>JABMIG010000169.1:0-50000 GCA_013187285.1 Cyclotella cryptica
CAAAATACCCAGTAATTCCCCAGAAATTACTGATTACCCAGTAATATTGCCTTTTTTGGAACAAAGGCGGTTCCTGTCTATGTGAAATTACTGTGTTTTTGAAAAAGATTTTTGGGTAATTGGACAGTAACAGTACGATTTAGATGCAGTAATATCTAAATCGGCCAGAGTAAAGTTTGCCTCATATTCAAGGTATCCAGAACAGTGTCTGTCTGTCCCACATAAAAACGCATGTCGATCGTGGCAGATGCTTTCATTTTCATGCTGCTGAGCTCTCTGCCGCTCTCATTTCCCCATTCATTTTTCTGCTTTCGACCATGAGAATTATTGCGCCACGACGTAATTAAGGCCGTTCCTCCATAACTACTGGTAGCATACCAGCGCCTTGCATGCCATTGTTGCTGTTGTTGCTGCGCACAATTTGACTAGTAAGAAGGTATTGTTCCTGTTTGATTGTTGCGTCAAATTCTCTTTTCTCGACATGCCATGACTTCTGACGCAAATCCGTCTTCTGCCTCGTGATCGCGATCTCGCAGCAGCCTTTACCCACATAACTCGCAGGTTTAAGGGCATCAAACGCATCGTGAAACCTCAACAGGTTTTGCAAAAGCTCACGCCGCTTTTTGTGCAGCCATTTGTTCTTGATTTATTCTTGCTTTTTGATTGTTGCGTGGATTTTTGTGCTTTTTAATTTCAGATGCTTCTCTTCCCATGCCTTCTCTTCTGCAGTCTTACCTCGGCCCAAGCCAAAGCAAAAAAGGCACAATCTGTTATCTCTTAGAATTCTGGTGAGGCAACTTGCAGTATTCCTATTTCAAATTCTCTGCAACTTCAATTCACTTTTTCTCCTTCTACCCAGGCATGCCAAAGCCTATCACAGACATGACAAACGCATCCTCTTCTGAATCCTCTTCATCATCAGAGTCGTCTGAAGATGAAGGCGAGGGCATGACCCTTGCCCAATTGACCAGACAGAAGGCTGTAGCCGTTGATGAAGATTTGGTTAGTGCTACCTCTGTCCTGTCAGGAGAGAATGAGGAGGAAGAGAATGAGGAGGAGGACAAGGAAGAAGGATACGAGGAAGAGAATGAGGAGGAGGCAAAAAAAAGAAGAATATGACGAAGAGGAATTGCAGAAGCCAAGAGACCTGGAAGAGGTGCTTCAGGATGAAGTGCTTCCATCGAAGCTAAAAGATGTTTGGATGGGCGGCAAGATCAACAAGTATGTTGACGAAGAGGACGGTCTTAGGAAATGGACCTGTGGTTTTTGTGGCGAGGTAAGAAAGGGATGGAATGCCACCAAAGCATTGGGGCACATGATTGGGGGCCAGCAATGTCAAGGGTTGTGAGAAGATTACCTCCGACTGGATGCAGTTGTATGTAGATATAGTGAAGAGGACGACTCTTTCAAAAAGAGCAAAGGGGGATCATCTTCATCAGCTCAACATGTCCCTCGATAACAAAGAAGCTGACGCTCTGCATTTTGCCAGAGCTGACAAGGCAGCCAGTCAGCTTCGGGCGGTTCAGTGGATCTGTTCATGCGTCTCTTCCTACAAATTCTGTTGATGTAACTGCATCAGTTGAGGAGATCTCAACTCTCACGTCGGGCATTATCAATTCAAATAATAAGCCTGCCGCAAAGAATTTCTTTCAGAAGGGTAATTCGACAGGTGAATTGTTGTGTGCTTTTGCTCTCCCATTTTTTAAAGCACTAACTCTTTCTCTCAAACACTTCACTCTTTCAGAATCGAAATGGAAACAAAAGGTTTACCTTCAGCAAAACATTGTGATGTCAACTCGTGCTAGCCCTGCAAGCCGAGGAAGAACTGCATATTGCCATTGCTCATTGGATTGCTGCTCACTGCCTTCCCTTTTCTATGTCTGAGGATGCCCTTTTCAAGCGAATTCTGGCGAAGGCCCGAGCAACCAATCATAAGTATGTTCCTCCCACCAGGTACCAAGTTGCGGGCCGTTTGTTGGATGCCAACTTCGCTGCCTACCAGAAAGACTCCCTTGATTCTCTCCTAGCTGACGTAGATACGTATGGTGTGAGCATTTTTGGAGACGGGCGACAATAGTCAAGACGCCGATGATAAACATCCTAGCAAGCTCTCCAACCAACCCCAGTTGTGTTCTGGATGTTGTGGACTGTTCCAACCACATGTTGACAGGAGGAAAGAAGGATGCATGGTATATTGCCAAGCAAATCTTACCTATTATGCGAAACATTGATCCTAACAAAAATCGTATTCATGTTGTTGCTTTCGACGGAGCGTACAATGTCCAAAAAGCAGGTGAGCTTTTGCAAGAGCACTATCCCCAAATCACAGTCCTGCAGGGGATTGAACACACAGTTGCTACCATCATTGGTAAGTGGGTGGGGTTGAGGCCCATTAAGACTCTGTGCCAATTTGCCAAGACGGTGAGAACATTGCTTTTCCTGTTTTTTAACCTTTATAACTTGTCTGACAAACTGTTTTTGTGTTTACAGTTAAGGGACTTGTTTGGGAATGTGCGCCATGCACCGTATGCTGTTTTTGCCAATGCTTCAAAAGCTCACAACAACGGCAGGATGCTAGAATTCATGAAGCCCTCGGAATGCCGAATGGGAGGTGTGGCGATTCAGCTCTTACGAGTACTACGCCTCCGAGAGACACTTGCCGAGTGTGTAGCAAGCAAGGCATTTCGTGACCTCAAGAAATACAGAGATGTCGCCGATATCATTATGAATGAGAGGTATTGGGATTTGCTTTATGCAGTGTGCAAAGGTTTGTATCCAGCTTATCTTTTGCTTCGGTGTGCTGACCAGAAACTTGGTGGTATGGATCGAGTAAAGTTTCTTATGATGCAAATATCTCGGCTATTACCCAAAATGATTGATGAAATTGTTGAGAAATGGGATGCCATGGGAGAGGACAACGTGAAACTGATTCGTTGTGCGAAATCTGACTACGAGATCGAGACTCCGAAGACTATTGGGGGCTTGAAAACAGAAGGGTTGGACGACAATGGTAACTTTGTTTCTCCGTTTGTACTATCATCTTCTGATACTCACCTGTCATTTGCTCCGTTTCAGATTACTTGAATTCTGACAGTGATGATTCAGATGATGATGCCAGTGAGTCTTCGGGTGGCGACAGCATCTCCAGTTTGGAATCATTCTCACAAGGAATTTCGAAGGACGATGATGGGCCCCAAGATGCATTCGACTCATTCAGGTTTTGGATGCCAAAGATATGGGAACACTACCAACCTCATTTGCTAAGTGACATTGTTCGTGTGGCATATTTACTGAGCCCTGACCCTCTTGTTATGGCACATTCTGCAGACAAAGAAAACATGGATCCCCAAGACAGGCTTGCTATGGAAAACCTTATTCGAAAGATGTGTGTACCTCGAAACATGCTTCGGGCAGAAGATCGAGAGAGGGAGGAGGCAAGATTGATCCACAAGCTCTGGCAAGAATATGCAGATTTCACAAGTAAGCAAGGATTCTTCAAGTCCAAGCATATTTGGATCACCGCAGAGTCTGGAGATTGCTTGGCACATGTGTGGCACAAGAACTACTCCCTACCATACACGGAGGTGTTGGGTGTTAGGGTGCCGGGTATGTTCAACATTGCTTGGCATCGGAGAGGCTGAGCGTCACTGGAAAGTTACGAAGAGAAACAAGGAAGGGCAGAGAGCAAGACTTGGGGTGGCAAGGACAAAGAAGCAGTCAGCCATTTCTGCAGCATACAGTCATGAGAAGTCTGCCCTCAGGAGGTTGGCTGCGTCTAAGGCTGGTAAGTTGTATGAAGATGCAGATTTTGACCAGTTCCTTGGAGAGGGGGTCTGGGAGGAAAGGAAACCACTTGCTACTCGCATTTTCAGGGCTTGGTATGAAAGTTGGGAGGATGCACAGCTTAATAGTGCCGGTGATGACAGGTTTGCAGCTGCTCTTAGTGCAAAGTATGGGGGATTGAAGTTCCATGATGAGGATGGGGCTCAGCAAGGGTTTGACGGTCCAGTTAATGGTTATACTATGGAAGATAATTGTTGTGTCTTGGTGAAGTTGGATGATGATTCACATGAGCAGCCAATGAAGAAGTTTGGGTACAAGTACTGCATTTTGATGTGTTTTCCGGGGTTTGACGTCAACAAGTCATATCTGAAGCAGCCGAATAAGTACTGGGCTATTCAAGAGTTGTTCAAAGACTGTGACTTCTATGGCATGATTCAAGATTACTACAAGCAACATCCCAAGGAAGCTGAGGATATTGGGCTCAGGATATACACAGATGATGGAATTGTTGATGAGTTGACCGAGAAGGAGGCAGTTCAAGCAGGAGAGTCATCGAAGAGGAAGAAGTACAATGTTATGGAGACAAGTAAGGCTAGCAGGAAGAGGCATCGGAAATAGTTGTTTGTTTGGTTAATGCTTTTTCCCCACAATTGGCCTTGGTGGGTGGGGTTTTTTAAGCACTATTTAACCTAGTTATGATGTTATTTAAAGTGATATTGAAATGATATGACTCTATGTTATGGGGTATTTTCTTTAAGATTACTATGAGTTACTGCCACATTACTGTATTACTGTAGACTTTAAATGATGACAAAACAGTAAACTACAGTAAAATAGAGTAAAGTAAAACACAGTAATCGTATCAAAATTGACAGTAATGTTACTGCCAGAAAGGCAATTTGACTCCCACCAAGGATGTGACAAATGTGACGTCGCGAATTGAGACTCCTACCGACGAATTACCGGGGAATTCCTGGGGAATCTTGGGGAATCACCGAGATTACTGTGACAGTAATATTTTGGAGGTTTTGGAGACAGTAACAAAAACAGTAATTTGCAACCTAGTGTGCCACTGATCATGGCAATGAAGTGATCCTTCCATGTTTGGATGGCTTTCATTGCAATGTTCCTTCGATGGTTGTCGTAGAACCAGTTGGTATGACATGCCTGAGTTGGTGATAGCCAATTTGTATCGCGGCAGATATTTTGTGGTCCAAGACTTGTCTGGTGGGGTGGATCCCACAGGCTTTCATGCCTTGGAGTGCCCGGTTGTGTGCCAGGATGAGTTTGCCTTCGGTTTTGTTCTTGGTTGGTTCAGCCCAGATGGAGTTGCTGTCACTATGGTACAGGATCATTTGGTACTAATTTCCTTTGCTGGACATATCGCGGGAACCACCGGTTTGATCTGTGTAGAGGGTGCTATGGGTGTCGTAGGTCTTGATGAAAATGGCTTTTAGTTGTGGGAGGGGTGTAGGAGGTACATCTTGTGGAAGTGTCCGTTTGGTGGATCGTGTGCCTTGTCATTGGTTCCGCATGTGTCCCTGTTGTGTTTCCTTGGATTGTGGGGAATGTTTGTGAACGGTTTTGACATTGATGAGGGGCCATGTACTGTAGTTTCCTTTGCAATTGGCGGAAAACCATGTTGATTTAGTGGGGAAACCGGCTGCGGCATGAAGGTATCGTATGGACTGTGCGATGCTGGGGAGTTCATATACATTGTGTATATGTTCTGTGTTGCATTCTAGGGAGGCCTGAACATGTTCGCGGATGTGTGTAGGTGTAGGGACAGGATATTGGGGACTGGTGGAGTGTAGTCCACAGTTGGAGTCAAGGATGAGAGTGTCGATGGCTTCATTCACAGTGATGGGACGGAGTGGGACACACCAGAGGCCAGTGCATGGGCATTGATAGCCAGTGAGGACAGCGCGTTCAGATATGTTGATGGTGTCAGAGTCATAGAAGTTGACTTTGTGCTTGTCGTACACGGCTGTGTAGTTGGCATCGGCGAACTTGCTGCGCTAAGTAGTGTTTGGTGTAGGTTGGGTACGATGTCTACTATGTTGGCGGGTGTACGTACATTGAGGAGGAGGTGTGCCTGGGCCATGGCTGCAGTGGTAATTCCTGTGGGCAGCATGAATGTCTTGGTTGATTGGACGTTGGACTGTATGAATGGATCGCGGAGGGTACCTACTGTGGACGTGGTGCCGGTATCGCTAACTGCAGATGGGATGGAGCCGTTGTTGATACCTTGTTTGATGGTATGGGGTGACATGTGGGTTGCTTTGTTGTGGGTGTTGTTGGTGCCTGTGTGCTTGCGTGGGTGAACTGTGCGAGTGGGTTTGTTGGCGCACTTGACGCGCCAGTGTTTGCTGTTTGTGTCGCAGTGCTGTGGAGGAAGGGTGAAGCGGACACTGTGCGTGCTGTGTGAAGATGTGGCTAGTAGAGTCTAGTAGTTTAGAGATTCAAACCTCTGTGTGGGATTCACATTGTTTAAAATAATATAATACCAGGCTCCACAATGTCCTACATCTTGGCAAGGTACCATTGTGGATGTTTGTCCTTTCTTCTCAAGTGCAAAACAGGCGTCGTCCTCATGGTAGACGTTGCGTTTCTTGCAGGAGTTGCGGTAGTGCGGGCTTTTGGCAGTTGTGTTATGGTGTTGCGGCACGTTGTGCATGGAGGGCCACCGGTGGTGTGGGGTTTTGTTGGTTGGAAGTGAAGAGTGCCATGAACTTTGTCGTTTGGGCAAGGAGTTCTTGTTGTTGGGCTTCGGGTTGCTTGAGACGGTGGTCTTGTGAAGTGGTGAGTGCAGCAGCATGCTCTTGGGTGTGCTTGAGAGCATTTTCTAGAGTGTAATTGAGGATGGTTTGGTGGTCGTTTGGGGAGAGGGTTCCGAGGGAGGTGGCGCCAATGCTGCCGGCATTGGTGAATGTGTTGGCACTTTCGTACCCAACTGGCTTCTCACTCTGCGTTGAACTTCTCCTTGCTCTTGTATAGAGTGTCAAAATGAGACTTCTTGGCGGAGTCCCATGTTTTGTCGATGGAGGGTTTGAGTTCCCATGCCTGCATCTCTTTGTCGCCAAACATGTCTGATGAGTACATGCTTTCGACGTAGTACTGGACCTTGGTTGCGTCTGGAGCAGGTACGCCGATGTCTTGGCATAGCTTTTGGTGCTTGTCAAGTTCGCGGGCGAACTTTGTGATGTGGGACAAGACATCCCATTGGACATGGAAAGCAGCCGCCACTTGTTTCTTCTCCAATGTCGTCACAATGCACCATTTGGTACGTAGATGCTCGAGGATTGTCTTGATGGTCTGGGCTCAGTAGCTGATGTAGTCGTCGTCGAGTTCTTTGACGTACGCAGCATCGACTGCTTCTTGTACAATCTTGACGACAATGATGGCGTTGACGCTCTCCTGTTTCCAGAACTCTTGGCATTTGAGAGATAGTCTGCCATGATGCGAGTTCTGTGGGTGAGAGTTGTGTTGTTTGTGAGTGTTGCCCGGACCATGGGAGGTAGAATGAGACGTGTTGTGGTGAGTGTGGGAACATTGGTGATGGTTTGGTACTCCAGCGTCATTTAAGACGCGAGCAAGATGGCCGTGTTGCCCGCCCCAGCTCGTAGTTGTGACGGCTGCAGCAATCTTGGTGAGTTGCTGTTACAGTACGTTCATGGTGGAATTTGACGGTTGGCCAAGGATTTTGTCAATTGGCATGGGTGTGATGATGGACCAGACTGCTTCACGGATGGCGGCTTCGTTGGCGGTGGGTGACGACATGTTTGTGTTGCAAAGGAGTTGGTTGATTGTCGAGTGGTTAGGTTTTTAATTGGTGAAAAACTGTTAGTTATCGCTGCTTAGCATAGCAAGATGTGTCGATCGTTGTTAATTAGGTGATAACAATTTATGAGAGCTATTTTGCAGCCAATACAGTCCTGCGTGTTGACAACGCATTTCAGTGGCTCTTAGATCAGGCCTTTTTGGGCTGAGGACCTGAGAGAGTACCTATGTGCTTCTACTGTACTGATAGGTACATACATGATTGCACATTCAGATAAGGATGGGTGTTTGGACTGGTTTCAGCTAGTATAGCAGGTCACATTTAGGAAATTTCAGATCCAGTCTGTTAGTATGATGATCCGCATCAACACTAATCCAAACAGACTTCTGGTCTGGCTATGTTTGGAGCCAAAGGGGTGTTCTTGTTACTGATCATGGTGCCATATTGTGGTAGAGTGGTTGTTCAAGGCTGTGGGTGGGTTAAAAACACAGGAGGGGGATAATGATTCAAACAGACTCAACAATCCAGACAAAAACTATCCTCTAAGTTGCTATTTCAAGTTTTTCAATTCCTATGCAATAAAAACAAGGTAATCATTTGTGACCTAATAAGTCCAAATTCAAACATCCAAATATAATCCAATTAATATTGTCCATGCCTCTTGATCAATGATCACTTCATATTGAAAAAGTGATAGAATTATTTTTTCAATTCTCTGCAATCATCTCAAAAAACAGTCCACAACTTTGGTGTAGCCTCCAAACTGTGGCACACAGAGCAGCATATCTGTGCTCCTTCAAGGAAGCACTGATCCCTGCATACTTTAAACTAATGCTCCCTGTGTTGACTGTAACAGGTTCAAGTCACAGCCTCCACTTCCACTGAATCATATGCAAATGCTAACATCTATATCATAAGACCATGCCTCTCAATGCTTTAGAAAACAATGATTGAGGAAATCATGAAAAAACTAAAGGTGAATCAAAGAACGACAAAAACAAATAAGGAAAATGATCAATGTTATGGAGGTGCTTGTTCATCATAGCCAATGAAACTCTTTTCATAGGGGTCCTACAACACAAAATGGAGCACAAGAACCATTTGTGCACATGTTTAGATCCATAATTGTCACATCCCCATATATTGCTACTTTTGACACTTTTAACATGATTGATATTTCAAGGAACATGTGTGCACCTCAAAAGTCCAAATCATTGCTTGAATAGTGACATGTTGAGAAAGTACTTACATCAACGTAATGGATATTTACATACTTGGCATGTGTCCCACACTGCAGGCTGATACCTTCCCATGTCAACTTGAAGTCAAACATGAGTTGAGCAAGAGGATCAGGGGCAGATGAACTTTTCAAACAGTACAACCTGCAAACAAAAAGTGATCGAATATTCTTTCCAACAGAAGCATAAATGTGGCTGACTGACAAATCATAATGCCTCAGTGTCCCTATTCAATTTTGATGAAACAAGTGGGGGTGATTGGCAATATCATTTGTTATCAATTTGTCTCAAAGGAGAGTTGCCATGATAACTGCAATGTGAGCAGTGAAGGGATATGATGGGGATCACAATGAGAACATGTTGGTGTGTGTGATGAAGACAACCTTCATGAACATGGGGATCAATCATCCCAGGTGCATATAAAAATATCCCTTGAGGTAAAAGTTGCAAACCCTA
Organism: Cyclotella cryptica; assembly: GCA_013187285.1. Classification (NCBI taxonomy): domain Eukaryota; phylum Bacillariophyta; class Thalassiosirophyceae; order Thalassiosirales; family Thalassiosiraceae; genus Cyclotella; species Cyclotella cryptica. The sequence continues at coordinate 9,259 of JABMIG010000169.1, forward strand.
GATTTTTCATGGAATTGAAAGTACTTTACAAATGACTGCCACATCAGGCAAAATCTACCATGAAAATAAGACTCATCTGCATCATGTTTTACCATAAAAATGTGGAGCAATTAGTAGGTGCTGGTGGATGTTTTTAAACCAGTCATGATAGGTGAGCATCATTATTGCAGAATTTCAAATCCCTGTAGAAATGTACCATGGCTACATCAAATTCTGATGAATCGGCAGAATTTCAAAAGTACAGGGATATAAGAATTTTTAAATTTATGGTACCACTTCTGTCCTATCAACACCTTTGCCATATACATGTTTTGGACCCTTTAGCATCCATTGCCCATAATGTGCTTGTGATCTGTTGTGAGTTTTCGTGGCATTGGAGGTTTCTCAGCAACCATGTGGGTTCACATGCAGAGATAGGTCTGTGTCCATTGCTGTAAAGTGTAAAGATAGAGCATCTAATGATACAGCATTCAGTCTCAATGGCTTTAGTTATGCAAGCAGAAGAGCACATCTGTTTCAAACTCAGGGACATTGGTTCTTAAAATACAGTGGTTGTTAGGATCTGGCTTTTACCTTGGTTAGAGCAGGGGTTAAGGTTTTATGACTAATAACCAGGTACCCGGGTACTGACACTCCACTTGAGGCTGTCAGTCAGTCACTAGCTCTACCTAGATAAGGGGACGAAACAGGTACCTGGATACTCCCAGAACCATCATCTGTCGGCCAGTCAGTACCATGGCCAGGTCCTTGCAAAATTTGCAACATCAATGCCGTTAATCTTGTGATAACAGTGGTCCCCCATGCATGCTAAGTGTTTTCAGGAACAAACAACTTGGGCTCTGTCAGTCATGATATTACTGTAATGTCACCAGGGCACCTAGAAAAAAGGGCTCTTCCTGGCCAGATTTGGTACCCATAAGATACTTGATTTCATTCAAATTGAAAAGCAGTATCATTCTTCAGCATTGTTCATGCCTTTAGATAATAATATATTTTTCAAAACAAGAGGACATGTTCTGAGACAGAACCTCTCTCTAGAGTCTAGAACAATGGGACTTAATTTGGCAATTCAAATTTTTGATGCCAATCTAGATCCCAGGTTGAACCTCCAAAAAACCTAGTTCCAATTAGTGCTGCTTAGTGCTAGAACAAGTGCTCGTGCAAACTCTAGTGCCATCTAGTTCCATGCCTACACAACTGTACCAGTTCCATGGTAGCCGAGTAACTTCAATCAGTGTCATCTAGTTTCGAGGAGTGCCATCTAGTTTGAACTAGATGGTGAATGGCAGAACTATTGGCACTCCTTGGAACTACTTGGCACTATTTAACTATTTGGAACTACATGGAACTACACTCGGTCTACTAGTCTGATGGGTTTTTGCAGGTTCAATATTATTTTGGCATCAAGGCATCACCAAAAAATCAACTCTTCTACCAGAGTCGGAGTAAGAATTATTTTATAAGGCCGCCAACACAATATGAGGCATCCTGCAAGAGAGGCAACTCACCAAATATATCTATTTTTGGTTATCAATATTGGCAAGCGTCGTCACTTCAGTCGCGACCAAAGTATTCCAGTCATGCCTGTCGTCAGTTGTGTCGTCCGCGTTGTCAGTTAATTCTTAAACTGACGATGACCATGAATGGGTCGTCATTGAGTCATAGCTGACAGCTATGTGGGTTGTCATGAGGTCGTAACTGATGACTATGGGGGTTGTCATGTGGTCGTAACGAATCTGAGGGTCCTCACTAGGTTGTAACTGTCAACTCTTCTGGTTGTCCCGTGGTCTTAGGACTCTGTGGGTTGTCATGGGGTCTTGGTTGTCACAATGTCTAGACAGACGACAAATGGGTCATCACTTGGTTGTAACTGACGAATCTGGGGGTCGTCACTAGGTCGTAACTGACGACTGTGATGGTCATCACCAGGTCGTCAGTTACGACATTTTGACGAATCATATCTCATCACTTGAGTCATGATTTGTCACTTTCTTTGCACGAGTTCTCACAATGTCTTCAGTTTGAGTCGTTCAAGTCAACAGAATTTTAGGAGTCATCACTTCGCTGAATTTTTCTCGACAAAATGTGAGAAGTTTTTACGAGTTGCCTGTCTTGCTGTTGAGAAAAACATGAATCATGTAAAGGTAATGGTAAAACTCTGGGCCTTGCAGGTGAAGAAAGGAAGGCAATCAGTAGGTCCCCCATCTGTCGATTGCTTGTTAGACCAGAGTTGACAAACGCGAAATTAATGTGATGCCAACCTATGATTTTTCCTTTTTTTCAATTCTTGAGGGCCAGACAGTATTGTAGACGTACGAGTTGTATGTACTTACCTTACCGTCTCACCGAAATGATGTCATCGAAACGTCAAGGGACAGCTTAGACAGGTGTCTATTTTGGCGACAATTCAGCGACAATGATCTTGATGTCGCCTACGTACGCATCGTGGCCCGATCTTTTTGGCTTTCTCTTGTGCGCACAGCGTCTCAATGACGCAGACGGATGGACGGACATCCCCACCTATCCCCACCCTGAGCAGGAGCACCTTCTGGCGCACCACCTTCTCTTGATCGACAAGAATGAAGGACATAAACATCAAGAAGTGCTTAATCTTTCCATGGCAAAACTGACCACAACATAACAGGACACAACTACAACTACACCAACGAACAATCGACACACAATGAAATCCTTCTCTTCCACCGCCCTACTAGCTATCTTCACTGGAACCCACGCCTTCACCTCTCCTCACACCACCTCATGCAGACCACCGATCACCTCCCTCTCCATGTCGGACGATCGACGTTCTTTCCTCACCTCCACGGCATCCAACCTCCTCTCCATCGCCGCACTCACCACAGTCGCCGCCCCTCCCGCCTCGGCGCGAGTCTTCCTCGATCCGGCCATGTACGGAGATCAAGAACTGCGCGTATCGGCGGTAGACTCCCTTCGCGAGTCCGTCCGCCGGGCCCTCTTGCAGAAACCATCACTGACCCCATACTTCTTCGAATTGGCCCTCCTCGACAGTCTCAGCTTCGATATCGAAACGAACGAGGGAGGGCCGGACGGGTCGATCATCAAGGCCGTGCTCAACGCCGACGATAAGACGGGAGGAGCACACTTGGCGTCGCTCAAGGAATGCGCACTGGTTCTCATTGAGGCGAAGAAAAATCTCAAAAAGTTGAGTTCCATCACCATCGCGGACGCCGTGGCACTCGCCGGAGCAGAGTCCGTGGCGGCGGTGGGAGGACCTGTTCTGGTGTGTCAGCTTGGACGCACCGACGCTGCCTCGAAATCACCCGTGCCTTCGTCCATGCCGCCGCTCAATTTGTTTACGGGAGACGTTTCTCACGCCGTGGTGGCGGATGCCTTTCGCTCTGCTGGCCTAACGGAACGGGAAATGACCGCTTTGCTGGGGTGTCTCCTTTCGGTGGATAGCATTGAAAAGGCCACTCCGGAGGGAGATTGGAAAAGGAGCTCCAAACCCAAATTCCGTGAGGCTGGAAAGATTGGGCGTATGTCGGAATTTAAGAAGTTGACTGATGAAGATATTGCCAATGAATTGGCCAAAGACGAAGAGGATGAAGAACGGTATGTAATTGAAGGTGATGATGATTGGTACATCGCCGATACGTTTGGGACGCAGGAGGATCGATTTGGGCAGCGTGTGGCGAATGAAAAGATTGAGTTCAATGCGGCGTTGAAGAACTTAGGGAAAGGGGGCGGAAATACACAGTATGGTTGGATCAGCGGATTCTTGTTGAGCAAGGGTGAGTGATTGGAAAACTGATAATTTTTTGTGTCGGTGTGTTTTGATTTTGTTATGCCGTTGTTTGTTGTGATTGAAGTGGCTGAAGCGTATCTCACTTTTTCTGTTGAACCCTGGCACACCATTTGTCAAATTAATTTTTTTAACATGATGCCATTCTCCTCACAGATCTGCCGACAGCAGCATCATGGGTAAGCAAATACGGATCCAAACCACTTGTCTACGAAAAAGATTTGAAAGTGGCGTACAATGCTATCACACAGTTGGGTGCTGAATATACCGGCGGCAAGTATGAGAGTTTGTTAAAAAACAAGAAGAGGAAGACGTTGAATGATGATGATTTGGACTTCTTGAGGTAAATTGTGGTTGTTCAAATTGGGACTTCACGTAGATTTGAGTATATTCAAGTTTTGGGTTACATGGGGTTTGGCATGATAGTCTGCAAGGACTGTTACTTCTTGGTGCGATGCGCTAGATTACAGCTATTAAATCAATGAGTGAATACAACTTTAAACATCATAGAACTGAAGTGCTGCCACACAGGCAACACTTGCGAGTGGACACGCATACTCACTCAAAGCACTGTCCCAATAACCAGGAACTCTTCGCAAGAATGACAGCATCGAAAAAGATCGCATCTACCCCTTCAGCTGTGTTCCTCCACTTCACTGTCCGCAAGACTTCCAGTGAAGGCAAAGAAATGGGGTGTTTAAGGCAGTCGAAAAGCTATTGTTTTCGAAGGTTCAAGGCTGATTTCAGTAGGAGTGACACATCATATAAATCTTGGATTAATATCAATCAGCAAAAGTTCTCTATGAAAAATATTTACCTAATGAGTATTGGAAATAGACACTAAGGAGTCAACCGCCTTGATTGAAAGACCCATTTCAATTAACAAACCTAATCCTAGTGTAGCTGTTAGAATGAAAATCAATCAATGTCGTTGTACTTAGTTTATATTATCAACTATACAAGAATTGGCCGATTGCTGTTTACTGAATATTTTTCATCGTGCAAGTGAGAACTAAGACACCAAAGTGCCTCTACAGAACTCAATATTTGATGCATATTGATATGTCAAAAAATGAGTCATCCTTGGCGTTGAGGGAATTCAAGTGTTGTGTGAAAATAGCACTCTAAAATAAATCTTTTAGACACTAATAATTACTGTGATAGGGCTTACACAGTTTTAGAAGTACTTAATTTCTCTACAAACATTCATGTTCTCAATAAATCATACCACTACCCACGATAGAATCATCACCATCCACCAACTGTGACACAGGGAGTGAGACAGCTTTCATCTTCTTCACTTCAGCAGTGGTGCTTTGGCATCACCATTTTTAGTCGCATGGTGTGGTCAGTTGTGTTGGTGCACCTGAATTGGTGCGTCAGCAAATGGATCCGTTATTTTCACATCATGTGCTTATTTTCACATTTTGAATATAACATAATCCATAGAAAATTCCGTTGCCATGAGAATATTAAGTAATAATTTATGTTATTTTCATACAACTAGCTCATTTTCACAAGCTAGCGTTATTTTCACAACACCATAGTAAATAAGATGGTAAATCATTGCTATTTTCACACGATTACGTAATTTTCACAATCTCAAGTTATTTTTGCATTGTGATAATAGCATTACCTTGTGAAAATGTGAAAATAACAGCCTAGATTACGTATTTTCTCAAGCTAGCGTTATTTTTACAAGAAAGAGTCATTTACACAGGACACACATGTTTCCAAAAAGACTCTCTCGCTCGCTCCTGATCTCAGTCACACTTTCTGAGCGTCTCAAAAACTTATCCATTTTGGTCATGACCTCACACAGCATGGGTATGTCTTTCATGCGTGTGCCTCTCTGTTTCAACTTTCAATTGAACATGGGGATCCACTATTTCCTGTCAATTATAACGCCCCAAATGTAGTTTTTAATGTGATTTTTGGACTCTTATTGTGACTCAAACAGTACTATGTGAAAATTACGGAGGAATAACAATTTTCTCTCAACCCCATAGTCATCCTGCTCATCCTGCTCATCCTCCTCAACCCAGAAGATCTTTTTTGTTGCGACATAGGTGGCTTCCATGTTCCTTGATTTTTGTGATGGGACAGCATCATAGAGGATCTCTCATGAATGTGAATGACGAGGAATTGACCGGGCAGTGTACATGTATCTAGAACAGGGAAAGATTGATGCTCCAAGATTTTACTCCAGGAAGAAACACGATTTAATACTTAGTTAATCCCCACTTAACCCCGGTCCATTTTATTTACGGTGACGCTGGTCACCGTAATTTTGAAAATGAAAAAAAATATGGGGAGGGCTCCAAATTGCCCGTCCAAGTTGTCAGACATCGAGTTCAGAAGTGTTTCTAATGGGGGGTAATGGTAGTTTACTCTCCTTCATGCTTCCCCCAAGAACACGTTCGTTTTGGTCTGAAAAACGGCTATTTCATGTATTCGTTGGTCTTACAAAACGGTGACAAAACTAGGCGTTTTTTTCCCACACAAATTACTAGTTGTTTAACACATAACTATGTATGCATAAATTTGTATGGGTAATTAACTAGCGTTTGTCCAATTCTTGGTGTTCTCTCTTAATTTAACAATAAAACTATGAACTTGCTTCCTTACTACTCTGTTTCGTTCCCTTCTGATGGACTACCACCATCTTGCGTCCCCTTCAGCTTGGATAAGTCACTAATTTGATGGAAAATCTCGAAACATGATGCCCTCCTGTGCCCTTTCTTCTTGAGGAACAAGCTTACTAGGCATGTCGAACAGTAAATGGTTGTCTGAGTTATTTTAAACTCCTTGTCCTTTGGATCAGCAACAGCACAGCATACAACGCATTTCGGAGGACATTTTCGAATCTTCTTCAGAATGGGTTCTGGAGACTTGTCGCTCTCCTTCGACTGTTCCTGCTCTTGATGAACCTTTTCTTTCGCTCTAGTTCCACTTGCAGTTGCTCTTCCAGTTCTTGAATCGATGTAACTTCCATGTGACTTTGGGATGTGGAAGAGTGTCTTGTCCAATCGAATCTTGTTGAGAGTGTTGTCGTCAATGAATTTCTTTAACTTGTATTGACTCTCCGGAGTAATTCTTTCTTTGACATACTTCGTTGCTCTTTTCTGCCAGTCGGAACTGGTCAATTTCTTTGTCAATGGCTTGAAATGCCGCACTTACACCAGATGTTCTTGTGGACAGAGAACAAACTGCTGCATTTGCACCTATCATGCCAATGGAAGGAGAACTTTGTAAAAGACCCGGATTGGATTCATGATTTTATACCCCGTTGTTAGTTCAAACAAAACGTCCTTCATTGTCACCTTCATTTTTTTAATATGGTATTGAACAGACGCATACCCCTTGCCCACTGGAGGAGGTCTTGGAGAGAAGCAGTGTTTCAAAATAAATTGACCGCCATCTTCTTGAATTCTCGCATGACTAGCTGTTGCTTCGGGATACCCTTAGGGAAAGAAAAGGCCATCCCATCTAAGTACCGAGTCATTTCTTCGATTCTGCCTTTGGATCGGTTCCACCTGCAAGACAGGCAACTTTGGACTTTGACGATAAGTATCGCCAGATGGAGTCGTCCAATGTCGTCCGATGCCGTCAGTTGACGTCACTTAAAAATATCGGGTCATTTCATGCCTTCACTACGGGTCGTTAAAATGTTGTCAGGTGTCATCACTTGGGCCGTCATTGTGTCATCAGTGTCGTCACTTGGGTCGTCAAAAGGACTTCACGGTCGTCACTTGTGTCGTCAGTTTGTCTTCACTATGATTTTTCTTAGGGTCGTCAGTCATCTTTGTTGTCACTTTGTTCGTCACTATCGTCAGTAGGCAGTCGTATATATACCACGTAGGGGTCGTCAGTGTCGTGACGAAGTTCGTCAGTGTCATCACGAAGGGTTGTTAAAATGATGTTAACTGCCTTCAGTTCGGTCGTCATTTTGTCTTCAGTGCCGTCACTTGGGTCGTCATTTTGTCTTCAGTGTCATCACTTAGTGTCGTCATTTTGTCTTCAGTGTCGTCATATGGTGCCTTCTCATGTCGTCACTTGGTTAGTCACATTAACGAGATAATGTAAAAGACATCAGTTGTCTTCAGTTGTCGTCAGTTGACGTCAGTTAATCGCTCAAAAATCATCCACGTGGCAAACTTGCCTGTCTTGCTGGCCACTATCTCTGGTATGAGCTTGTGAGCCTTGGGCAATGGCAACTTTGTCGTCTGAACCATATTCATCAGTATCTTCCATATGATCCAAGAGAACAACACATTTTCTCTGGTGATGGGGTAAGACTTGGAAGAAACTACATCCTCGCGAAACTCTGGTAAGGATGCAGCTAGATCACTAGAACTTTCTGAAGAATTGTAAGCCCACTTCAAACTCCTATTATAAATCCTTGTTAATAGACCCTGCATGACGCCAAGCTTGTCGTTGGGAAACCTGATCAACACTGCATAATGGACTCTGGTTTCCCCTGCAACAACAAAGAGGACGTACTTCAAATTAGCAACCACCGCATGATGAAAAACTTGCACACGATATTCCAGCTTGTATACTAATTGTCTGAAAGCATCGCTCCCAAACTCGCATTGAGAGAAAGTGCCAAACAATTCAATCCCTTGTCGTACTTGGTGCTGCAAAATCTTTTTGCTTGACGGAGTTTTTATCTCCAAGCCGCAATCATACTTTGCCCGTTCCATAAGCGTCCCCTCATCTTCAGATTCTTCTGGATTGCGTGAACTCTCATCGTCAGAAACAGCATACCTAATGACTAACCAACCGTCCAAGGATGTTGCAAGGTATTCCTTCCATTTATTTCTCAACAGTCCACATTCAAACATGTCAACTAGCTCCCACCCGAGGTGAGAGACAATGGGTTGAATTGCTGTTCTAACCCTGTCTTCATTAAGACTACCGAATCTGTGTGCGGATCGATCATCCTGTGACAACGGCTGGAGGAATGAATACTTCAATATTTTTTCAAGTTCAGTGATGCTTTAGCTAGTAACAGGCCCCTCCTTCACGGTGGACACTAATTCGTCCTTCTTCTTGTTGGAGAAAGTTTGTCCATAGGACTTGCAGATTTCTTTCAGCCATTCAATTGTCAGTTGCTTCAGTTCAGCGTCGCTTTTATGCATCCAAGAGATATCAAGCTCCACATCTTCTGCCAATCTGACATTGAGCCCCAAATCATCTTTCAAAAGACTATATTCTCTGTCAAGAAGTTCCTCATCTGACCGGGGCAGTATCGCATGACACGATGTTGACGTAATTGTGAACGCTCTCATTACCCTCCATTCATTGCCGCCCTGTCCCTTACATGCAGCATATACACAATGCTTGTCATAGATCTCCCTGATTGATGATTCGCGTTGAGAACGGTACTCGTATGGGTCGTAATCATCATCAGTATGTTTATTCTTCCTCAAAATTTCAGAGAATCTCTGGGAATATTGACAGCATTGGACCAGTTTCGGGGATATCACGTTGATCTCTAGTGGTATTATAACGGATTGCTCCAAACTTGTATGCTAGAGACGGTCCTCTCTTTGTCGTGTTAAGAAATCCCATATCGGCACTCTCGACAAGTTCAAAACACTCATCGCCATTGTATCCCCTATCCCCATGGATGGTTGTTCTCAGGAACGAAAGTTTGTTTGGAATGTTGGTTCCTTTAATGATCATTAACCCAGAGGTTAATATCTCTTTCGATGATTCACCATGATGATTCATATGGCAGGAAAGTGAGATGCCCGTTGAGATGGCGTTGATGCAGTTGCCAACTGGTCCAAACAACTTTGGACTTTTGTGTCGAGAGAGGGAACTATGATTCGCTTTGGACGAATGCATGCGCAGCTTCTCATCATCGATGATGAGATTGGTATAACCATCAACGAAGCAAATGTCTGCAGTTCGACCTCCCACGTCACGAAACAGCTTCTCTAGTTCTCTATCGATTCCAAAAACTGGTCTCCAAAATACCCCACCGTCTGTGTCACCAGAATCAGACTTAGCAGTCGCCTCCGGAGATTGGCCCTCTAGACTGCGAAGGAGATCATTCATTTGCTTGATCTTGTCTTGTACCGACGTTGATCACGTTCTGAGCTTCTTCAAATTGTCAAGGATTATTGGATATGCAAAAGGATGCTTCGAGACATCGGATAAGCTGCACGAGTAGAAGCAAAAACCAAAGAAACAACACTGGAAGGTCTCGTACTCCTTCACATCCATTGGTTTTTTATTCCGCTCGACCAAATACTTGTTTTGAAAGCCAAGTACGCTGAAGAGAAACTCTGAATTGTACAGAGCATTCATCACTTGACTGGCATTAAGAATAGAAGCTCTTTTCACATCTCCAGATGAGAGTGAATTGAATTCTCTCATAACTCTCTTCCTTATCTCTTTGACTTCCTCGTTGTACCCATACCCCAGGTCGGAATCAACCTTATTGAATGCAATGGAGAAGTTGGAGAACCTAATGGGTACCTCCTGCCAGACAGATGCTTTGTCATCTAAATCCAGCTCGTCATCAGATTCCTCTCCGTCAATTGATGGAGTCCATGTATCATCCGACCCATCTGAAGCGTTGTCGGTGAATTCAGGATCAACGACTTCCTCATTTGATGAGATGGAATCCTGGGATGGGCTTTGTTGTGATGTAGGCGACAGAGCAACACCACTGTTCAGATTGTGCAGGACGTTGTCGTCAGATGGTGAGTAATTTTTGTCGCTCGATTCAGAAGTTCTTGATTTCAACTTCCTCCTTCTTGGAGACACTCTGCGCTTGTACCGTATCGGCTTCTTCGGAGGACGGGATTTCACAGGTCGTGGCATCTTGGTTTAAATTGACTAGTCGACTTGATTTGAATCAGCACGAAGGGTGTTTCAGAAGGATGAGCGCGATGGAGTACAGATACAGAGACTTTTTGCAACCTGAGTCTGGTCAAAAAGACTGTGATAAGCTCGTAACAGCTGAGCTATGTCGGCAATGAGTACACTGCGATGAGATCGTACGGCCGTAGTCAATTGTGGAGGAGACGTGTTGTAGCAGTGATGAAAGGAGAACAACCGGAGCCACGGAAGAATCTCTGCGCAGTAATGATGATTTCGATGAAGCGGGCCACACTGCAATTCGCGATCGTGAAAGGAAGCACAGTGTACAAGAAGAAGATGTACTGCGAAGTCTAGAAAGCAGGGCAATAAAGCGATCGTGGGAAAGCGAGAGCACCAAATGAAGGTGTTGAGAGTTATTAACTGCGTGGATAAATGGCAAACTGCATGAACTGGCAGAGAAGAAGTGTGGAGAAGCACATCCCCATACAAGTCTCGCTTTGTGTATGAGGAAAGCGCGCTTTGTCCAACATGATGTGCGAAAGATGGCAGAGTGATGGCATGTATTGGTGTTTCAGAAATGCCATCACAATTTTGGCGCAAAAAATGAATATTTCAGTACGCCTGATAGTATGTAGGAACTAGTACAAGATCGCCTAAAATTTGGTAATGTCTCATTTGACTACTTTCACGAAACAGCCTGTAGAACAGGCAATACTGAAAACCAGATAGCCCCACCTCATCGCGACATTCCTGAGATGTATTAGAACACCTCTTAAGCCTAAAAATTGGCATTTCAACCAGTTTTCCATACCAACCAATCCCACCAAGTTAGGCCATTTCACGTCCTAACACCTACTAAGCTATGTTTTATGAGTCCAATGGGTAATGAGCCAAAATAGCTATTTCCTACATTTGTTGGTGTTAGGTGGACCGGGGTTAAGAAAGAAACTATTGGGCTTATTTCTTTTTCCTACATCACCTCTCACCGGTTCAACCACAACATCTTTGTCTCGCCATCCACCATATTCTAGCATATCACCCGTCCTTTCTTTTCCTCTCTTCTTCAGTCACATCTTTGCTCTTGTCTCGTCTCATCAATGTACGTTCACAACAGAACTTCTGGCTCTGGGGGGCGCGGCTGCGGCCGGAGCCGGGGTCGGGGATGCGGAGGAGAAAGGGGATGGGGACAGCAGGATGATGGTTTTAGTGGTATTGATGACCTAGAGAGTCGGGCTCGAGTTGCCAGTAGCCATAATACCAGTGAACAGCATGGTGGCCACGATCATGGATATATTGGCAATGTTGAAAGGGGAATCGATTCAGTGCAAAACTCCAGACCGGAAAATGACAATGGTGCGTCAAACCAAAAGCCCCCTCCATGGACGTACAGTCCAGCAAAGGCGTTTTTGCAGCAGCAACTCATGTCTTTGGATAATCATCGCTTTTGGAGTATGTCCTCATCTGATGTTTGGGCCTCTGACCGTAGGTTTCAATCCTACGAAAAAGGAAAATTCCGAACTAACTTTAACAATCTCAAAAAGGCTGTTGACTCCAACATGCAACAAATAGAATTTGATGAAGGAGCGGTCTTAGCTCAGCTTCGGGATTTTCCTCGTGGAGAATTGAACAAACATGGTAAACCTCATTGGGACTCCAGTACAGCTAAACAGCTGTTGGAAAGTGACGTCGTGGAGGGTTTGGCTGATAACATAGCGCCAAAAGTTCTTCGTGAAACAAGGGAAGAATATAAACTATTCGACCAAAGGACATTTTTGAAGGCTGTCAGCACGGAAAAGGAAAAGCAAAGGCAGGACACATTTTGGGTTGATAAGAGAAACAAAAAAGGACTCCGAAAGCACATGCGGGATTATGACTCCATGAGGGCGAATAAACTTTGAATATTGAATCATATAAGTACTAATCATTCAGGACATTTGTTTACGGTCCTTGTCAAGCTAAACATCAGCACACTACATATAAAATACTGAATGTAAGTAATAGTAACATCTGACTGTTAGCTTCGCAATGTGAGTTCTCTTGCAAATCAAAAAGTGGGTTTCCATTTTCTAGATCATATTGAATCACCACGCTGATTGCATTGAAGACTTTTCCATGAAGACCCATCTTTGCAGCAGCACCTTTTTTCTTACCGTTACGAAACTTTGTCCTCAAGATAGCAAAATCTTTGTGCCTCTTGTTGATTGTTTCCTGTCTTGATTTTGCCCTTGCAAAAAGTTTTTGACTAGCTTCAAGTGCTGCCCAAGGGTTGTTGATATTTTTTGACTCACCAACATAACCGGAATGACCAATTAGCCGCTTGCCACTAGGTACAGAGAAGAACACACTGTTAGAATCCCAATCTTGCTGCTTACTTTTTTTCTTCCCACTGTGGAAAGTGGTGATATCATGACAAGAAGCCAGAAACGGCCCATTTACCCAAACAATGTGGTCTGCAACAAGATCACAGCATAGCTCATAAGTGAGTCAGGATCCATTGAGCTTGTGAGAATACCACTTGCTGCTTGGGTTGGTACGGAATTCTTCTCCTAGACAATGTGTGCAATCTATCGACACCAAATACGTTTGTTTATCAGGTAAATCACCAAAAACAATTTTCTGACTCTTGAGTTTTGCTATTTGTCTTGTCACTGTCTGCACAATATCTCGGCAATGTTCATTACAGTGCGTCGATCTTCCATTCATTACATGTTCAGTCTCATAAAGCTTCCACCAACAGAGAGTCATGCAAAGATGTTCAAAGTTCGGCCATTTCTCATTATCATTCATAATTGCAGCAACAGTGCATAGTCGAACCATAGTGACCCTTGAACCGTTCTAGGTTTGTCTGTAAAACCGCACTAACTTCAAACCTTCACAGATGCAAAAATCGGCATCCCATTTGTTTTTGCTCATGGTCATGTGTTGTGCGTGGTGTGGTATATTTGGATGGAGAGCCAAGATGAATAAAATTGTGTCTGAGACAGAAGAATTGGTTAAAGATGTTGAGTGCGATGCGGTTACTTACTTGTCATGGCGATGGGAGGCAAGGAAGGAAGACAACCCAATCAACAACAGCGGACATGAGAATTGGTTAATGATATATCAAGTGTGATGCTGTTATTATTTACTTGTCATGGCATTGGGAGACAAGGGAGGAAGACAACCCGGATAGTCAACATCTGGCATGAGAGAGCGGAGAGAGCTACACGAGAGATAGCGTGAAGGGGTGTAATAATATTTGATGTTTGAATATTTGTATTCATTCCTAAGATGACAATCTTGAGCCTGTTTTGAATTTTTGGCGGGGAGCCATCAACCCCATGGTGATGACAGATGATGCATCACACATGACGTGAGGAGACAACACAAGGAGATGACAACAGATGACAACAACAATAACAATGACATCCCCCAACTTGTTGTCATTGTTATCTTCACTCTTCTCCCCATGGCCACTCTCTCAAAACAAGCAAAGAGTGAACTTGACTACTTCTATGCACCAGCCATATACCCCAGGATTCAGAATCCATCTCTCCAAATCCCTACGTTGACGCAATTGTGTGAACAGAATCCAGCACTTTTTGGTGCACCGGGATCCTCGCTCCGAAGAAAGGTCCCTTATTATATTGGCAACAAGAACAGGTCACATCACTGTGCACGGCGCAATAGTAGCCCAATCCCTCCTCATACCCCTCCAAAGTCTGAAGCACCCATCTTTATCATGCATTGTCATTCAACTGAATCCTCTGATTCTGAAGCAAGCTACTACGCAATACCAACTAGTTGTCGTTCCACCAGAGCAGCATCGAAAAAAATTCGAAGACATCAGTGCTGAGCATAGCAAATACGTGGATGTTGATAATCGGGTAATTACTAAATTATGACTGTTTTATGCTAGCCATACCATATTAGAAACCAGGTAGAAAGTAAAGTTCTAAGTCTGTACCACTGTGTAAGTAATGAGGTAGACAGGTAAGTATGTACATTGTTTTTGTGTTGTTCTTATGTGGCCCCAGCAGCTGGTCTGATGTTGGGGGGACGCATGCCTGAGTTGCGTGGAATGTAGGGTGCTGTGAGTTTCCAATGCGGTAGTAGTGGTTGATCAGCTGTTAGAAAGAGGGGCCGTACTGCGTGGTGATGGATGGCGGGGTGATGCTGAGTGACATAGTCTGCTAAGTTGGTAGCACCAGTGCGCCAGTACGGTCGAAAGTGTTTTTGGTTAATGCGACAGCGCAGCCAGTGAAAACACATGTCCATGGCTTTTGTGTGTTTGGGTTGGATGGTGTTGTTGACAACGCCCAGGGCCGTGGAGTTGTCTGTTTGTATGGGAGTGGGTGGTTGCGGATGGCCCATTTCAATGAGGAGGTGACGCAGAGGTATGACCTCATGTGCATTGATGTAGAGCGCACCAAGTTCGGCCTCTGCGGCTGAGGACATGATGGCTTTGATGATTTGCACAATGGTTAGGACAGCCCTATTGTTGGTGGGGTAATGCTTGTTTTCTGAAAGAAAGAAGTGCCCACCGGCATGGCTGCGTGCGTTCATTTCTGAGAGATATGATGCGTCACTGTGGGCCGCTAATACCATGTCACTTGCACGGTAAGTGACACCAGCATTGGGGTGTGACAGGGCATAGTCCAAGAATTGGTGGACTCAGGCAAGGGTGGTCATTTTAGAGTTGGCCTGTTGTGCTGCGAGTGATCCAAGTGCCGTGAGCATAGTACAGTCAACTGCCCTGGCATAATAGAGAAAAACTCCTATTACTTCCTGTATGAAAGTCTTTTGTTGCTTGCCCAGTGTTGGTGATGTATCGGCGCTGGTGCACAACTGTTGTTTGTTGCCATAGGTGCGGGGCGCACTGGGATATGGTTGATGTTGTGGTATGTTTGGCTTGGAATGTTGGAAGCATTGTCCAGCTTTTTCACAGTATATGGGCATTGACAGGTGGAGGTGGCAGTTCTGGTAGTCCCAATGCAGGGTAAGCCCAATACAATGCCGTCCATTCCAGTCCATGGAGATTTCATAGTGGCCCTTCAGTGTGTTGATGAGATTGTCAGCGTGTTCTTTTCCAACATATTTGATGCCAAAATCATCCACACAGAGGGCAAAGCAGATGGGTTGCTAATTGTGCGTCCAGAAACTGGGGTTGATCTTGCTTTGGTGATAGCCATTGGCCTGGAGGCCTTGTTCGAGGAGTTGTTGTGCAATTATTCCCGGATGCCCTTTTGAATGCGCACAAAGACATAACCATCATGAGCGATGTCACGAAGTTTGTAGAGCTCAATGATGTTGGTGGGAATGTCAGACAGTTTGAGTCTCATGCATTCTGGGCGCGCCATTGGTGTGTTGAGATAAAAATCTTTGATGTCAATCGTCATGAACTTGGCATTTTTTGTAGAGATGACACTGTTGAGGAGTATTTTGACAGTGATCATGTCAGCTGTGGGTGTGCCGCAGTCCCCTGGGAAGTTAATGCGATTACCGCCGACTGTTAGGCGAATGCCATACGGATCATCTTTTTCGGGGCAAAAGTTGGCCACAATACGTCCGTACGTGACGTCCTTTCAGCGGTCCTGAGGGACATTTGTTTTGTGGATGAAAACAATGGTGTCGGTACCTTTGACAATGCCGGGTATGCCTTGCGCTAGTCGTCCGAGTTCTTTTCCATAAACATTCTTCCAGGTGTCACGGTATTTGGGATTAGATACAAGATGTCGGTATTTCATTAACTCACCCATCTTGTCATTGAGGACTGCATTGAGCATGTCGGTTGGATAACGTTGTTGTGTAGTGTGGGAGGCAGTGATACAATTGTGATGTGTGGACAGGATGTGTAACATAGTTTTGTACATAAGGGACCGGGCGCGGCTGTGTGTGTTGAGAGCTGGTGGTGTTGTTGGAGGTTGTGCATGTGCACCAACGGGACGGCGCGATGTGTCGGCACCCTTGGAGGTGACTCAAGTTCATCATCACTGTCCTCGTCATCAGAGACAACTGGGAGAGTAGGTAGTGGCGTAGGTGCCGGCACCCTTGGAGGTGGGGCGCGGGATTGTGCTGGAGGGGCTGGCGGGTTCAGCTGTTGCTTGGCTGTTTCATTGAAAAGTTGTTGCAGGCGCTGTAGGTCTTGCAGTATCTTGGCTCCTATGTGCTGTGCTTTGGCATTGTGTTGAATGACGTGGGAAAGGTTGGCCGCTGCAGCAATGAGTGCATCGGTAGGTGAAGTGGATGGACTAGTGAGGTATTTGTGTTTGAAAAACACTGTTGCGGCAATGCAAATGGTGCGTGTGGCAGTAGACCATATTTTCCAGCACCTGCAGTGCTCTGTGGATGCGCCTATGACCCATCCTTTGGAGCTGTGTTGAGCATAGGTCTTGCATCGGTTGGGTTTGTCATGGACGAATGCTTCCATACCTAGCGGCACAAAGGGCAATGAATTGTAGTTGTGAGGACCGTAGAGGTGGGCATAAGTGGAGATTTTGGGGTTAGCATTGGATTGACGCAGGAGGTTGAGTTGCCATTCCATGTGCGGAATGAGTTGGCACCACAAGTGGAGTGGAAATTTGTCGGCTGTGTTGCTAAGTACGGTGATGAAGTGGTCTTTCCAAGTTTAAATGGCTTTTTCGGCAACATTGCAGCGGTGGTCCTCGGGTGGCACTAGTTGGTATGTGAGGCCTGAATCGAGAATGGCTTGCTTGTATACAGCGGATGCTTCGTTGTCGAGGACCTGGCGCCATGGTGTGAGCCCGCAGGCACGCATGCGGGGGAGAGCTTTGGTGCATGCTAGGATGAGTTCCCCTTCCGTTCTGTTCTTGGTTGGTTCAACCCAAATGGAGTTGCTGTCGGTGTGATAGAGGATCATTTGGCACCTGTTGCCTCTGCTAGATGCGTGCAGGAATTTGCCGGTTTGGTCAGAGTAGACGGGTCGTATGTTTTGATATAGATGTCATGCTGTGGGTGTGAGTGGGCAGCGAGTGAGGGAATGACTGGTGTGGTGCGAAGAGCTGTCTTAGTGGAGCATACACCTTGGCGCTGGCTATGCATGTGCCCTTGCTGTGTTTCTTCTGACTGTGGGAAATGCTTGTGTACGTTGGCCACTGTGATGAGTGGCCAGGTGTCGTAGTTTCCATGTTGAATGGTGGCCAGCCACATTGTTTTGGTGGGAAAACCGGCTGCGGCATGGAGATACCGGATGGTTTGTTCAATGCTGGGGAGTTTGTAGACATTGAGGATGGTATGCTGCTCCCGCTCACTGGATGCGTTGAGGTGGTCTCGGACAGCTTCTGCTGATGGCACGACGTAATTTATGTTGAGAGATTTTGTGCCGCAAGGGGCATCCAGGATGAGGGTGTCGTTGTTAACATTACAGGTGATTTGCCATTGTGGTACCCGCCAAAGTCCAGTGCGTGGGCATCGATAATCCTGGAGGATGGATGTGACATCAATGTGGATTTTGTTGGAGTTGTAGAAATGACTTCATCTTTGTCATAGATGGCCATGTACCCGGCATCAGCAAACTTGCTGCCACTGAGCAGCGTCTGTGTGAGGTTGGGAACAATGTCAACTTGGTTGGCGGGGGCGCGGACATCAAGCAGAAGTTGTGAGAGGTGTGTCGCTTGTGCCGTGCCACCAGTGGGTAGCAGGAAACCCTTGGTGTGTGGTTGAGTGAAAAGGGTCGTGGAGTGTGCCTGCAGTTGAAGTGGTATCGGTGTTGCTGATTGCTGAGGGTATCGTACCATTAGATATGCCGTGCTTTACCTGAAGCTTGGTCATGGATGAGGTGGGATGCCCCCTGCTGCCAGTGATTCGGTGTTGCAATGCAGTGCTATCCTTATCGTGGTGATGCGGCGGGAGGTTGAAATGTACTTTTGTTTCAGGGCAAGCAAGTGGAGACCAATAGTTAAGTGAACATATATAGCGGTGTGGCGCACGACTATTGCGTTTGTTTGCTGTAACCAAAGTGTTAAGCAAACAGTCACTAAAGAAACTAACGGTGTCCGCTGGATCCTATTTCTTGGGTTTGTACCAAGAGGAGCGTGTGTCCTTATTTTTGTACAAGGCAAAACACTCGTCATCATCATGGTAGACATTGTCCTTTTTGCATGAGTTGCAGAAACGAGGGGTACGGTGGCCTTCTGTGGGGGTCGTGGCATTTGGTCTGTTGTGAGGATTGCGAGGTGCAGTGGGCCGAGTAAGGGGTGCTCGGTCGGTATGGGAAAGGAGAGCCATGAACTTGGCCTGTTGCTCAAGGATGGCTTTTTGCTGGGCGTCGAAGTTTTTGGAGAAGGGTGGTGTTGTCCAGCGTAATGGTGGCGTCGTGTTTGGTGGCATTCTCCAATGCACCTTCCAAGCTGTTGGTGTACTCCAGTAGTGAGTGGTGGTCGGTGGTTGACAAGGCGGATGTGATGGTGGGAGGAACATGTGGTGGATTGTTGGATGAGCGGCTGCCGCTGTCAAAAAAACTGCTGGCACTTTCAAATCCGCCAGAGCGTGCCTCATGTTCGGTGTTGAAATTCTACTGGCTTTTGGAGATGGTGTCGGCGGAGGGCTTGATTTCCCATGCTAGCATCTCCGTGTCATCGAACATTTTGGAGGCATACATGCTCTCAACATGGTGTTGGATCTTTGTGGCCTCCGCTGCAGAGACACCGATGTCACGACAAAGCTTCTGTTGCTTGTCGAGTTCACGGGCGAACTTCGTGATGTGGCTCGTGAAGTCCCACTGGACATGAAAGGCTTGGGCGGCTTGCTTTTTTTAGGGTTGTGACAATGCACCACTCAGTGCACAGATGCTGGACGATCGTCTTGATTGTCTGGCCGCTGTAGCCCATGTAGTTGTTTTCGAGCTCTTTGACTTACGTGGGATCAATGGCCTTGTGCACGATTTTGTCGACAATGAGTGCGTCAACGGTTTCTTGCTTCCAAACTCTTGGCATGCGCGGTTGTGCAGGCCCATGATCGTCGCTCGATTTGTGAGTGTGGTGGTGTTCGTGAGGACAGTGGCGACAATAGGAGGTGTTGCAAGGCGCTCGACAATGATGTCCGCGTTGGCCGTAACAGTGCCATACTCGGCATTGGTGAGCACAAGTGCGAGATGGCCATGGCGTCCACCCCAGCTTGTTGTTTTGACGGCTGCCGCGATATTCACAATTTGTTGCCGGAGATGGTTGACGGTGGAGGTCGTTGGTTGCCCGACGATCTTGTCGAGTGGTAGTGGTGTGACGATGGCTCGTACGGCTTTGTAAACGGTGGCTTCATTTGTGGTGGGCGAGGACATGTTGTTGGCTTGTTTTGGTTGTTGTCCTGGATGATTTGCAGGTGTTGCTCAGTGCAAAAATTTAGTAATCCCTGCTGAGCATAGCAAATACATGGATGTTGATAATCGGGCGATTACTAAATTATGACTGTTTTATGCTAGCCATACCATATTAGTAACCAGGTAGACAGGTAAAGTTCTAAGTCTGTACCACTGTGTAAGTAATGAGGTAGACAGGTAAAGTACTGTATACATTGGAGTATGTGTACGTATTGTATACATAGCAATCAGCGAAAGCCGTTGGCACTGGAGCTGCTCTGATAAGCCCACCATCTTTCGTTCCCCCGAATGGCAATCATCGTCTTGCCACCTCCGCTAAGAAAGCTTTCAACATGGACAATTTGGACGCTGTGCTCAGAGAAGTTGCTGGTGTAAGTAAGCGTGACTTCTGGGAATCATGGGTCCATGCCAAAGAGCACAACCACACATTCGCCGTTGATCAGGACGATCCCAAGCAAATCCCCACGGCATCAATGCCTATGTTATCCGCGATGCTGCCAGAAGCCATGGGAAAGCTGTGGATAAGATGATTCTTCTCGTCTGCTATGGGGAGAGTTCAAACCTTCTCAAACACTGTGAAGCCAAACTCCTCAGGAATGGAGAGGGTATGGAGCTTTGGATGCCAGAAGAAAACTATCTCTGGTCCAAGTATGAAGCATCCTTCCCAAAAAAGATCGAGAGTAGCTTCTACACTGTTGACAATCTTGCAGTGATCAAGACGGAGGAGGACATCCCTGAACCAAAGGACACTGCAATGTGGAGAGTTATCCAGAAAAGTCACACAAAGTTGCTTGAGCTTGACGAGGCATACACTGGAAGGTGCAGAGTGGTTGAAGATGTGTTAGAGAAAACTGATGATGATGGTAACGTTGTTTCCACCACCAAAGTGTGCATCCCTTTGGTCACAGTCACCATCTTATTCAAGCCCGATTCCCAGTGGAACAACAACCATTTCAACCAGTGCTACATTGATAACCCGGACGATGATCTTAGCCTTGATGTCAAGTGGGTTTTGCTTGAGAAGGACCCCGATAACAATGATCCTGAATTTTCTCAAGGATTGTGGCTTGGATTTGAGGTAGCAAGAGATGCCTCTGAAGCTGAACTACTTCAGAAAGAGGTACCCAACACGAGAATCAGGGTTTTGAAATCTTTCAGCTTTTTTCTCAAGAACAAAGGTTAGATAACTATTCCAGTTTAAGTTGAAGTTGTACAGATCAGGGATCAAAATACTGATCAAATCCAGACATTGTAGATCTAACTTCTAACTGCACACAGGCTTACATCAATTAAGACTCAGCAGAGAAAGAAAAGACGATTTTGAAGGAGTTCAGAATTTGGCGGATATCTTCACAAATATTTTCAATGAAATGAAGGAGATATTGCATCAATTCGAACTGGGTGATGGTAGAGAAGATTAAAATATCTTCTCAAATGGTACCAAAAGAGACAATCAATGAAATAGGTGTGTTAGAGTTCTCACCAATAAAATCAACCGAATTGCATTTAGAAAGTTTTCCTCAAACAACTATCCTCTAAGGTGAAAAACAATCATGGGTTACAGATGTGGAAAGCATAGTAGTCTGTGAGGTAACAAAGTGAACCAAGAAGAGTTTAGTGGTCAGTGGTATGATGAAAAATCTATTGTCACAACATTAAATAGCCCCAACAAAAAGTAGCACTTACTCAATTCCACCCGTTTACAATAGAATTCAAAAATAGCAAGTGTGCCACTCAACCGAGGCCAAACCTCGTCCGCTCCTCATTATTATCCACCACACTACAACTCTCCACGATGTACTCTCGTCTCCCGTTATATTCCTGAACTTGGGAGTAAACCCATATGTTCCACACAAGAAAACCAGATAGGTATAGTGGCATAGATGAAGAACTGTTGATTTTCAAAAAGGAAAAAAGGAAAAGTGCCGGCGACGAGAGACCTCTGACGCTACTTGTTGCAACAAAATAATTGTTCCAGGATCCCGGTATTCCAGGGGACAGAATGTAATATGTCATAAGAGGTACTTCAACGATTGTCTCCTCTTCTCTCCTCATCATAGATGATGATGAAGCGATATGAGTGAGTAGCCGGCAGTGTAACGAACGAAAATAAAGGGTGGATGAATTTCAAAAACTTACAATTTGTATTGCTCTCATCATTGCCTAAAAGTCTATCCATTCCTCCTTGTGTCATGCCCAATAATTATACGTTTTTCACCATTTTGGTCAAAACCAATCATGATGTAGGAAGACGAAGATGCGGGGTTCTGACGGTCATCTTCCTGTTCCCGCATTCTGTGCATGTAAGTCGGACACAGGGATAGGTGACAAGCTCCTGTCGCTGACAGTTGACCCCTGTTTGGATTGGGACAGATTCAACGGTTTATTCGACAAATCGCATTGCAGTGTCTGCTTCCCCATTCCTTGAAGTGGATGCAGTAGTGACATCTGACAACAAGACATCTTCTGGGTTGGCATCGTATGGTGATCCAGGGCTGGTAGAGGGAAGGAGCTCTTCACACAGTCCAAACATTGGCGAATTGTTGCAGCTGTCAGGAGTTGGGGGCTGGTGAGGCAAACTGATACCACTGTCCGGCGACCGGGACGTCATAGTGGAAGGGGGAGTGGCTGGGGAGTGGCTGCAAATTGCGATGCGGCAACAGAACTCTAGCAGCCAGAGAGTGGTTCCTCATCACGACATGGCAACGGAACACAAATTTCGTGGTGGATTGAAAGACTGGCAAATACAAAGGATGAATAACTGTCAACGAAGGGGGTTCGATGGTAGGGGGATGAGAATGGGGAAACAAATGGGGAGGGGGGGAAGGAAGCGCGAGAATTGAATCCAACACTGGTGACGGATGATTTGTTGATCGTTCGACAAGCGATGGGGGAACGTACTCCAAGAGGAGTTCTATCCAGACCTACGTCGTCGTCAAAGCCATCAAGTGGCCAGGGAGGGGTTGCAAATCGCGATGATGTAAGATAAATAGTTGGTGGGAAGGGAAAAATAGAAGTAGGGAGTTTGGGAGTGTGTACAGGAAGGCTCGCAAATACTAGAGGGTCACAATATTTGTGACCGGAAAAATTGGGACCTGGGAGACAGAACGCAAATAGTCTGCCTTGAGTCGACAATTATTTTATTGGAGGGACCGTTGGATGAAGAGTGACAACAGACATCATGGGACAACAGACAACATGGGGCAACACAGGACAACACAGGACAACACGGGACAATATCGGACAACATCGGACTACACCACGATCAAGATGATAGATATACGCCTACCGAATATATGAAAAAGTACCGTAGATCGCTCAAGTCATTAACAATGACACAAATACGTCATCATACGTACGATATTATAATCGATGAGAAAAGTGACCTTATGAGCGATTGCTTCCCTTCAAGAAGACCTCAAAAGAGTCAAAAAGTCGTGAAGCAGAATTTGAATGGTCATTAAGTAGGCTCAACTCCTCCTCTCCAGAAGGCTTAAGCATTAAGTGAGAATCTGTACAAATAGACGTAATTACTTACCTAAGAGATCCCACTGGGGAATCTAGTAAGTTGGAGTAAACACCCAATCGTGTTCTTTTCCAGGTCCATTGGAACATAAGTGACTAAAGGAGGTTGTGTTGCCTACACTGGCCCTAGGGTGTTCTTCATGCACACCACCATTTGGACAAAGAAGTCATTACTACCACCAGCAAAGTCCAGGACAGATAAAGTAATGGACCTTATCTGCCCAAACCATGTGGCAAGAGAACATGGAGAGGATGTATCACACCACTGGAGAATCAACCTGGTATGATTAATGCTTTGCTAGAAGTGGATGAGAAGAGATCATATTCTTTCTTGAGCACAAGAAAACAAACAAATGTGCATTATTGCAGATATGATTGCAACACCTTTATTGAGAGAAAAATATTCACTTTTTTGTCTTGTGTTCACTGGAATTATGGAGCAAAATGATGGGTTAAGCACAGTTGTCAGTAATAATGAGAGATATCAAGCGCAATTCTTGCTCCAATTAATTGGCTCATGTTCATGTGATTAGAAGCTACCAGATGCCTAGCATGACTGTGACACACATATTAATAGGCTGGGAGTGATTTTAATAGGAATTAGAATGCTGTTCAATGATTGCATAAGTAAACAGGCCTTGAGTACATAATTCCTCTTCAGATA
Source organism: Cyclotella cryptica (assembly GCA_013187285.1). Taxonomy (NCBI): domain Eukaryota; phylum Bacillariophyta; class Thalassiosirophyceae; order Thalassiosirales; family Thalassiosiraceae; genus Cyclotella; species Cyclotella cryptica. The sequence continues at coordinate 33,382 of JABMIG010000169.1, forward strand.
ATAATCATTTGATTTGATTTGATTTGATTTGATTTGTGCAATAACATAACATGACGTAAGGTAACGTATGTGACTTGACTTGACTTGACTTGACTTGACTTGACTTGACTTGACTTGACTTGACTTGACGTGACGTGACGTGACGTGACGTGACGTGACGTTACATGACATGACATGACATGACGTGACGTGACGTGACATGACATAATATCACATGACCTGACACGACGTGACATGAAATGACATGAAATGACATGACATGAAATGACACGGAATGACAACACATGACAAGACATGACATGACATGACCAATATCATTCCTAGCTCCATCCAGACTTTTAGAGACAAGCCTCAGCTAGATTATTGATGATGGCCACAGTTGCCTCTACTCCCAACTGGTAACAGACAGCTGTCAAACTTCTTTCTTCAAGTTTCTACTTGGCATCCTAATGGAACCAGTTTGCAGTATATCACCTGAAGGACTTTCGTGAACTAAGAGAGTGATACGAAGGACTTCCAAATGTTGTGCACTTGTTTGCTTGAGACATCCATTTTCCTTTTGTGGTTTTATTGATCATGTCAGAGAGCAAAATCGCCCGAACTCGGAAGAGGGAAGTAGCGGGGTAAAGTATCTTGTGGGATTCAGACAAGACAAGATACCGGGCGCACCAAGATAGTGACGCAAGATAGTCCAAGTGACATAACGATAAATCTAGATCATAAAATCCAAGAACTAAAGACTCTTCTAACTGTTACTACAGTACTAGGTGAAAAGACTTCCAACATACTTCGAAGTAACTTGAGGAAGTTACAAGCCCAACAAGAAATCGAGATGAGTGATAACAGCTTGAGCAAGATCCCGTATTGGGATGGAAAGGCGGAGAGTTTCGTGTGTACGCCAGCAAGATTGAAGCGCACGCCGAGTTCATGGGTGTGGGGATGCATTGGATCCCACTTTGATGGCGAACTGTCCGACCAAGACGGAGTTCGCATCACTCAACGCGACTAATCCCGCGGAGGCGATTCGTATTGAGCTGTACAAGGCCAATAAGAAACTGTGTGCAATAATCGCTTTGGGGCAGGGTAAGAGTCACGGTATTGCCTTGCTGGGGAAGACGAAGACAACTGACTTCCCCAATGGACTCGCACACCTAATTCGCTATGCGAAGGCCAAGAAGGCGAATAAGCCTTCGGACGCTAGTGCCATGATCGAAATGGAGGCTGAGCTAGATAGGCTGCAGTTGAAAGGCGCGAGGGACTTTTATAATGACGTGGTTGGAGTGCTTGACAAGTACGAGGTCACAAAGACTGACCAGGAGTTGTGCATGTTGATGGCGCGAAAGAACCATGACACGTCAGATGCAAGATTGATCTTGGATGAGCTGAAGTCCTCGAGTCCCGATTTTGACGGGCTGTGCAACAGCGCCTCGGAGATTCAGAGGCTCACCAAGAGCGGTACCAAGAGAAGTACCGGTGAGAAAGAAGTTCACCTGGCTTCCGCTGAAGGCGATGGGTCGCTCAAGGGGAAGTGCAGGAACTGCGGCAAAGTATGTGGATACAAGGCCGCTGATTGCAAGAAACGCAAAGGGGAGATGCACGGTGGTCGCGGAATGACAGCGAAGGGGGCAGTAGCTCCAACAAGAAGTGCAACTTCTGTGGCCTGAAGGGTCATAAGGAGGTGGAGTGTTACAAGAAAAATCCTGAGAAGGCACCCACCTGGTACAAGGAGAAGGTCGCTAAGACAGAAGCGCATCCTCGAAAGTGTCGAGGTATCCTTGGTGACACTAAACCCGACAAACTTGAAGCGGTCGTGCCTGATGAAAAAGGCGATGACGCGCTGGCAATATTGCGCCAGGATGACGGTGGATCTGTGACACCGTGCGAGCACGCGACGCGACAAGATGCAACGCAGGTGCAAGAAACATCCGTGACACGATGATATACAGCCTGGGGCACACGGGCTCAGCTGTTGAGTCAACAGCCCTAATTGACATCCCAGGGGTATTCGTGGGCAAGGACGGAAAACTGGTATGAGGGCAGTACTGAGAGACTGCAGTTTCAGCAAGAAACACAATTTTAACCTTCTGAGCATGTCCAAACTGATAAACAAACAGGGGTGGAAAATAGTACAGGGTGACAAGAACCTGATCCGTATTGAAAACGGGAAAGGTGGAATCATTGACTTTGATATCGCGGGTCCCCACTGACAAGGGGGCAATATATGCGCAAGTTTGCAAGAAACGTGGAAGTGACCGCAGGGAGTATCGGAAAGCAGGTCAGGCTTAATATCAATATGGCCCATTGCTTGTTGGGTCATCGAACGAAGACTCGCGGCGCAAGACTGCTAGGGAACTCGGTTGGGTCATTACCGTGGGACATTGAAACCATGCGAACACCGCGCCGCAATCCAAGGCTAGGCAGAAAACGCCAGGAAGGAGTCGAACACTCCCAAGACTGACATACCAGGGCACCGTATATACCTGGATCTGTCAAAAATAACAATCAAGACAGAGGCGCCAGATGATGTCACAATCAACCGCGATAATTGGAAGGTCCTTGTGTGTGAAGCCACAGGAAAGAAATGGAGCGACTTCACCGTGACCAAGAGTGAGACGGTGGAACGCATATGCGAACATTTGAACAAGATGAAGTCCCGAGGTATACCAGCGAGGTACATACGATTGGACCCAGCTGGTGAGAACCACAAGCTGGCGAAACGCGCTGCAAACAGTGATTGGGCAGCATTACAGCCCTTGGACTTTGAGTTCACGCCACGCCGACACACCACAGCACAACAGCCTGGCTGAACTGGCATTCCCGCATCTGGCGGGAAGGCACGAGCTATGATGGGTGCCGCAAGGGTACCTGAGGACACCAAGTCCAAAGTGGCCCTAGAGGCTATTGTGCGCGCAACACAGCTGGATGGGCTGGTGGTAGTCGAGGTAAAGGGCAAACAGGCCACTCGTGACGCCGCGACATGTTTGGCGCGAACCCCTCGTGGTCCGCAAGCCCGTGATATGGGGTGAAGCTGGGGTTGTTGCTGAAGGCAAAGACGGCAAGACGGGGATCGTGGGGCCACGATGATGTTCGTGGGATACGCTGATCGTGAAAGTGACAGCGCACGAATGTGGGACATGAGGACATCACGTGTCATAGTCAGTCGCGATGTATACTGGCTAAAACGCATGTTTTTCAAGGATGACACAGTGGGAGTCATTGACCTAGATACCCAGGAGGAACTAGACTCAATAATAGGGTCAGAATCAGTTACGGGTTAGGTGCGAAAAATGACGATGACGCCACCATGTCAGGACCAACCAACAATCAACCTGAAGAGCCGGGAGGCAAGGTACGGTGGGACACGCCTGATCAAGGGGCCCGGTACTGGGCGCACCAGGGCAGGCCGTGCAATAAAGCCACCAGAGAGGCTCACGCACGCACCGGCAGTGGAGCTGAGGTATCTAGGCGAGATGGCCGAAGCTAGACCACGGAGAAGTGGCTAATACGTATATGGCCTTGCGGCATGGAAATGGCCCTTATTGGGGCAGGCGTAGGTGGTGGTATCAGCCACACGAGTCAACTGAAGGTTCTCAATTACAAGAAAGCTACGCGCAGTCCTGATGCGGACGAGTGGCTAAAAGAGATACAAAATGAGAAGGCACGATTCGATAAATATAATGCCCTAACTGCCGCCCCAAGAGACTCGCTACCGAGGGGAGCGAAGGTTCTCACCACCACGCGGCAATGAAAATGAAGTCCAACGGAACCAGAAGGGGAAGGCTCAACGCACGGGTACGAAAGCAAGTCGATGGGAGTCATTATGCTTCTGACTCTATTGCTGCACCAGTGACCAATCCCATCACAGTGCGAATCGTACTGATGCTATACTGCATGAACAAGACATGGACGCCAGCAATTATAGACGCTGAAGGGGCATTCCTACAGGGAAAGTTCGCGAACGGCGAAGAACTCTACATAGAGGTCCCGGATGGATTTCAGGAGTGGTACCCAGGTGACGCCAGATTACGCATGAACGCACCATTGTACGGTACTAAACAGGCTGCATACTGTTTTTTCAAGACGCTTGCAACACACATCAAAAACGCGGACCTACAAGCAATCAAAGGCCGATCCATGCCTGTTTTATGGGTGGATTAATAACGAGATGGTCGTGGTTTGTGGCCTGGGTCGATGACGCCATGGTCTTGGGCCCTCCGCATTTGGTGGAACAGGTCCAACGCGATTTAGAAAGGGCATTCACCTGTAAACGCCAAGGGGTACTCACAGAGTACGTGGGCAGCAAGCTGTCCATCACGCCGCGGACGAAAGGACTTGGTACTGTTAAGTTTACGCAACCAGTTCTTATTAAGAAATTAACTGACGAGTATGAGGTACCGGATGGGCCCGTATCCAAAACACCAGCAGTGGCGGACAGGTACCGTAAAGGCGATGATGATGGTACAACAACGCAAGACACAACCATGTACCGGTCCGCAACAGCGACTTGCATGTTCATGATGCAATGGTCGCGCCCTGATATTTTCAATGCAGTACGCGGACTAGCTAGGCACATGACTGCGCCTAGGGAGGCTCATGTCCGCGCACTCAAGACACTAATCAAGCACGCCACACACACGGAAAACAGAGGCCTAGTGATTTCCCCAACAGACACGTGGGAACCAGGCTACAAATTCAAGATCCATGGAAGATCTGACTCGATTATGCAACCAACCCGGATGATCGAAGAAGCATTTCAGGGGTCGTGGTGTTTGTGAATGACGCACTCCATATCATTCCGAGCATCACACAGAAGTTTGTGACCCTGTCAGTGACAGAGGCGGAAATAGCAGCTGGTGTCATGGTGGCACAGGATATGCTGTACATCTATAGGCTGATGGAGTCTCTAGAACTTGAAGTGGAGTTGCCAATGGTACTGGAAATGGACAACTCCGCGCAGTAGACATTGCGTAACAGTTGGAGTGTGGGAGGCAGAACGCCATGTGGATGTGCGCAATTACTTCTACGCGAGCTGAAAGACCAGGGATTACTGGTGATACGTCATGTATCCGTGAGTCGAATGACGCAGACATTTTTACAAAGAATGTGACGCCGGCAATATTCGATAGGCACATACCGGGCACGTGGGACACGATGAGTACCTGAGGGTCCGAGATTCGAGCGGGAGGCTGTCAGAGAGCGAAATCGCCCGAACTCGAAGAGGGAAGTAGCGCGGGTAAAGTATCTTGTGGGATTCAGACAAGACAAGATACCGGGCGCACCAAGATAGTGACGCAAGATAGTCCGAGTGACATAACGATAAATCTAGATCATAAAATCCAAGAACTAAAGACTCTTCTAACTGTTACTACAGTACTAGGTGAAAAGACTTCCAACATTAACCTGGATGCTCTTCTATCCTGTTGTGCATCTAGATCGCTTCATACTCAGTGAACACACCAAATGATAAGACAAGCCCACTCATGCACTAAAGTTGCCTCTGGCTTACTCATCATCATGAGCACAAAACTGGCTGCATACATCACTTTTCAATATTGTACAAGACCGGAAGGAATGAGAATGTCAAGGATCGAGCCAAAAATAAAACAAACCAGTACAACGCTAATTGAAGAAAATAACAACTTCGCAAAGAATAGTAGACCCAGAGAATGTTGCATACATTGAAGACTTCTAATTTGTTACAGTTGCCAAACAATCTAGTTGAAATTTCCTAGTACTAATGCTCTGTTGGGCAACAACAAAGCGTCAGATAGCAATGTGACCCCACCATGCTCAAGAGATACCAAATCTCCAGTCACTTATAAGTGGCAATCAGCAGTCTTGACCCAGGACAGTCTAGTACTGCAGCATGCGCTCCAGCTCGTGTACTCCGCCGACTCCCAGCTCTCCGCCAAACCACCGCACTCCTTGTCAGTGCCTCCAGACGGGCAGTCCTTGACGCACTTGGAGACACTCCAGTCGACGTACCACTTGGCCGAACCAGTGGCACTGGCAGCGCTTCCGGTGGTGGACTTGGAAACGCACGTGGCCTGGTTGAGGTAGGACAACTTGGACGAGCAGCACGCTGCGGCGGTACTGAAGAGCTGCGTGGCCTTGTCTCCGGGATGACCGGCGCAGTTGGTGCCAGAGGCGGCAGCACAATCTTGCTTGCACGCATTGTCGGCGTAGTCCACGTAGAACTTGTTCGTGTATCCTCCGGTTCCCATGGCAGTGCAAAGGTCCTTGTCGATCCAACCGAACTTGCCAGCACAGCAAGTAGGAGCGAGTCGAAGAGCTGAACGCCTACCGAAGTTGGCAAGGACGCCGCATTCCGGAGCAGTGGTAGCCACGGCACAGTCCTTCTTGCAGGTGCCGGAAGTGTAATCGGCGTAGTACTTGAGACTGCCACTGGCCGCCGTGGTGGCAGAGGTGCTGGCGCCGGTACAAGTGGAAGCTTGCACCCATCCCAGCTTGGTCGAACAGCAGGTAGCGGCGTCGGCGAAGAGCTGCATGGAGAGATCGGGAGGGCTTCCACCGCATGGCGAGTTGGTGGCAGCTGGACAGTCCTTCTTACAGGTGTTGGACTGGTAGTCGACGTACCACTTGTTGGTGCTGGCGCCGGTGGTGAGCGCAGCACAGTAGTCCTTGTCCATCCAGCTGAACTTAGCCGCGCAGCAGGCGGCAGCCGTGTCGAACATCTGAACGCCGGCGACGTTGGTGAGGATGCCGCCGCAAGTCGGGTCGTTGGCCGTGTTGCAGTCCTTGGCGCATCGGGCGGGAGAGCTGCTGTAGTCGGCGTAGAACTTAGCCGTTCCATTGACAGCGGTGGCAACGCCAGTGGTCGAGACAGACGCGCAAGTGGCGGCAGGAATCCAGCCGAGCTTGCCGGCGCAGCACGCAGCGGCGGTGTCAAAGAGCGTGTTGGAAGCGGACGCATCGGTGGTGGGCTTGCACGCGGGGCTGGACGAGGAAATGGCACAGTCCTGCTTGCAGACCATGTCCTGGTAGTCCACGTACCACTTGCTGTGGTATCCCGTGCCGCCAGTGCTCCTGCTCGTGCAGTAGAGACTGTTGACCCAGCCGAGAGCGCCGGTACAGCAGGCGGCGGCGGTGTCGAAGAGCGTTCCAGACTGGAAGGGACCCTTGGTGGCGCTGTCGTCCACCTTGCAGCTGGAGCTCGCGGTGTCGGCGTAAAACTTGCCGGTGCTCGTAGGGGTGCCTTTGGAGCGAGAGGCGCAGTAGTCCACGTCAAGGTAGCTGAACTTCTGCTCGCAGCAGGTGGCGGCGTCTGCGTAGGTGTCCGTTAGCCACGTGGCGGTGTCGTGGTTGATGCCGCTGCAGTCGGGGGTAAGTGTGGAGACGGCGCAGTCTTTGGAGCACAGGTTTCCATTTGCGGTGTCGGCGTACCATTCGCCAGAGCCGAGGTAGGCAGTGGGAGGGTTTGTGGGTTTCTTGGTAGGCGCAAGGGTAGTGGGAGCGTTTGTGGGCTTTTTCGTGGGAGGATTGGTGGGAGCGCTTGTAGGCTTCTTGGTGGGAGCGCTGGTGGTGGGTTGGGCAACCACCACGAGGTCACGGAAGGAGAGGACGGCAGCGGCCAGAGCGAATTTCTTTCCAAATCTAGTCATGATTACGAAATGCTGAATAGACAATGTGATGAGAGGGGTGCGTTTTCGATGGACTGGAGGAAAGAGAAATCAGATGATTATAATATGATGTGGCCAATGTCTTTGTGGCCGACTGCCGAATTGAATTTATGAGACGAGAGTGAAATGATAATAAATTGCATTCGCATCTCTTCGGCACGAGATATAATATGCCAAAGCTTGCTCCAGGCCTCATCAATCACACCCAATGACCTCGAACCAAAGAAAGATTCTTTAGGGTGCCAAGGGGGCTGGAGTGAACACTCTGTCAAGGGCGCACCAACATCACGCATAAAAGTGGGAGCGGTTGGAATGGGATCGCGAATGTTAGATGAAAAGGACTATCACTTCAAAATTTGCGGCTTCGAAAAGGTGTCACAAAGGACCACTTCTGGACGGAGTTTATTTCGGTGCCTTTATTCGCGATCAGGACTCTCCAGAAGTTATCATCTCGTTCCTGCCGTATGCTATGTTGTGGCGACGCACCCTGAAACGTGAATTCGGTAATAAAGTCTTTTATCATGAAAGTGAGAAATACCCCTTCCTGGCTGAGCCCTCTAGTTCGGCATGGTTCTTATAGTTCAATACATCTTGTCTTATCATAATTTTGACCCAGCCCCGGTGACCGGAAGTACGAGGCCGATGATGTGTGTTATGCGCATATTCCAATGTCAAAATCATACAAACTTTGAATGATGAAATACCTGTAAAAAACATAATACAAGTATGAACAAAATAGAGTGTCCATGTTTGTGATATTTGTTAGAGACCGACGTCAAATTTGTTGTCATTTTATCTTTTTTCGTCTGAGGTCACCGGTCCGGCAAGTGAACTAACAAATTTAAAAACGTTCAAATTACAAAGTCCAGAATTGGGCAGGATACAGGGCACTTTCGGTGTGGCCCAAGTTCAACTGGGGTAGGATTCCTACCTAATCGGTCCTATTCCCACCCCTACTGAATTCAGCAAAATCGACTGATATCAGCCTTTCTTAGATATGGTCTTGCTGGCCTAAAAAGTTTGGCGCGCCAGAAATTGGACTTTGTAATCTACAGAGGATCAGCTACAAAAGGCTATAATGGGCATCCCAGTGGTGCTCAGCATCACTATTAGGTACCACGCCAAGAAACGCAGAGTAGTGAAATATCTCATTCATCGGTACCAAAAATTTGTTGTCACAAATTTTTTTCCAACTACATCACCACGTCCCGCCAAAAAAAATACGTAGGAATAGTACTATTTTTTTCGTTCCAATCAAAGACCAACTGCCACATCATGGCTCGCCGAAACCAGAGAGACCGTCACCGTTTGGGTCGTGCTGCCTCATGCACTGTCCTGTGGAATTACCTTCGTCCCACGAAGTTCGTGAAGGAGCATAATCCGAACTTCACGAAGACTGACAGGCTGTCAGAACTCATCGCAGTGCGCCGCGAGACTACTACTCGCAACGGCCACACTTTCGAGGCAGTGTATTTTGAGCATCGCGATTTCGATGGTCTTGTTCACGCAGCTCGTCGCTACGTGAGGGTAGACAGAGAGGGTGATCCAGAAGATTTTTGGGGCAGTGCGCCTCTCCACGCGCCTCACGAGAGTTCTCCTTCGAGTGTCCCTGAAGATGCCGATGATGTAGGAGATCTCCCACCTGTTGGTGGAAACTTAACTGAAGACATCGCCAACTTTCGAAATCAGGGATTCAATGTCGACGACGACAGGGAACCAGCGCCAGAAAACATACCAACAGAAGCAGAGCCAGTCCAGCAAGCTACTGGACTCAAGACAGGGCAGAGGTGGGGGTGGGATGGGATAGACCGTCGAGCCATAGTGACTCCTGAAAAGGAAGGTCACTCCTTTAAACAGCAGTTTTCACCACACAAATCGACATACTCGGAGGTATTCCTCCAATTCCTCCCTCTGTCCTTCTTCTACGACGTTATCATGGCCAGTACCAACGATGCCATTGTCGCTCTTGGCGAAGCGGAATTGACTTGGGGTGAGTTCGTCCGCTTCCTTGGTATTCTTTCCTTGATGTCGACTGTCTCTGGATTTAAGAGAGACGACTTCTGGTGTGTCGATCGGACGTTCGACCAGAGAGAAAACCACTGCCCCTACAGGTTCAACCCCTATATGTCGAAGAGACGATTTAATCTTATTATGAGAGAGCTACGATTGACGGCCTCCTTGCCACCAAGATACGCAGACAAGTTCTGGCAGGTACGTGAGCTCATCAAGTCATTCAACTCTCACATGGCGTCCCTGTTCGTTTCAAGTTGGGCAATATGCCTCGATGAGTCGATGTCAATCTGGTTTAACAGGTGGACATGCCCGGGTTGGGTGTACTGCCCAAGAAAGCCTCACCCATTCGGGAACGAGTATCACACGGCATGTTGTGCCCAATCGGGTATTATGTTTGCGGTGGAGATGGTCGAAGGAAAAGATAGACCCAGAGACCTCGGACCCCAAGAGTTCTCCTCTCACGGCAAGACTGCCAGCTTGATGCTGCGTATGCTCAAGAGTTACTTTGGGGCCGGGAAGTATGTCATCCTCGATTCAGGATTCTGTGTACTAAAGGCAATAGTTGAGCTTAAGAAGAGAGGTATTTATTCCTGTGCCTTGATCAAGAAGAGGAGATTCTGGCCAACAGGGGTGCCGGAGAGGCAATGGATTCTTACATGGAGGCGAAGGATGTCGGTGATGTGGATGCTGTACAAGGTTGTTTGGATGGGGTTACTTACAACCTGTGGGCCATGAAGGAGCCCGACTACACCATGAAAATGATGGCAACTTCAGGAAGTCTAATGGCCGACGATTCATGTCGGACTACAAGCCGGCGTTGGGTTCAGAATGGCACAGAGATGACCAAAGAGTTTGCGTGACACTCTTCCCTTTGATCACCACTTTCGATACCGCCATGCAGTTGATGATCATAACAACCTTCGCCACTCGTTGCCGTCGTGGGAGGACACATGGGTAACACAACGATGGGAACTGAGGGTACTTGCGTTTGTCATTGCTGTTTGCGAAGTGAATGCTTACCTTGCTATTCGTTTCACCGAAGGCAAGACTTGTATGCCTACTTTGCTTAATTTTCGCAGGAAATATGGATGGCAACTGATTATGAATGATGACTTGGTGGAAGACACGGTGGAGCATTATCAGCTTACTTTGGAGGGGGCGATACTCTTTGTCGGCGCCACCGCATGCCAGGGTTTTTAGAAATCGTCATTGGATTTGCGACGCGATGCAGCGCTATCAGCAGTATGCATGTGGTGGTTGTAGGTGTACCAATAGAATTAGAACTTATTGTGCATGTCGTCCCGGTGTTTGGCTTTGTGGTACTTGTCACGCTCGACATGTTTTGATGAGCAGGAGCGGCAACTGATTCAGTTAAGTCAGCTTTTCGGTTGAAGTTTAAGTTGAAGTTTGGTTAAGTAATTTTTACTAAGGATTTTGTCATGGGACCCATATGATTTTTATTATGAAAAAATGCTGAGATTTTGCTTTATAAGCTGATAAATTTTTTTTTTAAAAATGACAAAATTTTGTTAGCACACTAGTAGCACCAAAACAAGGCTGAATTCAGTAATTGGGGCTACTCACCAACCGTAATTCTGAAAATATATCTTCATATATTTTTTAGGTTGGCATGTTATTTTCTAGTGCAATATTTTTTGTGGTTGTAAAAAAATAATTAGGGTAGAATGCCTGCCTTTGTATACTCTATGAATTCCCTAACGTATAGGTTTCCAGACATAAATGACCCCCAACTTCACTTGAAGTTCTTGTGTAGCAGAAGCCTGCATAGAAACACAATATCACATCATCACATCACAGCACATCACATCACATCACATCATAATCCAAAAATTCTCGTGCCTCTTTCATCATCTATCTAATTGAAGTCCTTGTCCTCCATCCACATCATCTTCACCGACAGATTCTACTACCATGTCATCACAAGCCAACATTGACGCACGCAGCTCGGCAACGTGGTGACGCCGCCCACGCCGCTGCCATTGGTTTATCTTTAGAAGAGGGCACTGTAGTGCCAGTTGCAGCCACTAACACAAATGTGTTTGCTGCAGTGTTTGGTGAGTTTGCTGCTGTTCCTGCTGCTGGGGGAGTTTGGAGAAGGGACCATCCCAGGGGGCTGCAGGTGGAGCGCATGGCAGGGAGCAGGGGAGAGTGCGGTGGACGAGGTTGTGGTGGCAGGGGCGGCAGGGGCAGAAGAGGCGGGGCAGAGGTGGTAGATCAGGTAATTATCCTGGACGGGGCGAAGGTACTATTCATGTTGTTGCTTTACCTACTGTCCCAGTTCCCATTGCCGCCCCTGTCGCCACTACAAATTCTTTCCTTCATCAACAGCTGAACCCACAGACACATACTGTTCTAGAAGCCGCTGCCCTCCCTCCCACCCTTGCTACCATCCCTCCCCTCCCTACTGTGGCATGATTGACTGGGGAGGGTGCTATGGAAGGACCTTCTCCAGCAGCTTCACCTGTGGCTCCTGCCGAAGTGGATGGCCTCTTTGATGGCCTTGAGGAGGCGCTGGACAATGAAACACAGGCCATTCTCCAAGCAAGGATTGCCCCGACCACCAGAGGAAACTATTTCTCCATGATCATAAGACTATTTTGCTACCTCCAGGACAATGACGAGCTCTATCCTGGGGTCTTGAGTCAAGCTTTGATAGCAGATCTAAGAGAGGCAGATTCACAGGATAGCCAGAAGAGGACTAAGAAGGGCGCACCATCGAAACGTCAAGATGCCAGCAAAAAAGTTGTCGTCAATGCCATAAAAAGCATAAACTCACAAGATCCTTCCACTTTTCCCATCAACTTTGAAAACTTGACCTTTAATTGCTTTGCTGGCTTCCTTAAGACTTTCAAGAAAACTGTCGTCAAGAGAAGCCGCCAAACTCCCTTGGCAGAACAAGATGAAGAAGTCACTACAGTGGTGACATCCTCTGTTACAATCCGTCTGGGTGCTGCCTTTATTTTCACTGAGTGTGGCATTGAGATGAATGGGACTCCTGTTGCAAAGCATTTATGGAAGCAAATTGCTCTTTACATGAAAGGAACCCAAAGAACTGGGGCAAGAGAGCGGCAAGCTCTTGGTCTCAGCACTATTGAAGGAAAAGATCCCATGCCCTTTGTTGCTTATGTCAGAGTTGCATCTATTCTTGCTCGAAGTCAAGATCCTGAGCATGTTGCTGCTCATTTGTTTCTGTTGCTTGACTGGAATATGGTGTCTCGTGCTGAAAATGCTGTCAACTCTCACATGGATTTGTTTGGAATTTTTGATGATGCTTTGCTTTTTATCTTGGACCAAGCAAGGGAGACCAGGAGGGCACCAAGCACACTGATCATCCATGGCATCTTTTTCAGAACCCTGCAATTTGTCCCGTTCTTGCATTTGCAAAGTATTTGATGTGTCATCCCCAGATTCTCATGTTGGAACTCTACCCAGCGGGTATGCGGACATCTCCTTACCGAGAATCCCACTTACTGGATTAGGCTGAGTCCCACTTGACAGACAGCATATGGGACTGCCTAAATATTATCACACTAGTTAGCTCATAAATTGCTAACAACACTTTTATCACAACTTCAACTGGTTATATGTTCAGCAGTTGTTAGCAATACCTAACACTACCACGCACCGTGGTACATAGCGCATCACCATGGCGCATGCCCTCATCACCTATGAAGAGTCAAAAAGCCGTCGGCGCATTGCCAAACCTGCACCCGACCGCGCCGTCAACAAAGCGTACTCTCCACACTCCTGGAACAAGCCTCGAAAAAATCCCATGCACACAAGCACCGAACCGGATTAGTTGGCATGGTCATGCCAGAACAAATTCGCGCTGCGTAGCGATACCATGGGCGAATGGCCCGACCAAAATCATCCCGCGCCGCCACGTCCGTCGAACAGCGCCAGCGTCAAGACCATAAGCGATGCCAACAGCGTTGTCGCCGACTCCCCAAAATCCGCCCGAGCCATCAGCGATGCCCTAAGCGGCGCCATCCCAAATGCCTTCCGCAAACCCATTGGCAACCAGATGGGTCAGAAGGTATACCACCGTCGCGACAACCCCAGCGACATCCTCTGAATCTACGCACAAAGTGGCCACCGAGCACTCTGGCGAGCGAAGAAACAACGTGCTACTAGGCGGCTCCATGGGATCCCGCGACCCCATGAAGCCCTCTTTGACCGAATCGAAGACTGCTTCATCTTCGTGCTCATCTGTAAACCAGAGTTTACGATGGATCAGATCATTGATAAAGTCATCGTCACCATCCAGCTCACGGGCCTCTCGAAAGCGGCCCTCCTCGAATGGAGGCGGCTTCACGAGGCCAACAAGACTTGGCAACAGCTAAAACTCCCGCCGAGGGAGGCCTATGAGCTCCGTCTTGCCTCGGGCAAGGCACAGCAGGCACCCATGGCTACGTCAACTCGCCACAGCCAGCCAACAGCGGCGACTCCATCGCCTCCATCCAGGAAAGCATCGTAAACTTCCACATGGCTAACAAGCCAACTACCAGAGCATGCAAGACATCCTGCAGGCGGCTCAAGCTGAAACTGACTCCCACGAGCAGAGCTCCAATTCACCCAACAATCCTTCGCCAAAACTTAGCCAGGCGACACCTACAGCATTAGGTACCTCCCATCCCACAATATGTACCTGCCCCTCCTCCAGGACAACAACAATTTACCCCAACTCCAGCGATGCCATACCAACAATACCAACAGGGGCGGCGAGGAACCAGTCGAGTGGGAAGGGGCGTAACAATCGCAACCGTCGAGGCCAGACACCACAATACTTTACCCCAACAACCCTGCCACCGTTCAACATTCCATCGACAACGCCCGTCCCTCCTCCTGCTTTTCAACCTCTCAGCACACCTCCCAATCCAGTAAAGTACTACAACAACTGGAATATGTGCTTCTCCTGTGGGTTGATGTTGTTCAATGTTTTACTATTGGGTAATTAATGTGTGTGCTGCCTTCCTTGGATATGGAGTTGTCTCTCATGCCCCTCAGAAACTTTGCCCTAACAATTTGTTATCCGTCAAAGTCTTAGGAGTCCAAATTCACAGGATGGTATGTGGAGGCAGACTGAAATAACTGACTCTTTTTTGTTACATAAGAAAAATACCGTATAATGAGTAAAGAGAAATTAATTCACTCTTTTGAAAATGGTTGGGATATGGATTTGTCAATAGAGTCCAGCTGATGTTATAGCAAAAGATTCTGTCTCAAACAACTTTGTAGAAGTCGCTGTTGTGTGTTGTTGGAGGTTTTGGTTCAATCATTTAATCTAATCTATGCTTCAGCCTCTATATCTGCTGCCTGGCAATATATATATATGTATGACAAAAGTTTCTTTCCCGTAGTTGCCATTGTGTAGAAGTATGCCATATTGGCAACAATCTCTGCATACATAAGTACTTCAAAACACTTTGTGTTGTGTAGATGAGGCTGGTGGTATCACATATTCGTTAGTGTGCATTGTACTGTGGCATCATACCATTGTTGATGGCAGAACACCATATACTGTAAAATGTACATAAAAGAGACAACAAAGTTGGACAGTTCTTGCTTATGTTGGATTCATGACATTATGCAATACTAATTTACAGGATATATTTTATTTACCTAGACGGTATGTTAGGTAAGTTACCAGGCATATTATTTAAAAAATAATGGATAGTTACCCTTTACCTGTATTGTAATGTACCTTATGGTATTGTACGATAACAGGAATATCATAAAACATTATTTTTATGTTATTTTGACGTCATCTTTTCAACAGTGCAAAATAACCACGCTTTTTGTCTCAACGCACGAAACTCGGATTCGCCATTATATATCATAAAAACTTTATGATGACCGTTGGGAGGGATTACGGAATTTTATGATATATTGAGGGATGTTTTGTGACACGATAACATTCCCTTCAAGTTTACACAACCAGTGTTGTATGATTAAAATGAGAATTTGTGACTAATGTCCCTTCAAGTTTACAGAAACATTCTTGAAAATTATGTCATACGTTATACAAAAAGATATAATTTTAAAGGTAGGCAATAACTTAGGACAATATAACTACCCATGTAAGTCCAAGCGAAACATGAATTATTTACAGGTAAGTTCACATCACCTTTTTAGTCAGTACCTGTTTTGGCAAAAGCAAAAACTGTCTCACTGAAGAAGAAGAAGAAGAAGAAGAAGAAGAAGAAGAAGAAGAAGAAGAAGAAGAAGAAGAAGAAGAAGAAGAAGAAGAAGAAGAAGAAGAAGAAGAAGAAGAAGAAGAAGAAGAAGAAGAAGAAGAAGAAGAAGAAGAAGAAGAAGAAGAAGAAGAAGAAGAAGAAGGAGAAGGAGAAGAAGAAGAAGAAGGAGAAGGAGAAGGAGAAAATCGCTCAGTTTCAAAACACAACTAAGATTTTGAAAAAATCTTGATACCAGCTAGTATACTTCTTTTATTCGGTCCTCCCTCAACTCCATCTATTTTGTCTTGATAATAGACCTTGATATTTTTACTACGCCGCTGCTTAGTATCTATTAATATTAGATAATATAAAGGTATGACGTTTAGACTTGTATCAGCTGTTGTGTTGGGACAAAGCAAGAACACACTATGTCACGGACAAAACCATGATATCCATTTAGTATTCACTTCATGTCACAAAACCATGGCCAGCAGACCACCAGCCCCTACCATAGGCTCTACCTGCCTCTGCATAGCTCTACATCTCTCCACATCATCATGATAGTTCACCATAGAACATAGTACCAATCAAAGTGAACAATTGACGGAAACAATACAGTCAACAATAATAATGACACAATATGGGCACCAAAAACAATAGAATGAACCACCAGCTGTGCAGATCCTCGACCAATTTGATTCATTTTGCTTGATAACCATTTGATTGTTGAGTTGGTATTGTTGCTTCCATTTTGTGCAAATTTTGTGCA
>JABMIG010000169.1:52500-331584 GCA_013187285.1 Cyclotella cryptica
TGATGGTGACGAGGGATGATATTTTGTTGTTTAACATGCAAAAACATGGGGTTAACTGAAACATTGAAAACCCCCCGTCAAAATATTACGTAAAAGAAACCATGATGTCTTCACAAAAAAGTCATGTGTGTGTTTCATCACTAGTCACACATAATAATAATCACATGGTTTCTTTTCACTCTTGAGGACAGACGGCATTTGGGTTAATATTTTATGTGTAAATTGTTAGTAAAAATTGGTTTTGTTGGAAACGCTGGGGGAAACAGTTGGTATGTTTTTCCTCCCTGTTCATCATATTTAGGGTGGAATACTTTTTGCCAAAATTGATGATGCGAAATTTAACAGGGCTTCAGATTTTTGGCCACAAAATATTAACTTAGGTTTTTAAACAAAATTAACATAGTGGTAGTACTATAAATAATACCACGGTTTTCATCTGCACAAGTTTTCTTCCAATTTTAGGTAGCTTGACATCAAAGGGGGAGTCTCTTTGTCACATCACGGGGAACCACTCGTTAAATTATGATACGAAGCTGTGGGGGAGGGAAGGTGATGGAAACTATGGCGATCGCAAAGAAACAGGGTGTGAAATTCAGGTTGATTGTGATGTGTGTGTTTGTTGTGAGCGTGATGTGTGGTGAGTTTTCGGTCATAGTACCGTAACTCAGTGAATAATGGGAACCATGTGGACCTAAACATATGGGCGTGATGCTCCCGATGAGGAGAATCTAAATGACCAATGTTTAGAGTCAAGAGAGTGTGCTAATTAACCGAAAAGGGAAATGGTCGTCAAAATGGGTCATTTTGCAGTAGTGGTTCTAATACACCGGTATTATCGGAAGTTTGCAACTGATGTTGTAATTTCCCTTCAAGAATTTCCCACCTTTTTTTGTCAGGCATGCTACAAGCATAGTACACCAATCGTGATTGTGCCATGACTGACTCGTGATCAAATTTCTCGAACCACATTTTTTGTATGAATTCCTTTTCATGTATTATAAATAACCTCAAGTTTTGACGTGGTATTTTTGCAACAATGGTTTGCAAAGCTGTATACACGATTTCAGTGCTTGCAACCTAAGAAGGGCAATTGAGTGCGGTTGCACTGCATAAAAAATGGACACTCTATGAACAGCTAAAGCATACACCAAGTGCCTCATCAACCTCATGTCCTTCATCGATGGGGTGCACTATGATTCTTCTTCATCCTTCTCCCACAACCAACTTGCCCTCATACCAGGTCGCCGCATATCTCAACAAGAAAGCCTACAACACACCTTTGCTGGGTCCCAACAATTGCCCCCATTTCATGAGGGCATCCTCCCTTGCCTTCCAAAAAAAGGCCATCTCCCAGTTAATGCCCCTGCGCACTATGCCATGGGATGACATCCATCAGTGAGGCAACCCCACCTGCTCCAGCGCGGTCAATGATGTTATCACAAAATGTAAGAAATATGAGGTGAGACAGGAGGGGGTATTAAGTAAGGCACAACGCCCGCTGGAGCCGGAGGAGTTTTGTTCCTTGCTTGTGCTTGCCCGTCATCTGTATGCAGGCATTGACTTGTGTTTTTTTTGACTGCTGTGCTC
This sequence comes from Cyclotella cryptica, assembly GCA_013187285.1. Classification (NCBI taxonomy): domain Eukaryota; phylum Bacillariophyta; class Thalassiosirophyceae; order Thalassiosirales; family Thalassiosiraceae; genus Cyclotella; species Cyclotella cryptica. The sequence goes on from JABMIG010000169.1 coordinate 54,088, forward strand.
TGTCTGTAACGGCAAATTATTGGGCACACTGATGATGTCATGAAGCTCGCAAAAAGCACACTGCTGTTCAATTCTCGCGAGCCGTCAACATTGAATATTAAAATGAATTGGTCAAAAAATATCTGAGAGGAGAGAGACTGTCCCACGCAGGTTTTGTTTGGCGCAATGGATCTGCTCATCTGCCCTCTTTTAAACCTTGCCACTTGGTTGGAGGGGGGGAGGACCCTGGTTTATTGTTGTTTGGAAACCACCGTTCTAACAGGTCAGAATTTTCTCAAGCCACCTGTTTCGACAGATCAGGAGGGATCTGCTTGGCACTCACTCTATTTGCAAGGGGGCTGCATCTTATGCAGCTTGTTTTGGTATCTGCAAGGATTGGATAAGCACAGGCGGACATTGGAGGGGAAAGGACAACAAGTCGACACCTACATTGAAACATATCTCCCATACCCTGATGCTCAAGTTGCAACAGTTTTGTCTGGCCCCCGAGGACCCTGCAAGTATGCCGTCAAGGGCAGCGATCCCATCAGTGATGAACTTGTGAAGTCCCTTGTCCCGAAGATTCATGCCGCCTTTGGCGGCAAGATTGCTAGAGTGCTGGCCGTTTGAGGGCAATATGACGGTCAATGGGTACACCTTACCCATCATCCCCGTTCAGATAGCATCACTCATCAAGGAGAGATGGATTGCTGCTGGAAAAGATCCAGTGGACAATCCCATTGAGAAAATCATGCTTGTCGTCCAGCAACTTGGAGACAAGCTTGTAATCATCCCTCTCACTCGCCATCCAGGTCAAGCCGGGGGTGATGGCACAGTGGCAGCAACTGTGCAACAGCCAGGTGTTAGTGATGGTGCTGCCTCCGAAGAAGAGCAGCATCAGCCACAGCTGCAGGGTCTGAGGAATTTTGGGCTGGTAAGTCTGCACTTGAGACTGAAGTGTTATTTTCCCAACAATTCCAACTTCAGCAGAGGTTGGAAGATCTCTGCCAGGAGATTATTAGTTTGTTTGGTGGTCAGCAGTGCTACCTCCAAAATATGAATACTAATGTTTGGAGGATTGCTGTCCAACCTGTTGTTCGTTCTGTTGTCCGCCCTTCTTTACAGCCGAGAGAGGGAGGTGGAGAAGTAACTCGTGGGTTGCGTGGTACCTTGAACAGGGAAGCTCAAATATTAGGGACGACCAACAGGAATGGTAGTGGTGTCAAGCTTTTGAAGAATCCTAAGGACTTGTATTCAGTGTGGAAGGAGTGGGAGTTTTGTCTGAATGGGATGAAGGCTGCCAAGGATTTCACTTATCATGAGAGGGGGGCAAATAAGTTTAGCTACCGTCGATGCAAGGTGTCTTGGGATGCTGTAACTGGGCTGATTTCTAAGGGGTACACTTCTGATACTGCAATTGATCGAATTTATCTTGTTTATGGTGAGGGGAAGTAAGTTTGTGTGATATTGAAGCTGATGGCACGAGACAGGCAAGACAAAGTAGATAGATTGTAGTTGCTCGCTTGTTTTGCATGAACCTGGGCACGGGAGAGGCCATTAGGAGGGTGGAAGGGGGTCTCTCATATTTAAAATAAATTACATTATTATTATTCAGACTTTGAGCAATTGTTTGTAGAGTACATGACATTATCATTTGTTCTTAGCAACATATTTCCATTGTCACTGTTGTAAAGTATGCTTTTAGACTTAGTGAAATATTTTGAGTCACACTACTAGTTATAAAACATGACCTTGTTTCATTATTTATTGACTTAATGATAGAGTGCATGAGCTTTTTGTAACATAGGTACTGATGTACCTACATTTTTATATGACCTATAAAAGCCAAAGTGTAGGACACAGTTTTGGTACATACATGTATTATGCTTTTAAAGGTCACCCGAGCTCATGTAGAGACTTCTATGTCTTACAGAAAAAATGAGAGCTCGCACACATGGATGACACCCGGTTGCATACACTGTTGAACGCTCTGCTGATATGGGCGTATTATCGGAAGTTTGCAACTGATGTTGTAATTTCCCTTCAAGAATTTCCCACCCTTTTTTGTCAGGCATGCTACAAGCATAGTACACCAATCGTGATTGTGCCATGACTGACTAGTGATCAAATTTCTTGAACCACGTTTTTTGTATTAATTCCTTTTCATGTATTATAAATAACCCCTCAAGTTTTGACGTGGTATTTTTGCAACAATGGTTTGCAAAGCTGCATACATGATTTCAGTGTGTGCAACCTAAGAAGGGCAATTGAGTGCGGTTGCAAGAAACATCATGACTCTCAATGCCCCCCCAGTGACAACGAGATGGCATTTCGTTATGCTTCTTTGCTTCGAAGTTCGCAACGACATGAACCCTGCATTAAAAAGTCCTCTACATCACCAGGCACCTCCGTCTATTGGCAAAGATAAGGCATCCCCTCTATGCCATCTCATCTTGATGGTCGGCAAAGATGAGGAGTCAACCCGGGTTCTCCGTACCACACTCTGGCCATGACGAGACCGTGTTCTTGTTCTGTGTGCATTGATTCCAACAATGATGATTTACCACAGCCACAAACACCCTGACCGATCCATATGGTTTCTTTCCTACGCAAACCTCCACAGATCATGAAACTTTACACCAATTCAAGAGATGCCGCGCCAACCTGGGACAAGGAAAACATTGACCTATTCACGAGAGGAAACAACTTTGTGCATGACTGCTGCGTCGCATGCCTCACGGTCCTCAACGTGGAAGGTGAATTGAACACCTTCTTCAAGCCCCTCCTAACAGATATAACGGATCTTTATGGAGTTGTCATCGAGGAAGACGGTCTCCTCATTGGCAACGGAGTCAACAACATGAGCGTGTTGACTGTGCTCAAAATTTCATCAAAGATGCTCGTGGGTATGACATTCATCGTCACAGAGAAGAATTCCCTCCTCCCAGTATTTGGAGACCATCCGGTCATCGACCAGACCTTTCTCAGGGGCACAAAGTGGGAGGGCCGACAAAACATCTGCTGTGTCCTCATCCCATTGTAGCCCAATCCCATTCCAATCCAGGATCACCGTGGGCCACATCCTCAAGGACCACGCTCACCGGGGTTTTGACACCCTCAGTACCAAATCAAAGACATGGGTGGATATGATGAAGTCAGTTTACACCAACTACGATGACATGCACCAGGTACACTTGGCAATCCGTGCCGGAAAACGTGCGAACGAACTCATCTAGCCAGGCTACGAAACCACCAGGCCCTGTCTGAAGAATGCCCCTCTTCTGCCAATTTTGATCGTGTCTGACGGTTCCACGTGCAAACAAGGAATCGCCATCCTGGAGTCCACCTTTGGACCCGCCGCACAACGGGACACAACGAGGTTAGAGCCACAGGCCCCTCCAGTTGCTCCGGCAAACCAGATGATGTCACCGCCTGGGCAAAACGGCGGGAACGCCGGACTCACCGAGGAGTTCCTGCAGGCCCTTTTCACAAGCAAAGACGACAAAAAGGATGCAGAGTCCGTGAAGCTTGGAAAGGTCAGGAACAAGCTCATGTTCCTAACAGCGGACGTCGACTTTAGCAGAGATGGATCTATCCTGACCAGTACCATTGCACCACCATTTTTCTCAGCCACATTTGAGACTGTTTTAGCCTCAAGCAATGAGGACAGCTGTAAGAGTCAGTGCCAAGCAATGATTCAGTCGGCTTTCTGCCAAAAGGCCTCTAGCTGGGACGAAGGAAACTAAGCGGTCCATACAGCCTCTGGCCTACACTACTTCCCTCTACTAGCCGCGTCGCAACTGATAAAGGGAAACTTCGATCCACAGCCGATTGGTGTGCTAAACGCAGACACTACATCATTGGACCTGCTTACCTTCAGATACCAGAACGGATCCTCCGCCAAAATGGATATTTTCATCCAAAAGGAGCAGACGGCACAGAACAAGGAGTACATGTCTATTCCTGACTACAAACGGGGCGACCGCAGCCCATACATCCCAAAGGCCGGCTCGTTGGCGGACTGGCAAGATGTCATTGGTGTCAATGCAAACATCATCCGAGTGATGGAAACACTTATGAAGCCGGCTGAAGAAGGCATATCTCCAAATCCATTCATCCTTTCGTGCTTCCTTTTCATCTTCTACCACATCATGGATCCCAAATTCGAGCGCTGGCGCACAACCAATGTGGCGGAGATGCCCGCCTTCCACCTCCACATGTTCACAGAGCTGCAAAAAATCTGGATCTCTACAGCTCAGGCTGCCTCAGACATCATCAACATCCAGCCAGCCCCAGAGAGCCGGTTCGACAGCCTCTATGTCAAGCCGTACAAAGACATGGTTTGCATGACAGTTTCATGTGTCACAGACCTCAACTTCTGGAATAGCAGTGGGGGACGGTGCGACAAAGTGCCAAAAATTGCACCGGCCCACATGAACCCACTCGCCTGCGCGCAACAGCAGATTGAGGAACTCCGGAAGCTGATCCAAATGGGATCAATCAAAAAGGCCGGAAAGAGCCCTCAATCTCAGCAGAAGCGCCCTTCCACCACCAATGGCCAAGTAGCGGGCGAACCCTCATCAAAATGCCTCATTACCGAGGGGAACAACAAGACGACACGAGATGCCAAGCTTTTTGGTACCCTCAGCATCCTACCCGGTAAACTAGCGACCGCACAAAATCTCTTTGCTGATATCGGCGGACTCAGCAGGATGTACTTCCTCGATTGGTAGGTAGTCCGGAGAAAATGCACGAACTTGGATTGCCCCCTGGCCGATGGAATGCTCATCACCATCAACAAGAACAACCGCGGGAAAATCCTCGACAACCTCAAAGCAAAAGGAGTCACGGGGCTCAACCCAGCCCTAAAAACCAACACAAAGTTGTTGGCCTCTTTGCCCGAGGACCACAAGGCGCTCTTCGCCGATGCGCTCGCTGCCCCTGGTGAGTCAAGCCAAGACAGACCTTGATTGCTCCTGTCATTGCATATTTGTTTTGTTTTGCTTTTACCTTGGCCATCCGACGGCACTCATATGATTTTCTTTCATATGATCCACTGCATTTCCACTCCCATTGCCCATTCTGTTGAACCACGATTTAGCCCTAGAGAGAAAGATATTAGACCAGATGTTTAGCCAAACGTCTCTTTTAGATTACAATAACACATACATGGACAAAAAGTACCAAGGCAACAGAAAAACCCAGGCGAAAGGTCTGAGCCTCCCAACACCATGGACGGAACCAGTACACAAGACAGGCAATGCCACACGTGCTCAACCCAAGAGCCTTGGCCAACAGAGTTGTATAAGGAGTCATTGCCAGCATTGTCGCAATCATCGGCCGACAGGGTCTTGGCCCTGTACCAAGAAAAGTTTGGCGGCCCATCTGGACAACTCATTGTTTCTTCAAATACAGGTAAGAAAAAACAACCCACAAAAATGACACACCCAAACTACCCATCTCGTCGGCAACTCATGAAACAATGCCATATGAAGGAGCAACAGGTAACAGCTGGATTTTGCGTCAACATACCAGACCTGGAGGATGTATTCCTCTTCATTGTCCACCCTGATGCAAGCTCGTATTTTACCGACGAAGACTGGGATAACTTACGCAGGATTGACGAGGGCTTCATAAAAGTGATTGACAAAGCCTTCCGCCTACAGGAGGTCGACTTTTGGCCCCTTGTAGAACCCCGGTACAATTATGCCGCCCAGGAGACACTCTCCCAGGCTCGCATAGATCAGGCCGTGGCCTGCTTCCTGCACTACAAGGGCGAGGTCAGTATGATGGTCCGCTTCCTCGACGGAGAGTACACAGGCGTGCCCCAAGACACACCTGGCATCCTTGCCACTCTTCATCCATATATAGACCACCAGGACTATACCGACATCAGAAGAATTTTGTCGGAGGGGGCACCGGCAAAAATAAAAATGTCGTACTCCAAGTCTAACAAGATGGCAAAAATAAAAATGTCCTACTCCAAGTCCAACAAGATGCAGATGCTTCAACTTGGCAATCAAAGATCAGTCACCAAAAATAAGGAAATCTTCGCAGCCACCATCAACAAGGAGGAGAGGTATAGCCACCTGGTTGTTCTCCATTTTATTTTCTGTCGCTTTTTGCCGTGGGTTCATCATGTGCCCCAGGGCATGAATATTAAAAACAGAAAAAACCCGAGACTTGTCTGGGACGGATCCACAAAAATGTACCCGAATGATGAGGTGATGAACAAGGATGTCGACACCACACTAGAACCCGAAATAACATTTGGTAATACACTCAGCAACCTATTGGTTGAAATTTATAATCAACGGATTAGCTACCCTGATCAAGAGTTATGGCTCTGCCGGGCAGACATAAAAGCCTGCTTCCGGTTCCCCCGTCTGAATCCGGATGCATGTGGGGCGTTTAGTTTTGCCTTGGACTTCATGGATGTGTTCTGTGTATCCACGGAGATGGTCTTAGGGTACATCGCAAGCGCGAATTGCTGGGAACCCTTCTGACGTGCAACTGCCACAATGTCGGTAGTCTTTTTCCCTATGGTCTCCAATGACACGCCACTGTATGAATACCTGCTCACAATGCTCGAATGGGAACGGCAGCCAACCAATGACACCAGGTTCGCTCGAGCACGACCATGCTCTTTCAATCATGGCGTCCTTGACAATGAAGGTCGTCAACGGCCAACGACGACAAAAATTTATGTTGGCAATTGCCTATGCGTCATGGTCTGGTTCCTGATGCGTAGACACCTCATAGCGGTCATCCACACTATCTTCGTAGTCTGTGGTTTCCCGCAGATGGAGCTCCGACAATGCACATTGGGGCTCGACAAATGGAAGGGACAACAGGTGTCCCATCAGGCGGTCTTCCTCGGGCTTCAGTTTGACACCCCGTGCCTGACAGTAAGCATCACAAGAGAATTCCGGCAGAAAGTCATTGAGTGTATTGAATCCACCTGGCACAAAGGAAGAAAGACCTTCCGCATCAATGAACTGGAAGAGCTGGTAGGAAAATGTGGCCGTCTCGGCGCAGGAGCCTGTTGGGCCTACCACCTTGCCACACAAATGTGTGCTTCAGTCATTTACACCCTCGCAGAAAATAAAGAGTTATACACAACGTCGCCGTCATTTTGAGCATGTCTTGACATGATAAAGACAACCAAGAAAAGGGACACTGCTGTCTGTTTTGCACATAAAAAATCAGCGCAAAGGGTGCACAGACACTGGCGCAAGTATGGCATTGTTCGATCGCTCCGTGAGGAAATCAACTTCATCCGATCAACCTTGGGTCATTCCTCTCAAATAACCTGGTCCACCCCCATCGCGCACATGATAAAACGCGAGGTGTCGCTCGTAGCCTTCTCTGACGCATGCCTCCATGGCAACGGTGGTTATTCCATCGACCTCCGTTTCTGGTGGCACACCGAGTGGGACTTGGACATCTACAGTCAAACGAAGGCCCTTCTGGAGAACGATAAGGACGGACGATTTATCAGTATAAATATACTCGAGTTTGTCTCCATTATCGTCAACTATGCGGCAGCGTACATGGCAATCTCCACCGGATGAGATGTGGAGGACGAGTTTCCAATTCTACTAGCCATGTGCGACAACAAAGATGCCACAAAGTGGGTAAACCATCTCTGCATATCGTCCCAAATCGGCCTCGAACTGGGCCGGTTCTTCTGTGTGCTAATGATGGACTCACCTCTGGGTATAAACGCTGAGTGGCTGGGAACAAAAGAGAATGAAGTTGCCGGAGAGATCTCCCGCCTAACCCAGAATTCTCCCACCAATGACACTCCTCACCCTTTTTCTCTTGGGATTGAAAAACTTTTCCAGTCGTTTCCACAGCTGAGGGGTTGCATGCGCTTCTGCCCCAACAGCGATCTGCTCTCATGCATATTGCAAATCTTGTTGACCAAGAAATGTCCCGGTCTCGACGAGATTCAATCATTAAGACATTGAGGATTAGGCAAGCTTTCTGCCTACAATTTTTAATGGGATTGGGTTTGGACCCCTGCAACAAATACAACGGTCACCTGTCTGTGCTAGCTGTCCTAATTAAGAGAATTATTTTAGGTCATAATATACGGAACAGAGACAACATGAGGTCAAACACAGTCAAGCAGTACGTGCAAGAGATAAATGTACTCCACATGCTCCTTGGCATGGAACCCCCGGTCCCTGATTTTGGCTCAACGCCGAACCCCATTGCAGTACTGATTTTGAATATGGCCAAGGAGAAAGATATCACCCGCCGCCGTGCTCCCCTCACAGACGCCTTAGCACAGGAAGTACCCCGTCAAGGAAATGCTTCTCCACCACTGTCCTACGACTTGCTCGTTGGTGATCTTGTCGTGTTCGCACGGGAGGTCAGGCCCCGAGCTGCCGCCGTTGTCCAAAGAACAAAGAACAAAGAACAAAGAACAAAGAACAAAGCAGACTACCACGTAACCCGAGCGGCAACAAAGTTGTTAAGGCGTTATGCTCCTTGAGCTTCAAGTTCTACGACAGGGGTGGTTGCCTCATCTCAGACCCAACAAAAGGCAGGGAATCGATTCAAACCATGTCACTAAGATGGACAATACAAAAAAATGGTTAGAACGGTGAAATCGTCCGGTATGAGGTGGATCGAACACACACAAACCTCTGCCCCGTCATGGCTGTTGTTAACCTTATTGCACGAGCGCGGGCATGCGGCCAACCGGATGATCTGCCGGTGACTGTTTACAAAAAAAGAAAAGGTGATGTAGAATATGCCGCAGCGATAAAGACCACGAGGTTCCTCCGCTCCGTTGCACGCTATGTCCATCCAAACATGACAGCAGAAGAACAAAACCTCTTCTCCTGTCATTCCCTTCGTGTCTGGGCTGCGGTTCTCCTATCGAAAGCGGGCAAGGACGGGGATTACATAAAACTTTGTCTCCACTGGCTAAGCACGGCTTACCGCATCTATTTAGGGAACACAAAGCAGCTCGTGTGCCAGCACAACACTGCTCTCTACAAAAATGCAGGGGCCCTATTGCTCTGGCTTGACCCGGCACGTCCACCTACACAAGCCTCTCTAAGAGAGAAGACATCATCCATGCCAGCAGAGCTGGACATGGGGGATTATGTTGATTTTGATTAAGAGGGGATGATAACATTGCGGTCGGTGGGGACGACAGGCCTACACACTGCCTCAAAACACCTGTCCTCAAGTCACCTTGCCCCGACTTTTCTATCCCTATACAATTTTCTTCTGTTTTTTCATCTATGTCTGCGCTGTTTGTTTGGCCGGTATGGTGCCTATGAGAGAGGTTTCACGTGTCACTCAGACACATTTTTGGGACCCCGACGTGGCCCCTTGTCCGCGCACACACAATCTTTCGGGAATGCTGCTAACAACTGCTACACTCGCAGAGGTTCAAGTTTTTACAGTTTTTCACCAGTCAAAAACCTAGATCCCCAAATAGATGTCAGGTGCTAGATAAACACACCAATTTGATGCAAAATTACTGTGTTGAAACTAGCACCATTTGCGAGTAGATAGTGTAGCCCACCTAGTTGTTAGTCTTAGTTTTGTCTCTCACAGGTACATACTCTACGGACAAGCCCCGCAGTCAAAACGCAATGGCTTTTTCCACCAGCCTCCCAGCGAGGCCAGGCTGTTGGAAAATGCACAGGTAGTCTTTGACGAGAATGAATGTCAGAAAAGTTCTCTCAGGATTTTTGGTCTGGCCTCCGCCCGCAGATCTGCGAGATCTCTTTCATGACCACATATTCGTGAGAGATTTTCCGTGCAGATGCCATCGCGCCAGAATTTCTGACACCAGGCACCTACACAGGATACTAGGGGACCTAGAGATTCTTCCAAAAATCCCGAGAGGAGAAAGGGTATCTAACTGTCATTGGAAAACCTGCGCATGATAATCGCCTCGGCTTAGTAGCTCGTTGCACAGGTTTTCGGATGTTTTCAAGGAAGGCAATTGCTGCTTTCCTGTTTGCTGATGCTCACAGTGTTTTTCAAGCAGCAAACACCAATTAGCAACAAAGCAATATTGCAGAGGCTTTCAATTCGTCTTTGCCCTCCCCCCCACCCAGTGGAGTGCTGCTAACAACTGCTACACTTGCAGGGGTTCAAGTTTTTTACAGTTTTTCACCAGTCAAAAACCTAGATCCCCATAGATGTCAGGTGCTAGATAAACACACCAATTTGATGCAAAATTACTGTGTTGAAACTAGCACCATTTGCGAGTAGATAGTGTAGCCCACCTAGTTGTTAGTCTTAGTTTTGTCTCTCACAGGTACATACTCTACGGACAAGCCCCGCAGTCAAAACGCAATGGCTTTTTCCACCAGCCTCCCAGCGAGGCCAGGCTGTTGGAAAACCAGGGAATCAGAAAAATCAGAAAAATCAAAAATGCAAATGCCAGGGAAAAGTCATTCCACTGAATTTACCTTTTTTGCCACAAAAGAGATTCTTAGGGAATAGCGGATTTTTTTGGAAATCTGTTGCAGTAAATTTGAACATCTGTACCCAGGTGGCATTTGCATTTTTGATTTTTCTGATTTTTGCGGTTCCCTAGGAATCGCTTTTTCCCTGGCTTTTGGCCTAACACATCCTCTCCTAACACTCAGAGATGCGCATCTGATGCGCATCGTGTTTGGGCGTGTGTATGAATAGTTGGCGGTTCCAATTTATTAGCGCCTCTGGACTCAGAACACAGAACACACGATGTAATTTCTCGAGAGTCGTTGGTGGAACCGGCGCCCTACCAATCGTAAAGAAATTCAATCCGGAGACCAAGTGCGATTGGGTGGGCAAATAATTCCGGACATGTATTCCCTCAGTCAACATGTTGCGATCACAACAGTGCGCAGCACCTTGTTGTTTTGAGAAGACCTGTCTGCGGGGCCATGTAGAAGTAATGATGACACCGTATCTTGCCTGACATATTCACGAAACATGAAAAAACAGCAAAACAATCTTCGATGCTTCCATTGGGTTTTCGCTGAGGTTTTCGTAATAGTCGGCAGAAGCGTCTTGACTGAAAACTTTGACGAATCAAGATCATCCATGAGGATAGCACTTGTACACCATCATCGTTCCGCCCATAAAAATACTTTGCACATACAACACGCAACTCAATATATTCATATACTTCAAACTCATTGTATCAAGGCATGACAAAACAACAACACCAAACAGTATCAAGGTGGCTCGCATCGTTGACACAGCTCTTGCTTTGTCTGAAATTATCTACTGCACGATTGGGCACATCGCAACCTTTGTCTCGGTCATTAGCATCCTGCTATCCTGACGTGAGGAAAGTAAGGCTTGAGTCCACAACGGGAGAGCAAATCCAAATGTTTGAATTGCAGGCGTTATCATCTGGTGTGAATGTTGCGTTGAACAAGACCGCAACTCAGTCTTCTACACTTGGAGCAAAGGCTGCTTCCTTTGCCGTGGATGGGAAGGTGGAGACTTTTTCTCACACTGATGACATCAACGCTGTGTGGGAGGTTGATCTGGGAGATATATTTTCTTTAGAGTCCGTGTTAATTAAGAACCGTTGGTGTGTGAATCCAAGTGACACTACTGGATGCCTTTGCAGATTAACAAATGCCACTCTGTCACTATTGAATGAGCAGGGTGAGGTGGTTTCAGCCGAATCGATCGGGAATACATGTGATGAATATGACCTGAGCCTTGACGTTTCATCCTGTGTTTCAACGGCTACAACAACATCTTCGACAATAACATCTACGTCGACATCCATGGCCTCGATAACAACAACTACGACAATATCGTCGTTGACATCTACGTCTGCTACAGCAATCAATGATGCAACCACTGCCAGCCCCGATATCTGCTATCCCAACACTAGAAAAATAAGGCTTGAGTCAACAACAGGAGAGCAAATTCAAATGTTTGAATTAGAAGCTATATCGTCAGATGATGTTAATGTTGCCTTGAACAAAAATGCAAGCCAGTCTTCGACTTTTGGTACAAAATCTGCCTCTTTTGCTGTAGATGGTGATTTGGAGACTTTTTCACATACCAATGATATCAGTGCTTTGTGGGAGATAGATCTGGGTGTTTCATCTTCTTTGAAGTCTGTTCTCATTACAAATCGTTGGTGTAACAGCCCAAGCGACCCAAGTGGATGCCTTTGCAGATTATCAGGTGCCTCATTGTCGCTATTGAATGAACAGGACGAGGTGATATCTACTACAATGATCGGGAATACATGTGGCGTGTATGACCTGAGCATTGACGTCTCATCCTGCCCTCAAACGCCAACAACAACAACTAACGTACCCAGCTCCACATCGGCAACAACGGTCAATGATGCAACCACCATCACCTCAAACTCGTGCTATCCCGACGCGAGTAAATTGAAGATTGAGTCCACAACAGGACAGCAAATCCAGATGTTTGAACTCCGAGTCTTGTCATCTGGAAAAAATATTGCATTGGACAAAAACGCTTATCAATCCTCAACTTTTGGTAACAACGCTGCATTTCTTGCGGTTGATGGCGATGCAACAACGTTTTCACATACTGACAACAATGATGCCAATGCTACTTGGGAAGTTGACTTTGGTGGTACTTTTTCAACCGAGTTTGTTGAAGTAAAGAACCGTTGGTGTGTCGATCCGACTGAGCCGAATGGATGCCTTTGCAGATTATCAGGTGCCACATTGATGCTGGTGAATGAGCAGGGTGATGCGGTTTTCACGAAAACGTTTGGTGACACTTGCGGTGTTAATGATCTCAGCTTTGATACGTCATTCTGCATTCCACCCAACACAGAGCCCACACCCTCTATTACCATTACCAATGCCTCCATAACCGAAGATGATTCCTTTGCGATTACATTTAACAATCCACTGGATCAGACAGAAATCTATGCCGCAGTTGTTAGTAACTCTGCATGCACAAGTGACAACTCTTCTTTTATGGTTGATGATAAGACTGAAAATGTTTCATCAGGTCCATCGAGTGTGACTGTATGGAAGAATATTAGTGAATTGATAACTCCTGATGACAGAAATAGCGGTTCAGTAAAGTTGACCTTTTGCGTACGCGCGGACGTTCTGTCTTCTAGTTTTCCGTTGAGTCTTCTTGCATCCAAGGTGACTGCAGAGATCACAGTGAAGTTTCTTGATTCTAGTTCAGACTTTCGCATCGAATTGCAGACGACTGACTTTTCAGACACGGCTGTTGATTACACATCCCAACGCAACCCTGATGTCGCTGTTGTCCTGGGACGATGTTTATCACCAAGAAATGACGGCCCATACAGAATTGGATCTACTCTCAAATTCTGCGTAAAGTCAACTGACTCGGATGTCGTTATTTCTGGTCTGAATAATGTTTCATTCACAGATTTGAACGGCAATGCCATCCTTGATATAGTTGACAGTAATGGTGATCCTTCGTTTGTCACTTCGATTGCAGGACTCGACTCGAAAGCAGTTGATGTTGCTACACTGATGGCTACTACCATTTATGACCAGGGATATGGTGGAACCACAATCAACGTTCAGGGAACTGTCTCCGTGACATATGTCAACGCTGCCCTTCCATCAAACAGACGTCAATTGAAGCGGACAGATGAAAGCCCTTTTGCTGTTCAGATAGTCGTTGGAGAAAATGCAGACGAGCAGACCAGTTCTCGTGATCCTAGCTCTGCTACAAATCTGCATCATGCCTTATTTAGAATTGCTCCTGCATTTGTCGTGGGGTTGGTTTTCAGCCTTTGTTGAGTACGTATATCACAAGACCATGTCTCCTTCATTCTGTTGCAAAAAGGTAGTTAATAGCTTACTATAGCTTGTACAAAGTAACGTAGATCAAGTTTCTACACCTCCACTCTTCAAAGATCCCCAGTAACTCGAGCTGTCTTTTCTGACATATGAAATTATAAGGACACTGGGCGGCCTGAGAAACTTGATAACGCTTTATTCGAGCGGTATAAGGGCAGGTACAACCACTGGTATGGATGCCGCCTCTGATGACTTCACGCAAGTATGTCGCTGTGCTCACAAAGGAATTCACCCCGAAGAAAAGTAAACTCTACCTTGACTTCGTGTTGTGACGGGTGGCACCCAACGAAACCAGATGGCAACATGTTTCCTTTCAAATTGAGCAACGCAGTCGAAGATGAAGGTAATCCATTACTTTAAATTCACCGTAATGAGAAGACCCGTTCGAACTTCATAGACTACGCAACACAAAAGCAACCCCACTAATAATCAGGTTTGATATGTTTGTAAGAATGCGGTTGCATCCAAGCCCAGCTCATCAATAAGATTTCATTTTAAAATTACAATAAATGCTATTGCTGAATACTTATGGTTCAAAGTTCAAAGATTCTAGCAAGCCAAAGCTAGAAAAGCAGATATTTTGACCATTTCGATGTTACTTGATCAACGAGTGCTTGCCATGAGTGTGGAATCGAACGAATTCATCAGTGAAAGAAGAAATGATACCTCCATGCGGATTGATCTTGTTTAGTCAAAGCTATCGTCAAGAAAAGGGTGGTAAATATTAGGGACGCAGTAGAGGCATGCGACGGTCTTGAAGAGTCGGAAAGAATACTTTGAATTGACGAAGCGGCGGGCAGAATGCATCTATATTTGCTAAGGTCATAGGAAAGCTGTGTCTGTGTCTGTACAGATCATGTGGATCAAAAATGGCAAAATGTAAGAATAATGAATGTGTGGATCGAATAAAGCTGAAAGGATATACCTATGGCGCAGCAACCTGTCAAGGTCATCGATTTTTTATAATACGACTGTATGTGCGAATCGTTTGCTGTTTGGAGTCACTAACTTGTGCTGCGGAATTGTTTCTGCTATGTGAGGATGAAAGTCAAAAAACGCGAGAAAGTTTGTTTGCGCAAACCAATTAGAAAGGATCCTGCAACCTTGAACATTGCTGGTTTCGGCTTGTTTTTTCTTGCAAGATGCTTCCCTCTGAAAGGGAGACAGGGTCTTGCCCGAAAACATTTCTAGAGTCAAGAGCGCAAAACGACGATATAAACATCTTCACCCTCATTAGAGTGTTACACATAAAATACAAATCACTACATCATACATCTTCCAAACAGCCCTCACAAAATGATTGATCACATGAAACTAATCGTTACAAGAATGGCGCTGTTAACTGCCATGCTCTGCCAGGATTCGATCCGAACTTGTGCACAAGCTATGAGCCCATCGCGTAAAAACGAGATGGCAACGCGACAACTCAATGATGCTCACCCGGTTTCCACTCGGTCATTAGAATCGTGTTATCCGGATGTTAGAAAATTGAAAATCGAGTCCACAACGGGGGAGTATATCTCCATGTTTGAGGTACAAATATTGTCGGCAGGTGTAAATGTTGCATTGAACAAGACTGCAAGCCAGTCATCTACTTATGGTACTAAAACTGCATCTCTTGCAGTTGATGGATCTTCGACAACTTTTTCTCACACCAATGACATCAATTCTTTTTGGGAGGTCGATTTGGGAGGGACATTTCCTGCTGAATTAATCAAGATAACGAACCGCTGGTGCAATGATTCCAGTGACCCGAATGGATGCCTTTGCAGATTATCGGGTGCCACCTTGTCACTGATGGATGAGCAAAGCGTGGTCGTCTTGACGAAACCAATCGGGAATACTTGCGGTGTTAATGATCTGAGCTTTGACCTGTCGTCCTGTTCACCCACAGTATCGACACCTTCGATCACAATCAGCGATGCAACAGTCAACGAAGACGATTCCTTCGCGCTTACATTTAGCAATCCATTGGTTAATACAGAAATCTATGCTGCTGTTGTTAGCAACTCTGCCTGCACAAGCGACAATTCATCGATCGAGATTGATTCCGACACCGAGAACGCAGCATTTGGTACATCAAGTGTAACCGTAACAAAAAGCATTAGGGAATTGATAAATGCCGATGAAAGAAACAGCGGTTCAGTGAAATTGGCTTTTGCCTCCGCGCTGATGTCCAGACTGCTAGTTTTGCATCAAGTTTGCTTGCATCCAAAATATCAGTAGGGATTACCGTGAAATTCGATAGTGATAAGAGCTTCCAAATCGACATGCAAGCGTCAGAGTTTACTTCAACATATACTGCATACTCATCAGAGCGCGGTGTTCATTTGTCTGCAATCCTGGGAGAATGTTCCTCGCCTGGAAGCGAAGCACCGTATGGAATTGGGTCAACTCTCAAGTTCTGTGTGAAATCAACTGACTCGGATGTTGTTATTTCCGGTCTGAATGATGTTACATTCACAGATTTGAACGGCAATCCTATCCTCGAGATCATTGATAGTAATGGCGAGCCTTCTTTTGTCACTTCCGTTGCCGGACTCGATTCAAAATCAGTTGACATTGCTACACTGATGGCGACAATCATTTATGACCAGGGATACGGTGGAACCATCATCAATGTAAGGGGAACTGTATCGGTGACGTACATCAATGCAGCCCCAGTGAGAAGACGTCAACTGAAACACATGGAAGAGACCCAACCCTTTGATCTTCAGATCTTTGTTGGAGAAAAGGCAAGCACACAGAATGCCCTAGAGGGCTCCAATGCTGCGCCGCTCTTGAAGAGAGCCTTAGGTGCCGTCGCCACTGTTGCTATAGGAACTGTCTTGATCTCTTTTTAGGGGCGCAAACTTTGATTTCAGGTAAATCTTTCTCTATCGACGTAATCACTGAGAACTAGCATTTTCGGAGACCACTGTATCTATGACCATGGTTGCTGAGTATTCCATAAAGTCTTCCTTGCATCATCAATCATGAGATACTAAGACAAACCGGTTGGGGATCGTTTCGAAGCAAATTATAGATGGTATCTAGAACACCAGTCTGACTGCCACCCAATGATGGGACAGTAGCTGCCGCTAACATAAAAGGAAATAACCCAGTTACAGTATCCCTTTCTAAGAGCTGGTCCGGCGCATGATTGTATAAGATTTGAATCAATCCACTGGCATCAGGATCGGTTATCGGATCAGCTATTGAGTGCCAATACCCGCCACGACCAATTGCTTCACACAGAGGTGATCGTCCATTCGGGAAGGGCTCCCCAGCTGCTTTTGGATACCAACTCAGTAAAGTTTTGATTATTTCGTTCCGATTTGTTTCAAGTTTTTGGTTCTGATAACCAATCAATGGTGATAAGGTTGCCCTTCTTACTGCAAAATTTGATGATGTGGCATATACCTCGATTGTAGCGATGGCATTGTGCAAGGGCAACTTACCCGTGTTATCACGAGTAGCCGCACATTCTTGCTCCGGAACATAGACTTCGGCCCTATATTCGCGAGGGAGCATGAGCCACTGCATCATGAAAACTGGACAGTACGGTGCAATAAGCGCACATCTTTGAACCAACATCGGGTTCGATGATGGATATTCCGGGTACACATCCATTGTTGCACACCATACCATGCGAATTGCCAGCCGCAGATATGCAATCAAGGAAAGCTCCCATTTTGGGTTAATGGGATGTAGGTCCAAATGTGCAATCCAGTCTCGGTGAAAAGATATCCATCCCATTAAAGGAGTGGTCCCTTGGTTGTCTGGTTGCAAGACCAACGTTCTAGCGCAACGATCAACCCAATTTTCGTCAATATAATAGTCAACTTCGTCCAAGAAACATTGCAAAACAGAGGTTGTGGCGCCAGTAGAGCAAGCCACAAGAAATGGGGTAGAAGCATCCTTCGATGGCACCGCCCAAATGGGCACCCTCGACCGATCAGTTCTATGCTTCCAAAGCACGCGCCCAACGCGAAACAGAGCGTCAATCAGCATCAATGGAGGCTGCACATACGATGCCGCGTGAAGAGGAGTGTTTCCCCATTGATCTTGATAAAACAGTTGACTGGATGCGTAGTCCAGCCATTCTTGAAGAGATTTGCTCCTGTTTTGAGGGAGTATGACGGGAAGAGTATCGTTCAAATAGTTTTCACAACTCGAGGTCGTGTCCGTCCCGCCGTGGACGGTTGTAGCCTGTTCTATTCCCACGGCTAGGGCATCGCAGAAGGCAACGGCATCCTCCCAGCCGAACGTGGAGGTTAGTCGAAAGAGGTATTGGTCGTCGTGCCATGCCATCATAGACTTGTTTCCGACGGCTTCGCTGACGCTCCTACTGGGTTTTTTTGTTGTCACACGCGAGACAATCATTTAAAATCTGTGGCGTTGCTTGGCGTAGCTATGTAAGAGTATGTAAGTACAAAAGGTTCCTGTAGCTGATAAGCAGCTGTTATATAAGAATGTAAATAGAACCGGGTGGAATCTCAGGTATGGTAGCCTGGTATTGTATGGTATTGTACATAACCCTCTAGATATTCTGGGCCACCTTCAAGGCCATTTTTAGATCAATGCACAGCGTAGAACGTAGCCAGTTTGGTTTGATTTTGATGATCCCAATCATCATATTTATTGTGAATGTAGATGACACAGACACCAATCAAGTTTAGTACCACTGAACTTATGAGTAATTAAAATTATAACCCCTTTATGTACACCTCCCATAACACTCATGTCATATCCCTCAGCCCAGCATTTTTTGCAGATAAATTCATCACTTGAAAGGCAACCCATTGTAGAGGTGCTGCAAGCCTATTTCTTCTTATTAGAGCTCATTGCCTGCTTTTCAGGTATGAACTTACAATTACAAAGCTTCCTATAGCAAACTCTACAATGAATTGAGAGAGTGCCCTCTGAGGTAGTACGAGTATTGTCATGTGGGATAAACACAGCTTTTCTCTTCTTGATATTATCAATGCAATTGGTTAGACCTTTTAAGAAAAAGAAGCAAATGGTGCAACCAATCACAATGAACCCAATCTTTTTGCATCATCCATTCAGGTTGTTCATCCACCAGGTACTGCCACACATCGCTAACAGTGTTGTTTGGCAATGCAATAACAAGATCAATCTTAACTTTGAACCTGTCGTCTCCTGAAATATTTCTTTTAAATACTAGGACCTTGCACTCCTTGTGCCAGAGTACAGCAAATTACAAAAATTACAAGTGCGATAAAATTCAATTGCCAAAACAAAATACACCAATAGAATGAGTTGGTATCCATGTAAGCACTGCATTATTTTCCACGTATAGTCAGTGGGCAATGAAAGACAAGGATGTGGTCTGAGGAGTCGTTGTCTTCATTTAGACAAGTAGGATTCTTGGGAGGGTCGATTGAGTTTGGAAGAAGATGTTGTATTGCCTCATCATGGAAAGCATGCATAGATAACCTTGGGTTGACCTCTGGTTGTGTTGGAATGGTCTTCTTCTACAGAGCAGGCTAGGTTTGCAGCTCTATGTTGTCACTAGAATCTGACAAAGACAAAGATGGCAGACCTTCAACACTCAAAGCTTCATCTGGATGTAGCTCCATCTCAGAGCTGATATCAGATTCATTGTGGAGGACAGTAATATTGGTCCTTACAAAGACACTGGAATAGGTGCAATGAAAATTGGTCTCATATGTTGCAATTCACGTCGCATCTTGTGTGGAGAGTATTTGAGGGAGATCAGAAATTGTGACCATTGTTGTACAAACATACTTACCTTAGAATATGTAACAGTTAAAATCATTTGAAAGTTTCATTTCTTCGGCACACTGAAATAAGTTGAAGACACAGTGATCCATGAGGAGAAAAGGCAAAGTAGTGAACTCAATGAGTATAGATAATCCCATAAAGTAACATAGCTTCATCATCTCGGCTGCAGCTCTGAGCAATTTTCGTTCTTTACATACACATGAATAAATCATAACTAAACTTGCTCATTAATTTCCTACTATTGCCAGAAATAACCCAAATCCAAAAAGCATTCTCATTATTCATATACAGCTGCAACGGACTACTGACATGCAATCTGGCAATTAGGGACAATGGATTTGTGATGAAGCCTGGTCTAGACTAATGGAAGCAAAATAACAACAGCTATTTTTAGCATTCACTTTGATAAGTATATATTTCATTTGAAGAATTCCTAATTTGGTTGGAAAATTAAAGGAAAGCAACGCAAATGGTGCCCATCAAAAGAAGATTGAGTTTGTTTGTCCTTTATTGGAGAGATGTGACTCATTTATCAGTTCCCTCACAACAAAGGTGGTCCTAGTCCATGAGATATTGACAGTGCTCTGTTATGTGCAAAACAATTGCAATCATCTTTTTGAGCACTTTTGTACCCGCAAAAACAGTCCATGACTCACAGTAAATAAGGAAAAGAGTCACATGGTCTTGGTCAGAATAATTCATGGTTGAATTTGTACTTTTGGAAGATTGTATTATATCCTATACAAAGACTTTCACATACCTCAAGCCTAGGTTACGTAAGTCTAATCATTTGTCATCAAAAAGTACTTTCAGAATTATCAATTTCATACAAGGCAGGAGCCTCCCACCAAGCTCCTTCCAAGATAGACATGCAATTTGATGATGTCTATAAAAGACACATTGTTACAACTGTAACACACTCTCCTGTGCAATGAATAATACCATCAACATCTAACTTATCAGTTGAGGTGTTTTCGCCTCATCAACTTCCTTGCTAATGTGTCCTTTGCAGGTTATAGATGTCTCAGTGGCATGCATAGTTGTATACTATAATATCATGATGTGTTTGCTATATAGAGGAGGTGTATAATAAACCCCACAAGACCTACTGGACTTAGATTAGGTAGCTTAAACTCTGTCTGCAGCTGGCAACTAGATGTCTCGAACAAACAACAAATGCACCAACACCAAAAAAACTGCAACTGGTTCAGCTCAGTAAAATTATTCATAGCTGACAGCTGACCATTGCTTCAGATTAGTCTGGAACTAGTGCATGATTTCCTGAAGTAGTATCCTAACTATTTTCTTACAAGATTTGTATTGGGACTCTATTGAAATGATCAAAAATGAAAACAAGTCAGGTGCCATGTTGACAGGTTTAGCATTACAGTTGAAAATGGCCAGGTGTAAGTTCAAAGCTGAGCATAAACTACTTGCCCTTGACATCTACCAACTATCAGATATCCCTATCAAATTAGGTAATTAAAAAGACGTATTAAACTGAACCCATCAGCAAATTTATTTGGGTGTACCTGTGTTAGAGTGATTCTCCCTCAAGTATTAAACAAAGTTAAGCTCTTGATTAATCCTGACAACCAAGGTACTAGGTCATTCAGCTTGGAGTCTGGCAAATAAGTTCTTGGAACTCAACAACAGTGCTGCCTCCAAGACTTGATTAAAATATCAAGCAAGCCAACAGCCACAGAAACAACACAGGTGGGTGCTCGCTGGTTGTCTACATAAGTGTTGAGGATATTTTGTGATTATGAGAGGTTGTCCCCCCTTCATCTGGTATTTATTTTCAGGTAAAGTACTCACCATAATGTAGCCCATTGTGGATTGATAACAGTAATGTGAAAAGTACCGAATATACAAATGATATTCATACTCTAACTGACAATGTTTAATACATATAAGTAACCATGTTACTTAGATGTAAATGTAATAATTTCACATGTCAGACATGGTCCTTTGGTCAAAAGTTAGATCAGCTGGCATTCACAATGCATCATGCATCATCACTCCTTTCTTTCATACAACCACGTCCAGTAAATTATAAAACAACAATCCATCAGGTTGCATTAAATTTAAGACAATGGTATCAATTTATCAAATCCCACAAACATCTTCATCGCAGCAACCTTCTTGGAATATCTAAAGGAGAAAAGTTTGGGTTTCATGTCTATGAGATTAACGTGCCCAACTTCTGACACTGCTTGTAAAGTTATTGTGCATTGCACCATGATCTTCACTGTGTGTTGTAAGATGAAGCAGGCCTTGCTGTGGAAGCATTCAAGAAAGTCAAAGAAAGTCTGCCAAAGTTGTAGATGCTTGTGTTTAATTTGTTTTATAATTTCGTGGATTGTGTCTTGCACTGGCATTTTAGTACCAACCACTGGAAAATAACTTGATCGGATTACATTTATTTTGCAGGTTTTCACCTCATATTCTTATATTGTTTTGCAACTGTGAAGAATTTGTGAATTATATCTTGTCAGGTGACTGTATTGATGGATGGTTGATGAGATGAAGGGACAAGTAGTAAAGATATTAGTGCAATGAAGTTGTCACATCATAATGGACTTGATAAATGACATGCAAAGTTTTAAAGACATCACCAAGACAAATCCATCATCCATGTTGCAGTCTATAAATTGACCTGTCAATGTGAGTGACTAACTGAATGGTACCAACAGGCAATGGCCAGTATACCTGCAAATAGATGATGACCATTAGCTCAAACTCCAAGGTGATGGTGCTGCATTACATTAAACCTTAAGTCATATTTCCACAAGTTCTACCTGATGCATATTAGGAACTGAACTTTTGATGATGACAATGGCTCTCTGTGAAAACAATGGAGGGAAAACATCGTATTGATTGTTCCTGGAGGAAATGAATTATTTTGGTGTACCAAAAGTTGGGCGTATTCTTATTATTTCTGGCACAATAAACTGGCGATTTTCTGCGACCAATATTTCAGCGATAACCTTGTTTTGATCACACCGTGAACAGCTCCGAAAACTCTCATGTTAAAAAGGCACGCAAACAAGGATGTACACACCTATTACCCAAGTCTCATTGGTTATCTCACGTCGTGAAAACTACTGCACCTCACAAGATGGATGAATCCAATGATGACGCTGACATAAAACTCATCGAACCAGGCCCGAAGCGTAAATCAAAATTCTGGGCCTATTTCAAGGCATACGATCTGGAACACCACCCCGACAAATCTCACACGGCCCGATGCAGCCTTTGCGGCAAAGACATCAGTGTGAAACAGGGAACGGGGGGTCTCTTAAGACATTTACAACATATACATGCCAAAGACTCGGAAGAGTTGAACACCATTGCTGCTGCGTATCCTTCGCGGGCGAGTGAAGCAGCAAACAGCCCAGCGGGCGTGGATGAGGGCGGCAAAAAGAATGCCAAGCCACCCACACCGAAAAAACCGCGTCTGTCTGTACCGGTGGCGAATGTAGAGGTCGTCGAGGCAAAGATAAAACGAGAAGAGCATAATTTGAAAATGTGGAGGGATGCGAGAGAGGAATTGAAGCGACTAAAGCAGGAGTTGAAGGAGGCGGAGGATGATGAAGACGTTCAAGAGTTGGAAGCTGATATTCTTGGGTTTAAGAATAGAAAGGCCAGTTTTGCAAGGCTTCTAGGGTTTGACTGAGTCTCTTCAGCTGATGAAGAAGATATTTTCACGAAGCCTTCTCTGCATTAAACCGTTGCATAAATGATGTATTGTGTTTTGCTTGTTCGATGAATGTTCTTTGATTTATCTTACCCATTCGAAGCACCAGAAAACCCAGCGAACGTTCTAGTATGCTAATAAACGTGTTGGTTATTTAAGTGTCGTCACTTATGCTACTACGAATTCGACCTCCCTTTTCGTGACAGCTTTGTTGTCGTCACGATGAAAAGGATCAATCCTGTTCGTGTAGATCGAAGTGGACAAGTCAACTAAATCATGCGGTGGAGTGGTTATGAAAACCGCAGAATTTACTATGTGCTATGGTCACTGTGCACCACTCAATAGCATTCACAAAAAGGTGAATCCACTATTTAGGAGGAAAGAACCTGACACAGCAACAATATTTTCAACTCATGACATGGATGACGTGCCAAGCATGTTATCACCATCTAGCAGCACTCTCTTCACCACAAGCAGTCGCGATGACAAATTATCTCACTCACGTCACTTTTGTGTCTTTATGAACAATATCTGCCTTCTCTCTCTACCTACGAGGAAGAGGGAGCAGGTGTCTTTCCCTCAGAAATATGCTTGTCAACGACTGCCTTGGAAACTTCACATTGAACCCCTACAAAATTCACCACATTGTTTTCAGCATCTCTCAACGCAGCAACAAAGAATTGATTCCAGAAGGGGGATCCGTCCGCTTTGTAATTCAGCAAACAGACGGACGTGTCCACTCCCTCTCGCACCCCCTTTCGGATGACATCCACGGCCGCCTGATCGGTGCCCGGTCCCTGAAGAAAGCGGCAGTTCCTCCCCAACACTTGATCGAGAGTATATCCAGTAAGATCAAGGAATCCTTGCGAAACATACACGATGGGATTGTCGGGAAGACTGGGATCCGAAATGGCAAAGTTCTGCTGCGATCCCGAAAGCGCCGACATGAGGCGATAGTCCGGCTCCATCAATGTCTTGACGGGTCCAAACCCACTCGGCATTGGCAAGGGGGCGTAATCTCCCTTCTTGGGTTGACCGGGAGGTCCGTCAGCATCTCCCTCCAAACCCTTGAGCAATTCCGTTGCCTTCTCGGGCAGCTCTCGACGGATAATGTCTTTCAGAGTGGTTATTTCCGACTGCAGACCCTCAATTTGTTCTTGGAGCGACTCCAATAGAAACTTCTTACGTAGACGAGATCGTTTCGCATGCTCGCGATTGCGCTCGCGGCGTTCAATTTTTTGTGATTCGGTTAAGGATGCCGCTGCCACCTTGGAGGCGGCGGCGGTGATCGATGCCGACGTTGTTTCTAGGGGAGTCGCATTGAGGGTGTTGTTTTGGGAGATGCCGGCTGTTTCGGCGCTTCGCTTGGTGGGGAGGGCCGTTGACTCGCTCATGGCGTCTTCGGGCACGGGAAAATCACCAAAGTAGCAGTCGTGGAATAACTCGTCGAGGTCGAGAGCTGACTGCAACTAGATCAATGAAAGCCAGGCAGAACAAACGATGAGTTTCAAATGACGAACGAAACGAAACACAGACAATATACGGCACCTCTCAAGCTTAAATCAAGCACTCGAAACGAAATCTCACAGTGCAGATTCTTACGATGCAATGGTAAAAATAACGATCAATAAAACAATTCATATTAGACACTCACACTGTCCGGGTCGGCATTAGGATCAGGCGCAAACAACGTCATGGCACTGGGAGGAACCGTCGCAGGATGTGGCATTGCCGATTCTCCTACGGGAGTAGGCTCTGGATACGACATGGATGACACTTCGTCGCCGTTTGGATTTGCACTCATGTTTTTCCTTTTATCTGGAGTGTGAGATTTTTGGTCAACTGCTTGTCTTGTTCAAATTATTCAAGTGATGTTTAGTGTTAAAGAAGAAGTGGGAATCGAAATCCTATTGAATGTGGTGGGCGAAGATGATGGCGAGGATGAAACGTCTTGATACGAAAATACGGCGGTGTGATGTCGATGGAGGGATTGTCAGGTTATTTATGAGGCGAGGATGTGGGAATGAAAACGGATCCCATGGTGCAAGGGTTGGCACAGGACCAGTTTGGCACAAACTAGGACTGCCGATTGGGGCGACGGTTTGGTCAAGTAGGGTCAAGTGTAGGCGGGCTCGACCTAACTTCGAAGATGGAGGCGAATTTCATTCCAAAACGTTGGTGTTACAACTTTGCACTTTAATTGTATTCAATCTGCGACTCTAAAAATATCGGCGAGCCCACAGTTTCATCTGAGAAGTACCAGGTGTCATATCTTGCTTGAATGCTAAGTTCAAGTTCCACAACACATCACCCAAAATAACAGAAAGTATCTTTTGGAAACCTCGGGACAGCCCGGGACATAATGAAACAGTGTCTGTGAAACCCAGAGTGTAGAGATCCACCTGAGATCCACACACATTTTCTTTTACCATCACATCAGAATGTAGGTAAAATTGTACAATGCACAGAACCATCGACTGCGTTAACCTGCGTTAACTTTCAGGTATTCGTCTACCCGCCATGGACCATAGAAGATTATCACACATAAACATCAACAGCCAAGAAGAAGAAAGTCAAGTTTAGATAATATTACATTTAACGACCTCATCTTTTCAATACCCAATAAACAAGACTCGGAAAGAGGCCAACCACACAATCCGCACATCAAAATTCAATCAATACAACATCAATTGCAATGCCAGCGAACGAATTAGCATCGAATTTCGACCACCTCTCTCTCACCACCGACGCCATCGCAAAACTTCACAACGAATATCACGTGATCATCGACGAATTTCTCCCCAGTGACTTTGCCAATCGTCTCCTACACGATGCCGAGGCATTGTACACCAAAGGTTACTTCACGCAACACTATTTTCAGTTTGGTGGATCCTTATTGAAAAAGCCGAATGTATACGAATTGGATTTATCTGGACCAACGACATTGAATGATTCTGAGATGGGTGCATGGGGAGATGTTTTGAGTGATGTCGGTCCCATGTTTGTGCGGAAGATGGATGATCTTGATCGTTCGTCGGTAACCACGACGGCAGTTGAAACAGCGGGGGAAGGGGGCACTGGGCAAGTAAGACGGCTGTCCCTTGATATAATTTCGCCTCCGGCTATCAAACTTCAAATTAATAGTGGTGGTGGTTCTTTTCCGTGGCACTATGACAATGTGAGTAAGTTAAGTTTGGGGTTCTTATTTTATCATTTGGATAGCTTTGAGTTATGATTGCTGTTATTGACTGCATGATTTTTGATCTGTTCGCTCTTGCAATTTGTTGCTCAACACTTGGGACATGTTCCATAATTCATCCTCCTATCGTAAAAAATTCTGTGTTCATGTGTTACAATCTCACATAGCTTTCGTTGGTCGTGACCTTGTTACGAGCAGCCTGGGCCACCGAACAAACGCAGCCTCACCTGCGTTGTTTACCTCAACCCAAAGTGGTCAGACGGCGACGGTGGAGAAATTGTGCTCTGGCCATTTTTAGATAAACAAATCATCATTCCCCCCTTGCATCGACGTGCGGTGTTATTCTATAGCGACTGTATGCTGCATCGTGTACTACCATCCAACGAACGAAGGGTTTGCTTCACAATGTGGTGCAATGGTACACACATGAACACAAAAAATGATGTAGCTCTCTCAAAAGACCAGTTGCAATTTACTAGTTATGATGAAGCGCAGGCCTTTTTTGCTTCCCGTCCCTTGCAACGAGTGATATCTCGAGCAGTGCACAGTGAAGAATACCTTGGATCGCTACTGGAGTGTTTAGTTGTGACTGGTGAGAAGAAAAATAACAATCAAATTCCAAAAGAGGAGGAAGATCAGCTGGTGAAACAACACGAATCAAGTGTCATGGGCATAACGGCAAAATTAAGGCCACTTATTGAGGAATTTCGTAGAAGGAAGGTTCGTGTTGTCTGTAATACTTGATTCTCCGCAATTTGACTTTGGGCAAGAATATGTCATACTTCTACAATCTCAATGATGAAAAGATAAAACATTCAAACCTGAAACAAACCAAAACTTAGTCGTCCACTACTACAGTAATCTTTCCTCGAGGAGTAAGAAAGTTGGGATTAAAAGCTCACGTTTGAAAACCTGCGACTTGTCGAACAGAGACCTCCTACATATAAGTTAAGCGACACATGTGCATGTATTTATCATGTCTCCATGAAATAGAAGAGTCCCTCTGGTATACCACAACATCAACCAAAACAATGCCATTTTTGGGAGAGCAGAGTAGCGCTAAGAAAAACACATAATACACCCTGTCAATATCTTCCACAAAGATTACTCGTTACTTGATCTGACCAACTTGTACATCGATCCTCTCCAGGATTGATTTTTTGTTCTTTCTCTTAGAACTCCCCATATTTTCTCGTGTTGACTTTCTACGATGCACCAAGGATGCCGTCATAGTTTGTTTCTTTGGTTGTGTCTTCTTCTTATTCTTACGGTTCAACTTCTGACCAATACCCAATCGGCCGACTATCTCGTTAATCTCACGAGATTTAGTATTTTTCGTCACCTTGGGTTTGCCGTCTTCGTCTATTATCTCAAATCCAGGGTAAAAATTCGTTTTGGCAATCACTCGTGACGTGATCTTGGTGCGGGAGTCTTCGTTATTTCCTAAGTCGTATGAAGCAGTTTCTAGGGGGACTTCTACGTTGAGCGATTCATCAAAATCTTGATCGTCTAGACAAAGAAAACGGCACTGTTTTGGGATCTCTCTTGTTCATCTGATTCGTATGACGATCCATCAGAATCGTCGTACTCTTGAATAGGAGAGTAGCGTTGTTTTTGGATTTTCGCCCCTTCGCATGACGTGGAGGATGGCCCACACGCAAACATCTTTGAAAACAACCAATTGTTAAACTTTTTAGGTTCCGATCTCGGACTTATATTGTTTGATGCTGATGTGAAACTTGTCTCCGTTAGTGCTTCTGTAGACAATGTGAGATATGATAGGCTCGATTCAACTGTAGATGTGTCGTCGTGGTCTGCACCTTTGGTGCTTCTATGTTTCATGGCAGGAGTTGTCTGTGCTGTAGACCTTACAACTTCGACAAGCGTGTTGTCATTGTTCGATAATCCATTATCGCTGTGGTCGGACTTGATGGCACTACCGGTAGTTCCCGGATCATCTAGAGCGTCTTCCCCGGTAGACTTGTCGTAAACTTGAGGTGAAAGAGAAACCGGAAAGATAGACAGAGCACCAGTATATTCTGACGCACTGGTCGAAGAATATTGTACGTCCGTTATCTCAAACCCGTGCTCGTGCATAATATCTTGCTGAGTTTTTAACGAATTGTTATTCGAGACCGAGGAAACATCCTCAAAACTCTTTTGTGCATTAGAGGTGTTGTCCTCCTCTTTTGGCTCGTCTTGGAACTTTACAAACCCATGTCCATGAGTAGTTTCTTCCGTAAACAAGGAAATATTGCAATCCTTGCTGCCATCAGCTGGTTCCAATGAAGTGGTACTGCTTTGTTCGCTTGTCTTCTTTTCGAATCGCATTGCCAAACCTCTACCGTAAAACCGCTTGCTACTTGGTTCAGACCCATTGGATGCTTTAGTGCCGGAGTCGAGTGTGGAGCTAAGCGTCATTGAATCTTCGGTGGTTTTTCCGCTCTTGACGTTTGCACTTGTGAGGGAGTCGGTTGATACTGAGACGGAAGTCCTTGCGCAGCTCTCTGTCAGAGTTTTGTCTACCTTTCCAAGCTTGATCTTGTTCTTCGTTGAATCGATGTCCTCATGACTACGGACGACCCCACAAAACTCGCTATCATGCTTGTTACAGCTGTTATTAGAGCGACTAGAAGTTTCTTCGTATCCAACCTCAAATCCACTTTCATCGTCTTCTTGAATAACAGAAAGATGCACGCTGTTTTCTTGATCTAAATTCGTCGCTGCAGTGTACTCCTCGTCATCTTGACTATCGGTTTCCGTCACATCTGCACTGTAAGAAGTAAACATCGTCCTTGAGGTCTTCGTAGTCTTCGCCTCCGTCATGGCAGCGCTATACGAAGTCTGAAATGACATGGAGTTATCTATCGATAGGAAAGAACCCCGATCGTAAATTACACTCGGAGGCCCATTATCATTCATCAAAAACGCCGGAGGAGATTCGATCATGTCATGGTTCCGCCTTTGCATTTGGCTGCATGCGGAATCGGAGATGTCCGAAATCAAGGTTTCGGGTGATCGGCATCGGCGGGTGGCGGCGAACGTGTCCATGCGGAATCGGTTTGACATTGCGTGTGCTTCCCTCGGTTCCTTATACTTTGTGAGTTTTTCTTGGCCGCTTGTAAGATAGGACATTGGGCGGCAGGTGTTTATGGAAGTGGAAGTATGATAGGGATTTTATCCTCAACTGCCTTCTCGTGGTTTCGAGTTCACATCCCACACCTTGCTGAACGAACGTGGAAGGAAGGAATTTGAATTTTGATTGGGACCTGCTTCGCTGCATTCCCATGAGATACAATACAAAACCCAACAGTACAATAGTAAGATACAATTCCCAACACAAAATAATATTCTACAGAGAAGACGTCCGTTATTTGGTTTAATCAAAAATATTATATAGAGGAATTCGTAAGACTCAGAAGGAATCGTTTCCAACGGACTCTTACTGGACGGTTCAATTAGAGAGACAAGTCAGCAAGTATCTGCATAAAAAATTTGAAGTTTTCCAGAACAGAAACCAATCACCCATGACACTGCCATTGGGGGAAATTACCCTTGCACCTACACATGTACAGCATGATACTGACTATGAGAATAAATAATGAAGCAAAAGTTTAAGTTGACATAGGATAAAAAGGGAATCAAAATTTATGTCCACAGAATCAATCAAAATTGAAGATACCAAATGAGATGTATGTTATCCAGGTGTGTAATGACACTCCTATAGTGTCAACTTGTTTGCATTAGCAAATGCATTCAAGATCACAGTCTTCTGCCAGTTTTGGACAATTTTAATAACACTGTTGAATTCCTTACACAAAATTACTATTACAGCCCCCCTTAAACTAATTAATATTTTAATTCTACTGTTGCAATCTTCCATGACATCTTCTGACAACCACATCATGTAATTGAGACGGCTAAATAATGTAGGAACACTCCTGCTCTGTCTGTTGTCTGTTTGCCCAATGAAAATGATGTCGCAGGTGGATGAAAAAATATGTATGCCCTTATATTGACCGAAAGATTTTTCCGAGCTTTCGAACTTAGTTTCACATGTCTGCTGCGTCCGCGTCCAAAAACTGTTGAAAAAGACACTGCGCAGGACATGTCCAGGACATGTCCTGACACCCAGGACATGTCCTGGACATCTCGCCTTTTAGTGTTTTCAAACGAGGACACAGGACATTCAATTTTAGACACAGAGGACATGACAGGACGTGAGAGGACATGGAGTGTTTACTTCATTTATAGGGTCCTTTTTGATACTTTCAGGTGAATATATCAAGAGTGTTGTTGTTGCATGTACATTGCATTCATTTAAGTGCTATCCATAAGGATTGCAGTACAAAAATACTTGAGATACCTTGACATGTGCCTTGATACTGTTATGTAATGTATGTGAGTCAAAACTTCTGAGGACACGGGGCGGACATGGGACTCAACACTGACATATGTCCTCGTGTCCACAAAAATCCCGCGTCCTGGAGAAATTAAGGACATAGGACATGTCCAAGGACACGTCCAGGACATGTCCAGGACATGTGAAACTAAGCTTTCGAACAGTTTCACATTTTGTTCATTTAAACAGTCTTTCTTGAGTTATAGATGTGTCCATCTTTGTAGAAAATTGGCATGTTTCTATAAAGGTACTTTGTTTGCGCCAAAATTCTTTGTTTTAATTTACTCAAAAACAGTTTTTTGGAATCCACTGTCTAGACAGCTGGGTATCATGATACCCCTAGGATACATTGCCCTCCTATTGTATATAGCCATCTTAAGTGTGCTAGTGATAACAAAATTTATGTTCAGACATTATCTGTAAATATGGGAGAAATAGCTATCCCCAAAACCAGTGCAGGAAGTAGAGTGAGATAGATGTTGTATAAAAATCAACTTATATGCAAATGTGAACAAGTTATCCCCAATGATCTGCTTTAACTTGTTGTATTTTTGAGCCAGTTAACCTGATGTGAGCACAATCTGCATTGGAGGGTTCAGCAATTGATATGATGCTGCAACAGTTAGCAAAGACAAGATTGAATTGAAAAAGGGTGATTTTGGGAGTATTTCTGGTCTCCTAGGCTTGGTGATCCATTGAGCTGTTTCCTTGATGTTACAAGCAGTTTTAGAAGCGACAAAAATACTCAGATCTTCTGACAGGGCAGAACATTTGTTATAGTATTTTAGCACTTGAGACATTTACACAAAAAGATACTCATGTATTCTGAGCAGACAGAAGATCTGGCAGATTCTGTATCCAGCAGTCATGATCTTCTTTAGTTTGTTCTATTCCAAGAGTACCTGCATAAGAGGTAGCAAGAAAACTGCAAAGCATTTGGAATGTGGATATGACATGTTGCTAATGTTTCATGGGGGCTCAACTTATTTTTGAAAGCTACCTCACAATGAAGACCAAGATGTTCACTGGCATCTGAAGATACAAAATAAAGATCAAATTTTATGGCATTAAGGTTACAAATCACTAATGTGGTCACTGTATAATTTGAATGTGAAAAAATGGATCAGGACATAGTGTCTTGTCTTGTGGTTTTGTGATACATGTTTGAAATGTGTTGAAATGCACATTTGACATAATGCTGATGGATGCACCTCCCATGCCTACTTTTGTTGAGGGCTGATCAAGACTGATTTTATTTTTCATATCTTGTAGTGACTTCATATGGCTAGTATAATCAAATATGGTTATAATTGTGCATTTCCAGCTCACCTTTAACTTCTCAACAACTACTACCATGCAACAGAGAAAGTCCAAGCTATCAAATGCACCTAGAGATTTAACTTTGATTGGCCAAAAGAAACAAAATGTTCAATTCATTCAAGAGATTAGAGGAATTATAATGTGATTATTCTTTGTTGGTTGCTTTTAAATCACACATATTAAAGATATGTTATCAGATGATGCATTGCTGCAGGTACTTTGCACTCCCTCTCAATACTTTATGAATGGAGAAGGAACTGAATCAATATTACAGCGCATCCATTAAAATCATGTGTATCACTCATAACACCATCACGACTCTGTGAGCTGATAGATGAACAAAGGACAATTGAACCAATTTCTTGGTGAACAAATCTTGAAAGTTGCTTCTTTGTCTCTACCTTCATCCTTCATCAACTTGATCAGTTGCAGTTTTATATGCTCACAGTACCAGTAGTATTTAATAGCATAGTGTTTTGAGTAAGGAGTCATGGGGCAAGACTCAAGACCAGCAAATGTGGGTCCCCAAATGTCTTGTG
Source organism: Cyclotella cryptica (assembly GCA_013187285.1). Classification (NCBI taxonomy): domain Eukaryota; phylum Bacillariophyta; class Thalassiosirophyceae; order Thalassiosirales; family Thalassiosiraceae; genus Cyclotella; species Cyclotella cryptica. The sequence goes on from JABMIG010000169.1 coordinate 86,801, forward strand.
CACTTTGATGTGCATATTTGTCACATCTTTTGTATTGATTTCAAGAGCTTTACATAACTCTTTCACTTTTAGAACAGACACCTTCCTTTGAGGGATGCACAATGGGTAACATATTCTTCCTTCATTGTAGACAAAGTGATCTCTGTTTTGCGGGTGAATTTCTAGAGGACTGGCCCCCATAGACCAAGATTTAAACCCAGTGTGACTACGAGCACAGTGCGAGAAATGGTCATCATCTGATAATGCATTGCAAGAAACCATACTTCAAAGAAGTTGCCAGCTTGCGTGTCTCCTCTCACACAGAAGGGTTTCTTGAATTTATTGACAAGGCCATCTGGAAAGATCTTTAGATGAAATACTTAAGTACCAGGTAGGGTTTTCATCTATTGCTCTTTCTGAACAAGTTTCCATGCTATTAACTCATTTTCAAGCATATTCATCTGAACTTTAAAAGCCTTCCACCAGTATTATTGAGAAAGAATGGCTGTTATCTGAATTGTAGGAGCTTTGGTTTTCAAAGCATGAGGCTCAATTAAGGGACTGCCGTTGCCTTGTAATTGGTGGTAAGGTCAGGATATATGTAGGTAGTCAGTGCACCTACACCCAAACTGGCTTCAATACTTACACCATCCCAGTTTCCTGTAAGATGGTACATGGCAGGTAAGATAGTCATGATGGACTGTTTGAGCTGAGTAGATCCGACCATGTTTGGTGTCAACATTGGCTTCTCATGTCAGATTTATTGGTGCAGTCTCCACTGCTTCAACATCAGCAGGTGAAGGATTGGCTTTGATATGCAATGATGTGCCTCAGACAGTGGGCAATGTGTTGCAAACACTGCTCTGTAGCAAGCTGCTGGAAAATCTTACTCAAGATAATTGCTACATTGACTGTCAAGCTTTGGTAACTTCAGTACATTCCATGCAAGTTACAGTGATTGAATCCCTCTGACAAAGGCTAAGAGCCCTTTGATTTAGCAGAGAGGTGTCCTTGAACAATGCTTATTGACAGGTAATTTAACAGTGGATTATTGACAGGTAATTTAACAGTGGCATGAACAGTATGTCAAGAACAACCATTGCCATGCCAACTTGACGAGATACCAATGCAACTATGCTATGGGTGAGAAATCTCCAAAGAAAAGTCTAACAAAGTTCAGAGTAATGGTCCTCAGAATGTCAGACAAGTCTATGTAATACATATGTTTATCCTCGTGACATTATGTAGATTTATAAATGAATGCCCAACATATAGAATGTAATTCTATAGTGAAATCAATTATGTTTGACATTATGCTGGAACACACTGTTGAACTTCCCCTAGTGAAGGGAAGGCACATCACTGTGAGGTTTCCATTTTTGCAATTGTCATGAGTTGGTCTCATGTTGGAGAGGATTGTTTGGCATGTAGATTAGGGAGTAGGTATAAACTTGACAATGTAGGATCATGCTGAAGTCTTTATTGTCTAAGTCTCTTTAGTTGAAAATGAGGAAGCATTAAGTTTAAAATCAAAATTAGGTAGCTTTGTATGTACTTGATGATATCCTATGGCAAGTATGTATTGAAACTGATAAGAAACAAAGATACTGTTGACATTATGTTATGTCTGTGTTGAGCAAGTACAGCTACATATGGATGGAACAGCAAGCCCATGTATGCCTTGCACACTTCACAGGTGCAGCACATATGGATACACCCTCGGACGGACCTACTTGGCTATTTAATAGTTTGTTAGTTTACACAAGGATTTGACCAATATGTTTCTTAAACAATTCTGAAATTGGTAATCATGTACTTAGTACATCCACCAACTACCCATATTTTCCTAAGGTGAAGCAAGAAGAAGAAGAAGAAGAAGAAGAAGAAGAAGAAGAAGAAGAAGAAGAAGAAGAAGAAGAAGGAGAAGGAGAAGGAGAAGGAGAAGGAGAAGAAGAAGGAGAGGAAGAAGGAGAGGAAGAAGGATAGGAAGAAGGATAGGAAGAAGGAGAGGAAGAAGGAGAGGAAGAAGGAGAGGAAGAAGGAGAGGGAGAAGGAGAGGGAGAAGGAGAAGGAGAAGGAGAAGGAGAAGGAGAAGGAGAAGGAGAAGGAGAAGGAGAGGGAGAAGATGAAGATGAAGATGAAGATGAAGGAGAAGATGAAGATGATGATGAAGAAGATGAAGATGAAGATGAAGATGATGATGATGAAGAAGAAGAAGAAGAGAGAAGAGAGAGTGAAAAAGAGAGAAGAAAGAGAGAAGGTGAGAAGGTGAGCAGAGAAGGAGAGAAGGTGAGAAGGTGAGAAGGTGAGAATGAGAAATGTGTAGGAGGAGGCGGTTGAGGTTGAGGAGGAGGAGGAGGAGGAGGAGGAGGAGGAGGAGGAGGAGGAGGGAGGAGGAGGAGGAGGAGGAGGAGGAGGAGGAGGGGGAGAATATCAGACTCTGTTTTGAATACAACAAAGATCTATTAAACATTTTGAATTTGAAAGAAACTTGATTACAGTATGCACTGCATACCACATACTACTTAAACATTTTTCACTAGCTACAGCTCATCGAGAGGACTTGAGACCTGTTGATACAGTTAATACAATTCTAGTGTACAAATTGGTTCATGTGTCCTTATGGATCAAAAGACACTTGCCACCAAATTTCTTGACATTTATATTTTTGACCTAGTCCATTGATCCCTATGGAACCTTAACAATTAAAAGTAGATTGTCTGATTTCCGAGCTCTGTGTCTATTCATATAGCTCCATAGAACTCTTTCTGGTTGTTGAGTAAAGCAACTAGCCCATTAACTCACAACTCATTGCCACAACAGTGGATATGGAGGCCTACCTCAGTAAATAAAAGTGAAACATGGAGGGATGATTGATAGAGACAGTTCCAGTACTACCAACCACAACGTGCAAATACCAAGATACCTATATTTTTTACATGTAAGCTTGACTAACTTGGTTTGGGACAGAGATCAACGAGATTTGAATCTATTGATAATTGGGGGGCTGATAAACCAAAGTATATATGGTAGGAGAAAATAGATGATATTTAAAGAAATTTATCAGTTTCAATTGACAGTACTCTGTGTTGATGCTGTAACCGATGCAATTTCAAGCTCCATCTGAGATGCCTTCACTTTTGATCCCCACTCTTGGTAACATCTGTGTGCTTCCCTGAAGAAATCCAACGCCCTTGCCTCATTGCCATGATTCTTATAATGCCTACCTGCAAGTTCGCATGCCAATCCCTACGATAAAATTCAATTCAAGACCATAAGAATGTTTTGAAACTAAGAATGAAAGCTTTGTTCCTTTGCTTACTCACCTCTTCGTGTATGAACTTTGACGAATGAGCTGCTGCAATTGCAACATCATACTGAACCTCGGCCTTGTCATTATCATTTTCTACAGACGCTAGTTCAGCTTTGAGAAGTGCAACTTTATTTTTGAAGTTCCACTCAGAAAATGTGGCTGCTTTGGCGACAATTGATATAGCATCATCAAGTTTGGTCAGGTTATGTTGGTCAGGCATCGCTCTGTACGTAGCAGCTACAGAAAGCCCACAAAAAAATGCGACATAAATCGAGCGTTGCGCTACTGAATCTCTGGTATGTTTTAACGACAATTCGAAGAGTTTTGAAAGATGCTGAATTCTCTGAGGATTGCCAAGGTACATTGAAGACATCATGTCATTTAGACAATGCGCTTCCATCAAATTAGGGTAACTGGCCAAATCTTCGTAGCGACAAAGAGAGGAACGGCCAGTCGATTCGTCGCCAATCAGTTTGACTATTGTATCGGAATAGTAGCGCAATCTCATTGCCAACAGTGATTGAGAACGATGCGTGGCCAGACTTAGCTCTATCTCAACTTCTTCTTTGAGATCTAAAAGATTCTCACCAGTCTTCAAGCTCTGACCAACTACAAAAATTTTGTGGAATGCTGCAACTGACAGATTGCCTTCCAATGAAACAGTGAGGGAAACGAGTGGAACAAAATATGTTCAGACTTCATGCGACAAAACCTAAAAATCTACTTCACGCAAAAAACTCACCTGCTTGCATGGCCAATTCGTAACCACGACGATGCATATCGAGACATGCTTGAAGGGGCTCAAAAAGTACCCCAATAAAACCATAGAAGGTAAGAAAGATCTCAGACACATCCTCTAAATAGGAATGGTCCATCAAAACTAGCGCTTGCTTGCAGAACTTGTATCCAATTCTAGCATCTAAAGTTAGATCTCTGCATAGAATTGAAGCAAGTGCCACAATACATTTAGGGGTGTGCCTGCAAGTTACTCTGTTACGGAGTGTGTATTGCGCCCATCTGCCAATGTAGTAAGAAGTCTCATATGGATGTGACATAAATGTGATAGTAACCAGTTGGTCATAGGCTTGCATGATGGCTAGGCTTTTCCAGTCATTCCTTTGCGTTTCCTTGTCATGCAAAAAATCTGAATTTTCTAACATTCTTTTTGCTTCACTGATTTGAGAAGGCAAGTCATTCTTAGCCCTTTCCACATCTGGAACGTCTTCGCCCAGCATTAGAAGCAGCTTTCGACAAGTGTCAGATGCTTGAGATAGTTCCTTGCATGCTAAGAATAAGATCTTGGTCAACAGGAAATATGATGAACATGTTTCTTTGGGGCTTCTCTCGTTTTTTATAATTGCATGTAACGAATCTTTGGCTTCGCTGATATAACCAGATGGGTAAGCAGCTTTTGCAAACTGTAAAAAGTATGCGATACTACGATCATAGTTGTTCGACCACGTATCGTTTGGCAACAGAGAAACAGCGGCCTTAATGTGAATGTAGGCTGAAGTAAAATCTGAGCTCTCTAAGGCTTCCACACTTTCCTCATAGTTCAGCTCAGCAACACAACTTCGTGTTCTTTCACATGTTAGAAGTGACGGGACTCCCCGATTGATCTGCGCGAGAATTGAATGTCTAGGTATTCTGTGGGTCCAGTCATGAGACGAGTTTTGATCCAACAATATCGAGCACAGTGACATTCCTATGTTGAAGTGGTACTCGTCTTTGGAATCAACTAAGGAGTAGGCCGCTTCTCTGACTTTGTCGTGCATGAACCGATACGTTTGTCCTGCGCGCTCCATGAAGCCATTTTGCACTGCATTGTCAAGATTGAATTGTAAATCACAATAAAGTGGAGTTTCTGAGAGAACTTTCACTATGGATTCGTTGATTTCGATGCCAAAGCAAGAGGCAACCTCGAGGGCTTTCTTGTCATCTGCTTCTAGAAAGGACATTTTGTCATGAATCATTTGTAACACGTTGTCAGTGATGTCCTCTTGGCATATTTGATCAATATCCCAGCACCAACGTCTCTCTCGAAGACTATACGACAAAATACCCCGATCAATGAGTGAATTAAGAAACTCGATTACAAAGAAAGGACTGCCTCTTGTTTTATGGCACACAACGCCCGAGAGAGACTTGCATAGACGTGGGATGACACAAAGCGCATCAGACAACATGTGGTTCACGTCATCCTCTGCCAGGCCATCCAGATGCAATTCCGTGCATGGCACTTCATGCGCTGACAGTTCACATATGAACTCGAAGACGAAATGACCTTGCTTGACATCTTGGTCACGGTAACTGCCGACAAAGAAGACACAGCTCAATCCCTTCACGTCCGAGAGAATGGCATGTATGAGATCGAGAGATGCAGTGTCTGCCCATTGTAAATCGTCGAGAAAGATCATTACAGGACGTGATTGGCTTGAAATGATTCTCATCAACCGCATGACGGCGAATGCTAACATGTGAAAGTTTAGACCACTACCAACTCCGTGATTAAATGGAAGAATGTGAACTGCAGTATCTGATGAATTCATTCTGATAACGTTGGGCAAAACCCTTGATAGAAGGGTTAGATTTGTCTGATCCTTAATGCTGTTGTACAAATCTCTGAGTTCCTCGCGCGAATGTTTCTCTACGATTAAACCGCACAAATCATTCAGCGCAGACAAAACTACGGAAAGGGGGCTTTGGCTTTGTGTTTCGTCGAACTTCTGAACGACGAAGTTTCCTCCAGCCGCATCAACAGATTCGAACATGCTTTGCACTAGGCGAGTCTTACCGCACCTATGGAAGTAATACCAATGAATCATACAAAATGCGTTTTGAGATATGGTACAGTACATGACGAGCATTCGAAACGTTGTCGACACACTCACCCCGAGAAACCACTGACACACACTGCTTCGCTTTGTCCAGTTAAAGTGACTCGACAAAACGTATCTTTTAGAATTGCGGTTTCTTCGTCGCGCCCATATAACTTATCTTTGTTGACGGCAAGTCTGGGGCCCCCCGATAGGTGTTGATCAAAAAGGAAACGCCCAGGCCTTAGAAGTATAATATGAATATCATTCATGACTTCTTCCAGACACCGATACGAATCATCGGAGGTGAAGAGATCAGATCCACAGTCCAGTAGATTTTTTACTAGCTGCGACAAGGCAGAAGGATAGCCAATTTCGTGGAGTGACATGAATTTGACGCCGTTGCCAAGTGTGCTGCATTCGGATCCTGATGAAGAAATACGGCAGAACTCATGGGAAGACACACTCTGAGAAAAATCAAGGCCCTCTTTCTCGCGACAGCCACTTTGGTTCTCTTTCTCTAAGGTTAGAAGTGCACGGTCTCTCGTCCCTGTGGATTTTTCCCTTGCGGAAAGAAAACATTTCTTTTTATGGGACGGAAATGATGAGTCCATTGCACAGCCACCGTGCTGTTGATCGTCCTTCAGACGTTCCTTAGCTGTTGCACTTTGTGAATCGTCCCCACACAAAAAAGAATGAAGGAATTGACCTAGTAAGCAGCACAACATCCTTTCATCACACACTGCCTCTGCTGAATTTTGTCTTGTATCACGAAACCGAGAGTCACTACTTATTATTGTAGCCTCGACATTTCTGCCTGTAGCATCACCTGACAAATCAAAGAGATCACAGCCCGATACCCAATTTGAAGCGATGTGGACAGTCAAGCCATGAGAGGCCACGTCAACTCTTCTCACCTCCCAGCCAAGATCTGATAACTCGTCCGTGCTCATCTTCACGACGAAGTTATTAATGGAGCAGAGCCTTTTGATCTCGTCTCGGTCGATCGTGCATCGAGATTCCGCGATGTGTTGTAGCACCTTGGTCACTGCATAGGCGACAGTAAGTTTTCTAACAATCGAGGCCTCCTTATCTTTTCTCGAACGGAGTGTATCGTTGTAATGCGATCCCCCCCCGTCGACTCCATGCCACTGTCTCAGGGGGATCGAAACCATGTTCTGGTTGCTGTCATCGTGGCTAGCGCTCCATTCTACATTCATTGAGGCATTACCAAGCGCAGACGCTAGTAAATCATTATTAAGGTTGGGTTGCATTGAATCGCTGCTCATCTTGGATGGGTCGTGGGCTGGATTAAATCGGTGAGAGAGGGGTTGAAATAAAATAATTATAATGGAGAGGAAAGAAGATTAGGGGGCAAAAGGCACAAGACGAGCAGAAGCCATAGCGCTCAGGTGAGAGACAAACGTGGGACCCAATATTCCAATTTCCATATGATGTGATGACACAAAAAATCGTTTCTTACACATAAATGATATTGCCTACTTCCTAACTGTAGTCTTTGTGACCAGACAATGGTCACTGATTCAGTTGTTCGTATTGCCACTACATCATCCGACGATGCCTTCTCATCAGAAGAGTTAAAAAATATTATCTCAGGTGGAACTCTAGCAGGATTGTAGTTCCCATGAATGAAATACCAGTGCTGAAACATTGGTCCTGACAATAATAATCCAAAAATATATCTCTAAAGGAACATTATTCTTGGAACAAGAATCCCAGTATGATTCTCCCCACTCCCCAGAGCAATAATCTCAGTAGAATTCTTCCTGTCGGTGGGATTCTTCCTGGACAAAATATCAATAGGAATAACTCTCTTCGTGATATCAACATTGTATTACAATGTTTTGTGTGAGATATAAAGATGAATCTTTGTTCGTCAAATGAGATAGGAAAAAAAGTGTTTTGTTCCTTTTCGTATAGAAAATGGATTTTGGTTGGGGTTCAGGGAACACCAGGAAATTTGATTATTTGCTAAAATATACTATTTCTAGGTATGTGCCTAAGCTCTAATACAATGGTAGAGTAGTACTAACATACCTAAAGTAACAGATTATTTGTCAAAGTAATTAGGCATAACTTTCTAATGTTATACACGACTGATTAGCAATGCACTAAGAGGAATGGATACCATCTAAATCTAATATAGCAACACTAATTTAAAATCTATTATGGAGTATTTGAATCTAAACAGATTTACTAGTTTCACTAAAATAGATACTCAAAATTTGTTAGATCTAGAGTGTATGATTTAGAAAAATCACATTACTAGAAAAGACTTAGTCATCTAACTTCAAAAATCTACTTCTAATGTAGAAAATCTAAGATCTTCGATCATTGCTAACCTATGATTTCACCTCGTAGGCAAAGATCAGTTTAGATCTATTCTTATTCAAAATCGATCTAACAGTGAATAGATCTTCTCACAAAAGTCTTGATTTCGTATTTAAGGCTTAAATAAAATAGCAACCTACCGAGGTCGGCAAATATATTGGGGATTGGTTTTCTTTTGGAGAATTAGTTTTCTTTTGGCATTTACCAATCTTCGTACTATTCCTACGTGAAAATGATAAGGTATCTAATTTTCTTTTTGGAGATTGGCTTTTCTTTTGGAGATTGGCTTTTCCGTTCACCATTAAAGGTAATTAAAAGCCGGTCCCGTGCCTGTTCACGTATATCATCGCCAGTTTGTCACCACGTCACACGAATGTGCTGGTAACCTCATGAGAACCATCCTAGCCACAAACCGTGGGATGAAAGACCTGTGAATGAATTCGGAGGAAACACGAATGACGTACTTCAATATTATACATATACGACCTTCTCCTACTACAGTACTATGTACGCTCTAGGTGTGTCCTTTCGATATTGGTGTACCTACCTTACCTCTTGAGATAATATGACTACTGTATTGTAATGTGGTGCGCACGAGTAATGAGGATTGTATACGGTATTGTACGGTAAAAAAGTAGGTACGATAGGTTGCTCACATACGCTACGTACCTAGTAGCTTCACGGTGAATGCAAAAGCATCATGTTATACGTATGTCACCATGTATAAAATGTTTCCTATCTACAAATACGAAGAAAAATAAAATAATATACAATGAAAGCGATGTCATACTCTCTGTTATGGAAACTAATCACCTAAAAAATTTACGTAGTTCCCTTAACCCTGTTTCATATGTGATGGAAAATTGTAGTGTTTCTCCTTGTAAGGTGGATTTGCGGGTTGTCCCACAAAGATTTCAATATCCAGAAAAGATGGGGTACAGATTATTTGAGTGGAGATCGAAGCAAGAGAGAAATCTTTGCTTGTTCCACAGGATTTTATCTTGGGGCTATCTCTTTCAATTGAATGTTTCCTGCATCTCCCCAGAATGAATACAAATTTTACATCTTCATGGTTCTGGTACTTCTATCAAGATTTTTCTTGAAAAAAACCTTGTTATCACAGTGGCCAAGGATTTAATCTTCTCCTTCTTCTTGTCCTTCTTCTCTTCTCCTCCTTCTCCTCCATGAGACACTAGTTCACAATTGTCTAATATTATAACAAATAGATATTATTATGATCTGAGCTGTAATTACCTATAAATAAATTATTTTAGTATTTGAGGCATATTGGAAGTCATAATGTTACAATGTGTGCTCACGCATAAAATTGTGTCTTAATGTAACGTGACGCACATAGGTATTATTTTTGTTAAGTTGTGGCTAATTTTTAAGAAATTTATTTGGCTTCGATGGTATGTTGTAATTTGTAACAAAACAACATATTGATGCCTTATTTATGATGTGTAATCACCTTTTAGCAACTGAAACAATGCACAGGCATTCATTATGAAGGGCAGGAACAGGAGTTTAACTGACCATGCATGTCATGTCCTTGCATTTACCTACTAGCTCTGTTATTATTTCATGAAAACAGCAAGACTTCTGTTTCCACTGCACGAGTGAAGCGCACTCTATCTGGCTTCCTCTTTCACAAAAACAACAAGACTTCTTCCAGTTTACAGGCTCATAGACCTGCTAAATGATCTATCAGTGGCTGCTTGTGCTTTATCACTAACCAAGATTTTAGGTCTCCTTGCAACATTTTTATTTCATGCCTTTTGTTTTTCTGTGTGTAAATAACACGCAATGCACATTCATTCATCAAGAAGGGCTCCATGTCATGCACTTGCATGCACAGCACAAAAGTTGAGTCCACACTTTCAGGTGGGCCAATAAGTGTGCCCACCGGCCCATGTGTGAACTCTCTTTCACTGTGAGCTCGTGACGATGTCACGTGTCCGAAAGCACGTGCACGCAGCTTGTGCAACTCTGGGCACCACGAGAAATTGCCATTGAGCACATGTTCACGTGTGAACGACAGTCGGTCACACGCCAACACATTTTGCGCTTCCATCTCTTCTCGCCCATTGACAGCGCCGATCGAGCAACATCGATCAACATAAATTAACAACGTAATTAATACCAACCGTCTTGCTCTTTTATACAAAAAAGCATGCACAGTGCACAACAACTGGCTTCCTCTATTAATACTTCACAAAACAACAATAATTCTTCCTGATTACAGTTACACTCTCTCACAGCTGCTAAATAATCTTGCAGTGGGTGCTAGTAATGTGGAATACAATATAACATTTTGATACTTCTAAGACACATAAAAAATTAATTTTATTGTATTGGTATTCTCCAATATGACATGGTACATTTTATGTATTTTTCAATCATGTTGCTACTAGCGACATTTTCACTCAGAGCTATCGTGAACAAAGCAGTGACAATTTGCTCTATACTCAGTACTGGCTCAATTTTGTGTAATGATTGGTCAATTCTCAGTCAAGTCTTACTCAATACTGAGAGATAAAGATATGCACAGCCCCATAACCATCACAGCATGAGGACAAAGCCTTATCAAAGACTCTGCTTGAGGCCTCTTTCCACGCAGCTATTTCTCAAGATAGCTCCAGAAATGTGATGGTTGGTGGCAACTCCAGTAATGTCTACAGGGCAATGTGCTGGTGTTCTCTTGGCAAACACTTGCTGACTCTCTAAATAATAAAGCAAACCTTGCTCATACTGAATCAATAATTGGTCAATACTAGGTCCATCAATCCAGAAAGGTATTGATTTTGTCTTAGGTACTTCTCTTACACAAATCAATCAGATGTGATTCAAATTTGTTTGTATGTAGCCTCTGTGTTTCAAAAGTTTAAATACTATCCTATATCCCTACTCTTTTCTGTGGTGCAACTATTGCAACGCAGAAAAGAATAGGGAGAAAATGTATTATAAAATAGGCATATGTTCCAGGTGGAATGATGCCAAGCCTCGTTACCTGTTAATGTCAAATGTGATTATTTGAATTTCTACGCGGGTCACGTAGGAATTGTACTCTTATGGTGCAATTAATTGCACCATAAGGGTTATCATGGAGGAAGCTAGTTATGGTGCAACTATTGCACCGAACAAAAAGAGTAGGGATATGGAAGTACTTAAACAGACATCTCATGTTCTTTCCAGGAGATATTTTCCTATCGCCATTTGGTGGGATTATTATTTTGAAGATGTAAGATTGTAGGTTATGTGCCACATTGAGGGTAGTCCTTGTTATGTTGATAGTTGTCCTCGTGGTGCTGGATAACATTTTTATGGACTATACCCTCAATGGTACTTGAACTTGCATCCAATGCACTTCCTCATTCAATCATAGTCTGCAAATACAATGATGTTGATGTGCAATGATACCTGCAAAATTGTGAATTCAGGCTGAATGTGGCACTGCCAGCAGTTGTCTAAAAAATCCACACCCTGATTGGTGTCAATCATGATCTGTCATGAATTATTCTTGATTTTTGTTAGTGGTTGATAAAAGTTTTTAAGCATGAAGGTAGATTCATCGATTGTAATTTGCTAACTTTTGATGTTTAATATCTTAAATTGTGCACTACAAACACAACCATTGATTGTTGCAGAGCATACCGTAAATTTAAATGTTGGCAAACAAATGTATCATAATTTAATATAGCACTAATTACATGCAAAGTCCCTGCACTTCAAACGCAGTCATTCAGCAAAGTACTCTTTCTGTTGAATAGATACCAATGATCAAGACAATTCCTCCATGCCAAATCCAATAAATTTACAACAGCAACTGGAGTAAATTTCTCCAATCTTTATGAACCTCTATTAGTTGAATACTTTATCATTCTAAGCTTGTGAATTTTAAGTGTCATTGTTAATCTACACTATCATCAATTTCCTTCTTCTACAGATAAAACTCTAAAAGAAGTTGTCATTGCAAAAGTGGTCCTCTCAATCACATCTTTTGCTTAATGGGCCCCAATAAAATAAAAATTAAGGCATTGAAAGCAACCACTCTCAATGCTAAATGGTAGGTAGTGTAGGGTGTGAAAACTATTGTCACAAATGTAAAGGACATTTGGCATGTCCCTATACATTCCTTGAAAAATTCATGAATGTTAATTAGTGTTAGTTGCATTGGAAACCGAGCCACTTTTCTCCTTCTCCTCCTCCTTTTCCTTCTTTTCCTTTTCTTCTTCTTCAGTGAGACAGTTTTTCACTTTGAACCATAACAGGTACTTCAATTATGTAAAAGCGAGTAATTGCCAGAAAAAAATAATTTTTCAGTTTGGCGTACATGGGAAGTCATGATGTTTTCATGTGTGTTTACCTTTAAATTTACTTTTTATTTTCAAAATGGGGGTGGAACACACAAAAGCCCATGTACCCACTAACCAAGCATGGATGAGCTATCTTTTTTTGAAGCCTAGCACTCCTCCTCTGTCTGTCACTGTCACCCATCTGATGGATGAAAATGACGTCACAGGTGATGAAAAAGATATTGACAAAATAATATCAGTAGAAACATCTTTTTATGCTCTTTGGAATGGTGTTAGTATTTTGATTGTTTGCCTTGGTGTTCACGAGATATTCTTGGTTGTTTTTGGAGGGGTTAGAGTCCTTTCAATTGAGTATTAAGCTCAAAGGGGGGATTTATCTGCTACGGTGGTTTATTCTTAACGGTGTGTTCAGGGACTGAACTATGGTGTATATAGTTTCGCCCAAGGGCTCAACAGCAGTAGATGAACACAAATGCACACAGGTGCAGGTGACAACACAACAATCAACAGTCAGCCACGTGTAGTCGGAAGAAAATATTTTTGTGTCCTAAATCCTAGTGTCTTCAATATGAAAAAAATATCCGAATTGTATACAGTTACCATACTGTCACAGGACAAAAAACATGTCATATCCCTAAAATTGGGGTATGACTGAGGGGGCATAGGAGAGAGGGAGTGTGAGAGCGAGTGAGAGTGTTTTTGAATGTATTTTTCGGGGGCTGGTTATGGGATGCAGGTAATGGACGGAAATGATCTGATCCGTTTATCCTTGTAGAAAATTGGTATATTTTTCATCAAGGACATAATTGTTACTTTGTAATTGTATTGTGGAATCCACCATCTGGCCAGTCAGGTATCTTGATACTCCTAGGATATACTGAGTTCTCCTACTGTATTTAACTGTCTTACATGTTTGCAGCTCAATCCAAACAACATATCTGTTTTTGCTATGCATGAAAAGAGATATGAATGATGCTTCTGTGATTAGACGTCATTCCTGATCAGATATAAATCGTGTTTTGCTTTCCTTCTATGAACAGAAATACATGATGGCCAAAAGTGTGGGAGAGGTAAGATCTAATTTTCTTAAGATATGCTTATGTATGTAACAATGCTTCATGTATAAATCTCTCATTCAGAAGTGTTTGCAACTCATTCCAGACAACATATCTTCCTTTGCTATCTGTATTTTAAATGTATGAAGAGAGGTAAGAATGAGTAACCTGCCTGTACAGTTCAAGTGTACAGCAGGGTTACCCCAGCGGGTTACCGGAGCCTCCGGTAACCCGACTGTACACTTCAGTAACTCTATGGTACACTAGTGTACAGGATCCAGACCTGAACCAGTTTTTGCTTATTTTTACATACGTAAGGAATTGGTTTTTTTTGCAGGAAAACTGACTTCTCAGTAAGGTATAGAATCAATATCAATCTAAATAGTGGCTATAACTGCATCACTTAGTAGCTATAAAATGTTTACTGGTGGCATGCTGGAAGTGTACGGTTGGGTTGCAGGAGTGTACAGGAGGGTTACCGAACTATACGAGAGGGTTACCAGGTTGGGTTTGGTAATGTTAGACTTCAAGATAGTGTACCATTGGGCTGAGTAGGTGCAAGCTATGGTTTGCACTATTATTATGATCTACTAGAATAATTACACATGCAAGTACATCCTAACCTCTTGCAGTACCACCTCTTCATCCCCAAAAGAATGAGCCTGAAAAGACACACAGTGTCAAATTTCAGCCCCACATTAAAAATGCTACTGATGACCATATGCACCAACACTAAGACTTCATGCTTTTGTGCACACCAGCACCACGCTATTGCAGTGATGAGAAATGACTACATATGTAACAGTGTATCATATATGTTAGCCCCTATATTGACACTGGCCCAGTACTGGAACTAGGACCGATTTTTAGTCCCATGCTGGAACTGGGACGCTGATTTCCCCATGCTGGCACTGTGCCACTATGTGGTGCTCAGTGCTGAATCTGGGCTCAAAACGAGAATGCAGATGGCCTAATTACCTATGTCAGAATGAAAATCCTAATTTTACCTTCACTAAGGTCTCCAACACAATCAAGAATTGTCACCAAATTGTCACCATATCAATTTTGGACGACAAGTTGCAGTATGGGGATGTTCACATCCCAGTTCCAGCACTGGATGAGAAATCAGTCCGAGTTCCAGCACTGGGCCAGTGCCAATTTGGGGTCCATCAGATATAACACTTCTCATTCATAAGAAGAATTTGCAGCTCATTCCAAAACATGTGCTTTCCTGTCTGTTTTTGATATGTACGAAAAGAGGTATGAATGATGCTTCTTAGGTATGTCCTTATTATTGATCACACATGTTGTATCACTAGTGTAGGAGGGTTAGATTTCCTTTTCATGAGAAATGGTTTATGCATGTAACAATGTTTCATACATATCATTTCTCATTCAGAAGTGTTTGTAGCTCACTTTAAATAATTTATGCTTTTTACCTATCTGTATTGATGTGAGTGAAAAGAGGAAGAATGATGTTTTTGTGATTGCATGTTATTAATTATACATGTAGTAACATTGCATGTGTAATTTGGGTGAGTAACAGTGAATGCATGGAGTCACACTGTGAGAGTGGGGCAAATGAGGTAAGTTTCCTGGCTGTTCGTGAGTGATTTTGAAGGTGAATATGGCTTTAGTTCATAGAATCTAATATTTTGTATAAACAGGAAGTGTGATGACGTCAATTTCTAATTTTTAATATATGATAATTTTTGTGACCATTTGAGGAATGTGACCAATTGTGACCACAGAAATGTAAACAGCTCTCTGCTTCTCAAGCAATAAATGAGCTTAATTCTGAATGTTCTGTGTGCATGCATCTGGAAGGTCCCATTTGATATAGAAGTGAAGGTTTCCATTAGATCATATGATCAGGAGTACCCTGATTTTATTTCTGGAGCAACTCTTTAATGGCAGTTTGAAACATTTTTTGAAGACAGATTTTCAGTTGCTGGTACAAAGATTTTAAAGCTGTGGTTTGTGGTCATGCCCACCTGTCTTTGAGAAATCTTTGTCACTGGCACCCTCATTAGTCGATGCAACATCATTACCTATAGTTGTGACATCATCATCTAAACCTGTGACATCAATGCAATCACTTTCAATTTTTGCCTCAAGATCCTTCAAATCATCCTTGCTTAGAATTGTGTTTATTCTTATTCTTATACTTATACTTGAAATGAGAATTTGAATTTGAATTTGTATCATGGACAGCTTTCGTGAACCATTTGTAAATCTTTTGTGAGTTTGACTTAATTTTTGGTGGTAGATCCCCTGTGCTATTTGGCCCAACACTTCAAAAATGAGAGCTGGGATTGCTGTCTCTTTCGTCACAATGGCTGTGATGTTTTTTGTTTTGTGTCAGTTTTTTGAAGGCAATACTGAAAGCTTTCTTACACTCTGCAGGAACAATCTGTGTAAACCTTGCACCACTTGGACTGCAGACTTCAGAGTTCAATCATTTCCACGCTCAACAAGATTTAGTCACTACAATCTCAAGGATTTGTAAATTTTTTGTAAAATATTGATGAGGCAATTCGCCTTGAATCATTGCATGTTGAGGGCAGCTCCCCCAGAGCATGCTTAAACCTCACACACCACTCATCATTGAGAGAGGCAATACCCAAGGCAGAGATACTTTCAGGTCTGAAATTTTCTGTCATGGCCAATTATATCAAAGTTAATAATGAATCAATCCACAAGATTTGATCATTACAACAATCTTTTCAATAGATAAACCTTCCAACACCTTCAAGTAATAGCCTAGAAGGACAGGAATAAAAAGCAACTTAGGTAAAGCATCTTTTGCTATGATGGTCGTTGAAAAATGTTTATGTTGAGAGCAGGATCATAAAATAACCATCTCATCATCGAGGAGCAATGTCTTGAATCTTGAACAATTGATTGAGGAACTTTGGAGATCGCTCAGCACACTCATACAAACCCAGATTTCCTTTACCAGAACAAGGAGCCAATCATCCGTTTGATACGTACTGATGACTGTATGGTATATGATTTCCAACAATGTCATCACATTTTGTACAAATGAAAATTCCTTACAGAGATTGTGTAAAAGTGGCTTTTTAAAAAATAGAAGGAACAAAGATGTTGCCTGATATTCTCGGGCTATTTTTGATGGACGAAGCAGGAAGTGAGTTTTTTAAAGGAAGAAAACTTGGCATGCACTTCATCGAGATGAAACACAAGATAAAATAGTTGTGTCTCATTTTTGAGGACACATGAAAGAAATCAGAAAGTATAATGTTATATAGTTTGTCTCATTCTTCAAAAACCAATGCAGTTATTCTAACCTTCTCATTCCATTGGAATACATATTTATCTATTGATGGATAAAGACATAATACCACATAGCAAAAGAACAAGTACAACCAATGGAGACAGAGATGGTAGTCATAGCAATTGAACATAAAATTTATGTGTACCACATATTTTATGAACAGATCACCTATGTAATTATCAATGAATATGAATGACCTAGTGGAGCATACCAAAAACACATTTCACAAATCGCATTTTCACGTTTACACATTTTTTGTGTTTTGGTGGGAAAACTTGTGTAAATTAACACAAATTATGTGTAATTTACACAAATCTTGGTTGATGAGAGGTCATTGTCAACCATCAACACAAATTGCAATCGCATTTTAATCATTCTCCCCTCTTAAATCTACTTGTACACTATCTCAAATAGGTATCATCATGCAGGAGGGATACTGTGATAATAAAAAATTACAAAAATGGGACCTGTGACCAGGAATCAAAATGCGATGACCAAGAAATTTGATTCACGATTTACCTTTTAGGTTAGTTTTATCATTGCATACACATTTATGTAAATGTGATATTTGTACATGCAAATTGCAAAATGCATTGTTGGTATGCTCCACCGATACAATTATTATACTTTGTGACATAGTTAGACACCAAGCTCTTGATCATCAACACCATGTATTTGATGTGTCAAGCCATGTACTTGGTGTTGGCCACCAAGTCGCATCAAGTGACAAAGCTGACAAACACAGTTGCAAGAAAGTGACACTGATTGATGTCACTATTACTCCAGTTGGTGATAGAAATCTTGGATTGTTTTTCTAAGCAACTCCAGGTCTAACCCAGAATCTGGAATCCTTGGAAGTTGCAGTTTGTCGAGTTGTCTTCTGCATTTGCAGAAACAGAGATATTATTTTGATGATTCTATGGATTCCTGTGTATGATATTATACACCAGAAATTTGACAATATCCTGGTTCTTGTTTTGGGTACTGTGAAAGCATCTTCCATTTATGGGTTATCACAATTTCATACCAGTCTGCATAAGACATATACACAGGGGTCAAAATCCTCTGAAAAGCTACTCCAATGGGGTCAGTTATATGGAACCCCCTGGCTTTGTCAGACGGAATGTCCCTCCTTCATCTGAGGAAGCATTTTCATCAGTTAGGGTTTATATTACTTAAGCACAAGTTTGAGGTATCTTATGTTTTTCTCATCTCCCTGAACAGAAATAATTTTAAAACCTATCGTGGATGGCCATTGTTCTGAAGGTGAAATTTGAAATGTCCCCCTGTGCCCTGATGACCTCTTGGGGTGATTTTAATGTCCATTGTCTATGTGCCACTTGATTATCCACTCCAATATCAGTGCATTGCACATTCCCAATCTCTGTGTTAGCATAGCACCAACATAGCAATCACAATTGTGTACTGTCCATCTAACAGTATTGTGTCAGCAGCATGCCCTCAACCATGCGATTCCATTTGAACCGCTTTTCTCTGTCTCACCTTATCACACCTTTATGGTACGTCAACAATAACCACTGACACATATTGTAGTATATCATGTTAGCAATTCCTTTTTGTGTCATACCCACCATTTTTGTGTCATCATACATGTGCTTTTGTTTGTTGGTTTGTTTGTGTCTTACTTGTAATGATTCTTGCAAATTTTTGCTAATGCTGCTTCTGTTGTTTGATCCAGGCAGCTTAAAATTGGTGCAACTGCTCTACACTATGCATTCTTTGCAAGTGAATCCACACTGGTTGATTTTTGAATTGGCCTGTGTTCTTCCATTTCCTTAAAGTTACAGGACTTCCCTACTGTTGTCATTTTGTCACATTCACAACCTTTTGGCTGACGAAAGGTCATTTTTGTCAGACAAAACCATGTAATTGATTTTATCATCCAACATACTCTTCTTATTTAATATGAAACGATCTTTGTTATGTAGTCTGACCAAGTTATCATTTTGTACCGGCGTACCACATTTTGTTTGACAACACCAAACTACCCATTATGCCACAATCTACCAAGGTTAACCTTGTGGCAACAACATGAATCCTTCAGTTCAAGATGGAATACTTGTTACCTACCAGAAGTCACTTTGTTGGGATCAATCATTTTCAGTTCTACACAACGACAAACAAGTTGATTTAAGCCATACTTGTGGGAAAGCTACCTTTTCAAACTTTTGTGCACCTGATCAACCAAAGAAATTACCCAATGGTCTCACATATCACTTTGACACCACCTTTAGTGGGCAATCTAGCTGGTATTCATTAAAGAAATAATCAAAGATAGCCTTCCTGGGCCTGATTTCATTGAATGCAGACCGTATCGAGCACTCTCCCTCAACTCATTCCATTACGCCTTGCACTGCAGCAGGTAAAAACCATTGAGACAACTACTCAAAAACAATATCATCCAGAATTGTTCACTCAGTCTGGTGTTTGCACTGAATCTGTCAAAAGAAACAAAACTCCTGGTGATTTGAAAGCAATAGATGCTATGGCATCAAAAATGGAACTGAGGGCAATGAAGAATGATACCATCACTACGTCATCCAAAGTTCACCGGAGAAAGAGAATGTATCCCTCAAAATGTTGAACTCAATCTCAGTAAACTGCATTGCATTCTCTAAGATGTAATTGTCAGATATCTGTATTACTCTGGAATGACAGTTTCTTCCACCTAGATTCTAGATAAATATCTGATGATGATGCACGATGGCCAATGTTGGCACTTCCTCATTACCGGCGTGTTTGAGAGATTATTCACAAGGTTAGGGGTAACATGACTTCGTTGGGATACCTTGTGCGCATATTTTGAGAGTGATTGGTGAAATGACACTGAACATGTTTCACATAAGACATTGGCAGTATTGTGAAGCTTATTACAATGATGACACTGATCTTGGTCAACAATTTGTGCAAGCACAAAAAGAACACTTTGACAATGAAGAAGTGGGTGTTATATTGAATGATGACCAGATCGATAGATTACTGCAAAATGATGGATGTGATAGACGTATTGAAGATGGGTTGATGATGTCAACTAATACAACATGCAATGACTGGACTGATGCAAAGTTTGTCAAGGTTAATGCATTCAGGGATGTTGTCTGTGGTCAGAAATAGATGCTTTTATTCTTCAAGGAAGAACACAAGGATTGGCGACAAGGAGTGAGAGTAGTTCTTTTATAGGCTACAGAGATTCTGAAGGGTTTACTCCAATGGAAGCAACAATTGCAGTCTAACATCACTTTGCCATCACTTAAAAGTGACATCACTGATAACCAATTCAGTGGTAACAAACAAGAGGATGAATCATCTGAATCTATGGATGATATGTATGATATTGGTTGTGTTATGAGTCAATCACTTCTGTCTATGCGAATGATAGTTTTGTGTACAATGAGAGAGTATCCTAAGAATTGGTAAACGAATATTTTGAAGCAATTAAAAAACATTCAGAAGCATATGTTGAGGACGTTGGAGACGGACTCACAGCAAGGGGAACACGAGGGAATATGAATTTGCTTGTAATGAAGGAACATATATTGGTCATCTCAGAAAAGGAAGCAAAATGTGTTGGACTATTAGATGCTTACTAATGTTGGTTCCTTAAAGATAGGGTATCGTATGAAGTTTGCATAGTTCATTTGATTCAGATGTCTTAACAAGCAAGTTATGTAATACAGAATCTAATGAGTTTGTCTGACAAAACTGTGTGTATATGATTCCTTCGTATGACTCAACCATTCAACTTGTCAGACGGGATCAACCCACTTCGCAATACAAAGACATAAACCTATTTCTTGGTTTTGTTTGCCTGAAGGATGGAATTAAGGATGACACAATCATTTGAGTTTGTCATATGGAGTGGTTTGTCTCGTATGACACAAACCCCTTGCTTGTCAGAAGAAATGAGGTATATTTGTCATACAAAGGCATCAAACTTCTGTGGTTTTGTACGACTAAACAATGTTCCAATGTAAGACACAATCTCTTGACTTCATCTGACCAAGCTGGTAATTCATTTAAGTTTTGTATGACACAATCACTCAATCTGTAATACAAACATCATCCAGTTTGTCATACAAAGATGGAGAGTTAAATGGTTTCATATGTCTGAACAAATTAGTTATGTATGACAAAATCCTGTGTGTTTACTGTTGATATATTTCAGTTTTGTATGAAACAACACATTGTCATTGTCAGACAGCATGGAGTGGGCTTGTCGATTGAAGGGTAAGAGACTTCATCATTTTTGAATGCATGCGATAAATTGTGTTATTTATGACACAATATTGTGCAACAAGTCTGACAAAAAATTTTGGCATAGACATAGACACATATAGCAATGTCATGAGTTATGTAAGTCATAATGCAAAATTGGATTTGGTTTGATGTTAGGGAATATCATCTAACTGTTATTAATTTCAGATAAATAGAAAATATAATCAGCACATCTCTCCATCATTTTGATCCAGTTCTTATACTCATTAGGCTTAGCCAGTGAAGACATACATCTGGTACAGGAATTCTGTAAATTTATCTTTATTCCTATTTGGACGGTTTTTGATAGATTTGGCAGATTAGAGTCCTAACCTAGCCAACAAATGACATACTTGTGGGGCAGGAATTCTCAACATTCATATTTAAATCCCATATGGAGTTTGTTTAAAAAATGGCAGAACATATATAAAACCAACCAATTTGAAAATAAAAATAGGACGCCAGGCGGGATGCCAAACTCCTGTGATGACGTAGTTGTGGGGGAGGAATTCTAAATTCATATTTAATTCCCATATGGAGTTTTTTTAATAATGGCAGAACATATATAAAACCAACAAATTCAAAAATAAAAATTGGACCAATACGCCATCACCAAAAAATCAAAGACCAAGCCCGCGAAAGGTAGGACTGTAAATATTTAATTGAAAAAAATGATGTGTTGTTAGTATATTAATAGAAAGCAGGACAAGTTCACAAGAACTCCCTTAAAAATTGACCCGCCACTGCCAATTGTTGTTAGGTACACGGCGGTGCCAGGCGGGATGCCAAACTCTGTCTGTGGGCTGAGCTTCAGCCTTTCCCCCAGTAGCCCTGTAAATATTTCATTGAAAAAATGATGTGTTCTGAATATATTGTAAGAAAACAGAGCAAGTGTATAAGATCTTACCTTCATATGGCACCTGCCGCTACCAAATATTGCTGGGTTCAAGGCGGTGCAAGGCAGGATGCCACACTCTGTCTGTGGGCTGAGTTTCCACCGTTCCTGTGGTTGGCCTATAAATATTTTATTGAAAAATATTGATGTTTGCTGAGTTGAGTAATTGAACAAAGGTCAAGTTTATGAGAGCTTACCTTCACATGGCACCCTCCGCCGCAAAATGTTGCTGGCTACACGGCTGTGCCAGTCAGGACGCCAAACTCAGTCTGTGGGCTGAGTTTCAGCTGTTCCGCTGATGGGATCGCGGGGTATGAATGTAATTGAAAAAATGGGTGTGAAGAGAAAGAAGTGAGAGTGCACCCTCCCCCTCCTATTACAGTTGCTCCTGGTTCAAGCACCTGTGTTGTAAGTATGGTACGGTATTGTATCATTGTATCATATGCCATCTTGTAGGCCATAATATATGTAAGTATGATACTGGTCAAGATTATGAAGACCTCTAAGAGGTTGGGTAAGAGTGAGGTACAGCGATACAAAGGAATAAGTAGAAATTATGCAGCCACACGGTACCAAATTTTAGTGGCCAATGTGTTATTCTTGTGTTCACATTTTTTTGACACAGTCTCTATGGATTGAACTTATACTCATTAGGCCTAGCCAGTGAAGACATACATCTGGTACAGGAATTCTGTAATTTGTACTTAATTCCGATTGGACGGTTTTTGACAGATTTTGCAGATTAGGGTCCTAACCTAGCCAGTGAATGACATACTTGTGGGGCAGGAATGCTCAACATTCATATTTAATTCCCATATGGAGTTTGTTTAAAAATATGGCAGAACACATATACAACCAACCAATTCAAAAATAAAAATAGGACGCCAGGCAGGATGCCAAACTCAGTCTGTAGGCTGAGTTTTGTCTGTTCCCGTGATGGGATGGCGGGGTATCAATGAAATTGAAAAAATGGGCGGGAAGAGATAGAAGTGAGAGTGCACCCCCCCTATTACAGTTGCTCCTGGTTCAAGCACCTGTGTTGTAGGTATGGTACGGTATAATATCATATGCTATCTTGTAGGCCATAATATATGTAAGTATGGTACTGGTCAAGATTATGAAGACCTCGAAGAGGTCGCGCAAGAGTGAGGTACGGCAATACAAAGGAATAAGTAGAAATTATGTAGCCACATGATACCAAATTTCAGCAGCCGATGTGTTATTCTTGTGTTCACATTTTTTGGCACAGTCACTTTGGATTGAACTTATACTCATTAGGCCTTACCAGTGAAGACATACATCTGGTACAGGAATTCTCTAAATTAGTACTTAATTCCGATTTGGACGGTTTTTGATAGATTTGGCAGATTAGGGTCCTAACCTAGCCAGTGAATGACGTACTTGTGGGGGAGGAATTCTCAACATTCATATTTAATTCCCATATGGAGTTTGTTCAAAAACTGACAGAACATACATAAAACCAACTAATTCAAAAATTAGTAGAGGACCAATAAGCTATCACCAAAAAAATCAAAGCCCAAGCCTGCAAAACTCAGTTTGTGGGCTGAGCTTCAGCTGTCCCTGTGGTAGGACTGTAAATATTTAATTGAAAAAATGATGTGTCATTAATTTATCAATAGAAAGCAGAAAAAGTTCATAAGACCTACCTCCCTTAAAAATTGACCTGCCACTGCCAATTGTTGTTGGGTACACGGCGGTGCCAGTCGGGATTCCAAACTCTGTCTGTGGGCTGAATTTCGGCCGTTCACCCAATAGCCCTGTAAATATTTTGTCAAACATTCTGATGTGTTGTGAGTCAATTGTTAGAAAACAGAGCAAGTGCATAAGTTCTCACCTTCATATGGCCCCTGCCGCTACCAAATGTTGCTGGGTACAAGGCGGTGCCAGGCGGGATGACAAACTCTGTCTGTGGGCTGAGTTTCCGATGCTCCCGTGGTTGGCCTGTAGAAAATGAATTGAAAATAAATTATGTGTGCTGCATAATAAAAAACAGAACGAGTTCATTAGATCCACCATAAAGATTGACCCGCCACTGCCATTGTTGTTGGCTACACGGCGGTTCCAGTCGGGATGCCACATTCTGTCTGTGGGCTGAGTTTCCGCCGTTCCTGAGGTAGGCTTATAAATATTATATTGAAAAAAATTGACGTTTGCTTAGTTGAATAATTGAATAAAGGACAAGTTTATGAGGCCTTACCTTCGTATGGCACCTGCCGTCGCCAAATGTTGTTGGCTACACGGCGGTGCCATGCGGGATGCCAAACTCAGTCTGTAGGCTGAGGTTTGTCTGTTCCCGTGATGGGATGGCGGGGTATGAATGTAATTGAATAAATGGGTGTGAAGAGATAGAAGTAAGAGTGCACCCCCCCTTCTATTACAGTTGCTCCTGGTTCAAGCACCTGTGTTGTAAGTATGGTACGGTATTGTATCATTGTATCATATGCTATCTTGTAGGCCATAATATATGTAAGTATGGTACTGGTCAAGATTATGAAGACCTCGAAGAGGTTGGGAAAGAGTGAGGTACGGCGATACAAAGGAATAAGTAGAAATATGTAGCCACAGGGTACCAAATTTCAGTGGCCGATATATTATTTTTGTGTTCACATTTTTGGCACAGTCACTTTGGATTGAACTTATACTCATTAGGCCATACCAGTGAAGACATACATCTGGTACAGGAATTCTCTAAATTAGTACTTAATTCCGATTTGGACGGTTTTTGATAGATTTGGCAGATTAGGGTCCTAACCTATAGCCAGTGAATGACGTATTTGTGGGGCAGGAATTCTCAACATTCATATTTAATTCCCATATGGAGTTTGTTTAAAAAATGGCAGAACATATATAAAACCAACCAATTCAAAAATAAGTATAGGACCAATAAGCCGTCACCAAAAAATCAAAGACAAAGCCTGCAAAACTCAGTCTGTGGGCTGAGTTTCGGCTGTCCCTGTAGCAGGACTGTAAATATTTAATTGAAAAAATGATGTGTTATTAGTTTTTCAACAGAAAGCAGGAAAAGTTCATAAGACCTCCCTTAAAAATTGACCCGCCACAGCCAATTGTTGTTGGGTACTCAGCGGTGCTAGTCGGGATGCTAAACTCTGTCTGTGGGCTGAGTTTCAGCCATTCCCCCAGTAGCCCTGTATATTTTTTTTTGAAAAAAAAAATGATGTGTTGTGAATCAATTGTTAGAAAACAGAGCAAGTGTATAAGATCTTACCTTCATATGGCCCCCTCCACTGCCAAATGTTGCTGGGTACAAGGCGGTGCCAGGCGGGATGACAAACTCTGTCTGTGGGCTGAGTTTCCGATGCTCCGGTGGTTGGCCTGTAGAAAATGAATTGAAAATAAATTATGTGTGCTGAGTAATAAAACTGTAAAACAGAACAAGTTCATTAGATCCACCTTAAAGATTTACCCGTCACTGCCCATTGTTGTTGGCTACACGGCAGTTCCAGTCGGGATGCTATGAACTCTGTCTGCGTGGGCTGAGTTTCCGTTGTTCCTGTGGTTGGCCTATAAATATTATATTGAAAACAACTGACGTTTGCTGAGTTGAATAATTGAACAAAGGACAAGTTTATGAGAGCTTACCTTCATATGGCACCCACCGCCGCCAAATGTTGTTGGCTACACGGCTGTGCCAGGCGGGATGCCAAACTCAGTCTGTAGGCTGAGTTTTGGCTGTTCCTGTGATGGGATGGCGGGGTATGAATGTAATTGAATAAATGGGTGTGAAGAGATAGAAGTGAGAGTGCAACCCCCCTATTACAGTTGCTCCTGGTTCAAGCACCTGTGTTGTAAGTATGGTACGGTATTGTATCATTGTATCATATGCTATCTTGTAGGCCATAATATATGTAAGTATGGTACTGGTCAAGATTATGAAGACCTCTAAGAGGTTGGGAAAGAGTGAGGTATGGCAATACAAAGGAATAAGTAGAAATATGTAGCCACAGGGTACCAAATTTCAGTGGCCGATGTGTTATTCTTGTGTTCGCATTTTTTTTGGCACAGTCACTTTGGATTGAACTTATACTCATTAGGCCTAGCCAGTGAAGACATACATCTGGTACAGGAATCCTCTAAATTTGTACTTAATTCCTATTTGGACGGTTTTTGATAAATTTTGCAGATTAGGGTCCTAACCTAGCCAGTGAATGACGTACTTGTGGGGCAGGAATTCTCAACATTCATATTTAATTCCCATATGGAGTTTGTTTAAAAAATGGCAGAACATACATAAAACTAACTAATTGAAAAATGCATATAGGACCAAAAGCCGTCACCAAAAAAATCAAAGACCAATCCTAGAATTGTCACCAAAACTAGATCCAACAGATGATATTCCTGTTTGTAACTCGTGATTTGCAAAATGTCAGTCATAAACCACACGAACACTCGGAATAATTTTTACTTCAAAGCTTAGCATGATAAATGTAACTATGGCTTAAACAATGTATAAACAAACCGGTAACTCACCTGTACACTCTTGAAACTTCAGGTAACCTCCCTGTACACTCTGACATTTTGAGAGTGTACCAGAAGGTTACAAGTGTGTTTCATATGCTATGTTTGTCGGTCTGTCATCCGTTGTTGCTCGAAACCGTACAATACTCTTGGTATGTTACGCTTGGCAAAACTTGTGCTGCTTGAGTCGAGGTGTAGCAATAGCCACAGCTGAGCCCCGAGTTACGTTCTCCGCCAGTTGAAGTGAGTTTCACCCACAGGCTGGAGCATGTTGTTTTAAACACGTAGCCAAGATCAATTGCCCTATACATGACTAGATCCCAATGGACATGGGTATACTATGCTTTTGTTACCGAGCATGCATCTAGCACTATGTGCACTTGCAGTAAAACAGACCACTTGTGAAGTATCATACACACTTGTGGCATTAAAGCTGACTTGCAGCATAGCTTGTAGCAGCCCCTCATTAAATGAGGAGGCAATAAACATAAATGCCTCAGTTTATTTTTTCCAAAAGAGCAATATGTGTGTAGTCTATTTTTAGACCTTAAAACACGATTAGACTTAAAATTAGTCTGTACCCGTGATCACTCAGATGCAGTGACGCCATGGAGTACTATGTACTTATAGCCTAATAGGCAGTACAATAAAACATCTTCTAGGGCCTAAAATGACCCTACAAAGAATTGAATAGCCTCTAAGGCCTAAACAGCTTGCAGGTGACCCCCAATAGGTTTCGGCCACTTCAAAGACTCACAATCCCCTTGAAAGTTCTCGTCTCAGAAGTGTTCGCTACTCCAAGGATCCAGTTCCCTTGTTTGTTTGCATGGTGGAGGTGGGACTATCGGTTCAACACTGCATGGGCACAGGACACGTGTGGTTCTCAAGTTTCAAGTGTGTTGGACAGATCCTCAATGAAGAATGAATGCGTGCAGTAAGTAGTCCTATTATTGCAGATCAGCCCCAGTCATATGGGAGCAACTCATGGCACTGCTCATTTGACGAATCGTTTTGCGACATAGCCCTTGTGCTCATGATCTCAAAAAAACAACCACATGGAATGTGTCCTAGACTCATAGGGCTCAGTTCATTATTGAAAAGGACCAGTCCAGGAGAGAACACTGTTCTACTCTGAATAAAGGCATAGGAATGCAATGTATTTCCGCATCCTGGTCAAACGTCAGAGCAATGTGGAGTAATATCTCCAAGTCCCTGCATACATGGGGGCATAAGATGCAGAATAACTTTCTCAAAATTCTTGCAAATTTCCAATTCACACAAGAAGTCTACTTTTGGCTGTTTTTGTCAGGAAAACACACAACTTGTCGATTTCTTTATGAAATCCGAGCAAAAAGTCTGAAAAGTCCACAAAAATGAGAATTCCTCTCACGTGGTATCCCTTTCATGCTTGTAAGCTACCAAGCTTTGCAAGAAAGAGTTACTATCAAAATAAAAGATAGTTGGCTTGCAAATAGCAACTACACATCCTCTGGTCCAAGAAAAATAGAATTTAGAGCCCAAAAATAAAAAATGGATTTATTTAATTTGAAATTAAAGAGCTCATTAGGAAAAAATCTTAACCAGAATTCAACTGCCAAGTTTAAATAATCTGATTAATTCAAATACCTTGCTACATTTAAAAATAAATAAGAATGCCAAGAAATCTTCTGGTACTGGTACCATGAATTGTTTTCTGAAGAAGATGAACTCTTCTTTCACATAGAGAAATGAATGCATGTGCCATGCTGCACTATTCACAAGAAACGGCATCAAAAAAGCCACTGGAAATCAAACCATATTAGGTTTCAAACCTCTGACATGGTGTTGCTACAGTAACAGTGGAAGAAAGGAGGACATAGTTCCAAGGCTTCCCCATGTTCCAAAATTAGGAGCATCCATATGTTTTCCTTACCAGGCTAGGCAGGTGTCAAACTCTTGGCACACACATGATGGGTTCTTCCTACACAAAAGGAAGGGTGAAGTCACACAATGTTTTCTATCGCACAAGGAATAAATTTCTGTCAAAACCTGCTTTCTGAGTACATGTTACCCAGAGTGACTAAGCCAGCATATGGCCTCAGTCTTTGACCAATGCAAAGACTGAGTTGTAAGTGTTCTAGATTTTGGAACAAATAACAACATAAAATATGCTAAGGTCAATTTTACCTTGCCAGTGATAGTTGATGTAAAAGTATGCCAAAATCTGTGAACCAGAGTTGAAATAAAACCTGGACAGAACATATCAAGCACGGAGCTAACCACTTAAGTACAAGATGCTTCTTGAGCACAAAGACTCATGATTACAGAGCTAACCACTCCTGTGAAACACCCTCTGGGCATTGAGTAAAATAGCAGACCTTCCAAATAGTGTCAAAAGAAAAAAATGACACTCACATACACTACAAACTCAATTCAAACACGTTACGGAGGTTTCTCGTGATAAGAGAAACTGTTTGATGAAGTTTTGGTTTATTGGAAGAAAGTGCCTGTTTACCTCTACTTTTCAGAAATGGTGGGTTTACAGCCTATAAAGACAGAGCACAACCAGTCAAAAAAGTCAAGGAAAAACAAGGAGGACAATTTATCTTGTTGACTGGAGGGTTTCATTGACAGCCATCATCAGAATTGGCGGTACAATGAGATAACACCCAAACAAACATAATTTACTGTAAATCAAAAGTGATTCTTAAAATAAGTAAAAATGGACAAAAAGTTAGGAAAACTGTCCAAACTCAAAGAATCCTTACAGTACTGTAGATGTTGCTATGTTCAACTCTACAAACACCACGAAATGTCAACAAATCATTAGACTGGATACTGACGCATCTAGAACCGGTGGCTAACAATAACTATCACGGGTTTTCCACACATTCAATGGAGTCAGTGATGGCCATACTGTTCTCAATAGAACTTGTTTGGAGTAATAAGATAGTCTCCAAAGGTTAGCTTGAAAGACCACCTTAAACAAGGTTAGGATGGACTTACCAAGCAGCGAGTAAAAGGTTTGAACAACAAACCAATACACAACATCTCTACACAAGAAAACAAGGGCTTAATAACAGACCCAAAGTCTTCTCATGGCAAAAGCACCATGCTTACAAGCAGATAAAACTCGCAAAACATTCGCCCATACAGCAAACTCACATGCTATTGGGTGGTCCAGTACAATGGAGAACCTTAGGCAAGACAATATGATTGTCTTGCCTTACTTGCAACTGGATTTGTAGAGGAGGAGGTACACCGTACACAAAAAAGAGACACATTAATGTTAGACATTTGTTACCACAACAAGTCTAGAGAAATACCAACTCAGGTTGGGTATGCTCGCATTCTAGTACAGCTTGCTGAACATAGAGTGCATAAACACAGAATAAGAGAAATTGAATCCTTGACCATGATTAACATTATTGGATTCAAAAGAACTGTGTCTTACTAGATAATGGTCTCACTGAGACTCAATGACTAGTACTTGATTCTTTTGTGAGAACTTCTGACGGTTTACCTGTAGAATTATCCATGGAGAACACATATGGTATCCATAAGTAGGGACTCATAGAGTCAACAAAATAAGTGAGTCTTTTTGCTAAAGACAACAGGATGGCCATAGGTAGTGCATCTTTGTGTTGCACAACAAACCATAAAACAAGCATCATAATCATACAAGCACAAGGACAAAAAGGATCCACAACCTTTGTTCTTGTAAAACCACAGCACATAGAATTGTGAGTATTCCTAGTTAATCGGGAATACCATCTCACACAAAAGATAAGTCAAACATGAACATCTCCACTGAGAGACATTTAGCATCTTGTTGGCACGCAATGCTGCAACACAAGCAGCTATACACAGAAATGTAGTATGGCTTAACTAGCTTAGACAAATCCAAAGAGAAAACAACAATTACATTGTCAACATCACAGAAAGTTCAATTCTCCAAGATGTCTGTTGTGAAGTCACAATATGGTTCCATGAACCATAAGATAACAGTCAACAACTGTCTTTCAAAACACAAAAATAGGTAAGTACATGCACATTTAGCTATGTTGCAATGCCATTACCACCAACAGAAGAGTTATACATGTACAGACCTCCCTCAAGAATCCTTGCTACAAAATACAAAAGGATGTCATAACAATGAATCCGTACTCTTCATGGTACAAAAAGACCTTGATGTTTGGACCTTCCAATGATTAAAGTCAAACATTTAGTATGACTTGACATTGTTCAATTGACTGTAGCTGACTCTTTGGACAACTATCCCCATGGATACATAGGGCTGACGGAGTAAATAGAAGGACACTACACCAACACCAAGGATTGCATAAGATAAATAACAGAATATCTGTACTATCAGCACCTTTGTACCTAGACCTGGTTCAATATCCACATTTTACACACATTGTGACAATTGAGGTGAAGTTTCAACACTACACTATTGGACCATATGCATTTCAGTTGGCTTCCCAGTGTAAATCAACCAGAGTCTTCAAAATTCATAACTAACTAGAGGTCAACATCAACCAAATCATGGAGATGCTTGGCCTGCTGTACAAATCATGGTCTTTTCAGCAGCTTCTAGTAGCACAATGTTTTCCTAAACAAACACCCAGATGCCATTCACTAATACCTACTATGCAGTGCCTACTGCCTAAATGTAGTGTAGCAATCAAAAGATGGAATTGTTGTTTGGCATTCCACTCTTGCACACACAAACAAATCAATATGAACACCAGGCAAATCAACCCGACCTTAATTTATCCTCACCAATTTTATGGTCACATGGTCCGTGAAAGCAATGCTTTCGAACACAAAGGTCTTTTATTCCGCACAAATATTCCGTCAGTATAGCAATGATACTTGGATTATCACAAAAGCTGTACAATAATACAATCAGGGTTTCACATGGAGGTAAGTCATAAGAAATTTGACTAGGGGAGTACAAACGCACCAGTGTTATCATAAACCATGACAAAACTCCCTCTCCACAAGAACTTACACTTCAGATACAACATAAAATAATATGTATGCACAAAACATCACAGACAGCTTGCACATTTTTAACCTCAACTAACAGGTTTGTCCGCAAGTCTGGCACATAATTGGAGTTTTTTCCTCACAGAGGTTTTACTTTTCTGCAAGCCATGCTATTTATTCAATCATGGGGGCGAGTGACATTGGCCAATTATCTACCTTCACTGGTAAACCCCATGAGCTTCCACTTGAAACCTCCAAAGTTCTTCTTCACTTGTCTTGTGTAGGAAACACCCATATACATTATAGATGTTTCTCAGCCAAAATATCCACGAGAGGTTTTCTTTCTCAGAAACCCTCTCATTGGACAGTTCCTGTTGGCAGTTGAGAAAAAGGATCAGTCATGCAACTGCCCCAATCACTGCCAATCTCTCCCAGGATCAACTGTGTTTGGTGTTGCATGGAATATCTACAATACACCACTCAATACCTTTTTTAGTAGTGTAAATCTCATAATAAAAATTAGTTCCCAACATGTATCTACCCGTTTACTACATAATATTAAATTAAATCATAAAAGGTTAGGTCAAAATCTTGTAGGGGGTGGATCCACTTAGGTGGAGATGCTTTGTGGTTAGCAGAATTTACTTCAGAATGTATGTGGACAGGATCTGTTTCAGGTACAACTGGAAGAGTCAGATTCTTGGTGGAATGTAGTTTGTGGATGGCACATGGGCTCAACTTGTAGGTGCCTTCCAATATCTGAGGTGGCCGGTGGGCCTTGAGGCGCAATTTAGCAGAAAAAGAATAATATGAGAAACTTATGAAAATAAAAGATATCTGGAATGGAATGAAAGTCGGTCAAAAGTACAAACACACCATTCACAATTTGGCTGCAACGGGCCATTGAATGTGTTGAGGGGGGATATGCCATTTCCTGTTGTCACAGGCAAAGTACTGGTCTTTGCCATGATTGATCGTGCCGGAGATGAAGTGTTTTTGTGCGCTATTTTGGCAGACTGGGGATGCTTGACACGCTGGCCAACGCCCACATCCACTCCTACATTGACTGCTTGATGTCAATGCTGTTTCTCCTTGGAGCTTACATGCTCAGTGGCAGCCGTCGGCTCATCAACGCCTGCTGGGGCATTGGCCCCTGCTGGCATGTTGATGCCTACTGACACATCCTCGGCTCCATTGCATTTGCCCTTTGAGCACAATGATTTTACAGCAGGATTGGTGGATTTGGTGGGAGAGGCAGTGGCCGAGGATGGATTTTGGATGGAAGTTTGTACCATGATTACAATGTTACTTTGGAAGACAGAATGTTTTGTTTATTATTGTGATTTTGGAATACTGAACCAGGAGCTATCTTGGCTACAAAAGCATGACATGGCTATGCAGCTTTAAGTCATGCAGCAAATGAGTACCACATATCAGCGGTCATTCAGTTTGGGGGATCATGAAAGAGAAAGAAAAGTCTTCGTCAAAATTGGGTCATAACAACCGAAGGACCACCACTATTACTTATGTTGGACCTTGTGCATATGCACGTGGTAGAATGAGAAATGAAGTTGACATCAATTTAAGATACCCTTTATGCTATATTAATGTATATGTTAGTAGCCGTTTGTAGACCCCCCCCCCCCCGTCTATAGACCCCATCTCACAGTCTATAGACCCCCCCTCTACAAATAATTTGGCGGGAAATATTGAACTGCCCTTCTGACAATCATGACACGAGTCACGATTCCAAATTTATTATTTGGATGGTAGTGTCCATGATGTCTTGATAGAGTCTATAGACTAGTTGTCTAAAATTATACAACAAAGTCTATAGACTTGTATTTTTTGATTGTGGAGTCTATAGACTATCACAAGGGATTTATTGATAAGTCTATAGACAATCACCCTCGGGAAGATAGTCTATAGACTAGTGTGCGATTTTACATACAAGGGTCTATAGACCCTTCCTCTGTTCACAAGTGCCAGTCACGAACAGTCTATAGACTCATCGAAAGGGGGGGCGGGGGTCCATAGACTAGTTGTTACAGTCTATAGACTCACACCACCATTTTCGATGAGGCTATAGACTGTCATGAGGGGGTCTATAGACTATCATGTGATAAGCTATAGACCCCCCCTCACAGTCTATAGACAGGGGGAGGGTCTACAAACGGATTTTCGCCGAATTTCGTGGAGTCTATAGACTACAGGGGGGGTCTATAGACTGTGAGGTGGGGTCTATAGATGGGGGGGGGGTCTACAAAGGGCTACTAACATATATATACCATTGTTGTATATGTTAGTAGCCGTTTGTAGACCCCTCCGTCTATAGACCCCACCTCACAGTCCATAGACCCCCCCCCTCTAAAAATGATTTGATGGGAAATATTGAACTGCCCTTCTGACAATCATGACACGAGTCACGATTCCAAATTTATTATTTGGATGGTAGTGTCCACGATGTCTTGATAGAGTCTATAGACTAGTTATCTAAAGTTATACGATAGAGTCTATAGACTTGTATTTTTGATCGTGGAGTCTATAGACTATCACAAGGGATTTATTGATAAGTCTATAGACTATCACCCTCGGGAAGATAGTCTATAGACTAGTGAGCGATTTTACATGCAAGGGTCTATAGACCCTTCCTCTGTTCACAAGTGCCAGTCACGAACAGTCTATAGACTAATCGAAAGGGGGCGGGGTCCATAGACTAGTTGTTACAGTCTATAGACTCACACCACCATTTTCGATGAGGCTATAGACTGTCATGAGGGGTCTATAGACTATCATATGATAGTCTATAGACCTCCCCCCCCTCACAATTTATAGACAGGGGGTCTACATACGGATTTTCGCCGAATTTCGTGGAGTCTATAGACTACAGGGGGTCTATAGACTGTGAGGTGGGGTCTATAGATGGGGGTCTACAAAGGGCTACTAACATATATATACCATTATTGTATATGTTAGTAGCCGTTTGTGACCCCCGCCCCCTCAATAGACCCCACCTCACAGTCTAT
Organism: Cyclotella cryptica; assembly: GCA_013187285.1. Taxonomy (NCBI): domain Eukaryota; phylum Bacillariophyta; class Thalassiosirophyceae; order Thalassiosirales; family Thalassiosiraceae; genus Cyclotella; species Cyclotella cryptica. The sequence goes on from JABMIG010000169.1 coordinate 121,597, forward strand.
AGACCCCCTAAAAATGATTTGGCGGGAAATATTGAACTGCCCTTCTGACAATCATGACACGAGTCACGATTCCAAATTTATTATTTGGATGGTATGTCCACGATGTCTTGATAGAGTCTATAGACTAGTTATCTAAAATTATACAATAGAGTCTATAGACTTGTATTTTTTGATCGTGGAGTCTATAGACTATCACAAGGGATTTATTGATAAGTCTATAGACTATTGCCCTCGTGAAGATAGTCTATAGACTAGTGAGCGATTTTACATGCAAGGGTCTATAGACCCTTCCTCTGTTCACAAGTGCCAGTCACGAACAGTCTATAGACTAATCGAAAGGGGGGGCGGGGGTCCATAGACTAGTTGTTACAGTCTATAGACTCACACCACCATTTTCGGTGAGGCTATAGACTGTCATGAGGGGGTCTATAGACTATCATATGATAGTCTATAGACCTCCCCCCCCTCACAATTTATAGACAGGGGGTCTACATACGGATTTTCGCCGAATTTCGTGGAGTCTATAGACTACAGGGGGGGTCTATAGACTGTGAGGTGGGGTCTATAGATGGGGGGGTCTACAAGGGCTACTAACATATATATACCATTATTGTATATGTTAGTAGCCGTTTGTAGACCCCCCCTCCCATCTATAGACCCCACCTCACAGTCCATAGACCCCCTCTAAAAAATGATTTGATGGGAAATATTGAACTACCCTTCTGACAATCATGACACGAGTCACGATTCCAAATTTATTATTTGGATGGTAGTGTCCACGATGTCTTGATAGAGTCTATAGACTAGTTATCTAAAGTTATACGATAGAGTCTATAGACTTGTATTTTTTGATCGTGGAGTCTATAGACTATCACAAGGGATTTATTGATAAGTCTATAGACTATTGCCCTCGTGAAGATAGTCTATAGACTAGTGAGCGATTTTACATGCAAGGGTCTATAGACCCTTCCTCTGTTCACAAGTGCCAGTCACGAACAGTCTATAGACTAATCGAAAGGGGGGGCGGGGGTCCATAGACTAGTTGTTACAGTCTATAGACTCACACCACCATTTTCGATGAGGCTATAGACTGTCATGAGGGGGTCTATAGACTATCATATCATATGATAGTCTATAGACCTCCCCCCCCTCACAATTTATAGACAGGGGGGGTCTACATACGGATTTTCGCCGAATTTCGTGGAGTCTATAGACTACAGGGGGGGGTCTATAGACTGTGAGGTGGGGTCTATAGATGGGGGTCTACAAGGGCTACTAACATATATATACCATTATTGTATATGTTAGTAGCCGCTTGTAGACCCCGCCCCCCCAATAGACCCCACCTAACAGTCTATAGACCACCCCCTCTAAAAATGATTTGGCGGGAAATATTGAACTGCCCTTCTGACAATCATGACACGAGTCACGATTCCAAATTTATTATTTGGATGGTATGTCCACGATGTCTTGATAGAGTCTATAGACTAGTTGTCTAAAATTATACAACAAAGTCTATAGACTTGTATTTTTTGATCGTGGAGTCTATAGACTATCACAAGGGATTTATTGATAAGTCTATAGACTATTGCCCTCGTGATGATAGTCTATAGACTAGTGAGCGATTTTACATGCAAGGGTCTATAGACCCTTCCTCTGTTCACAAGTGCCAGTCACGAACAGTCTATAGACTAATCGAAAGGGGGGGGTCCATAGACTAGTTGTTACAGTCTATAGACTCACACCACCATTTTCGATGAGGCTATAGACTGTCATGAGGGGGTCTATAGACTATCATATGATAGTCTATAGACCTCCCCCCCCTCACAATTTATAGACAGGGGGGGTCTACATACGGATTTTCGCCGAATTTCGTGGAGTCTATAGACTACAGGGGGGGTCTATAGACTGTGAGGTGGGGTCTATAGATGGGGGGTCTACAAAGGGCTACTAACATATATATACCATTATTGTATATGTTAGTAGCCGTTTGTAGACCCCCTCCCGTCTATAGACCCCACCTCACAGTCCATAGACCCCTCTAAAAATGATTTGATGGGAAATATTGAACTGCCCTTCTGACAATCATGACACGAGTCACGATTCCAAATTTATTATTTGGATGGTATGTCCACGATGTCTTGATAGAGTCTATAGACTAGTTATCTAAAATTATACGATAGAGTCTATAGACTTGTATTTTTTTGATCGTGGAGTCTATAGACTATCACAAGGGATTTATTGATAAGTCTATAGACTATCACCCTCGGGGAGATAGTCTATAGACTAGTGAGCGATTTTACATGCAAGGGTCTATAGACCCTTCCTCTGTCCACAAGTGCCAGTCACAAACAGTCTATAGACTCATCGAAAAGGGGGGCGGGGGTCCATAGACTAGTTGTTACAGTCTATAGACTCACACCACTTTTTTGATGAGGCTATAGACTGTCATGAGGGGGTCTATAGACTATCATGTGATAGTCTATAGACCCCCCCCCCTCACAGTCTATAGACAAGGGGGGGTCTACAAGCGGTTTTCCGGCAAATTTCGTGGAGTCTATAGACTACAGGGGGTCTATAGACTGTGAGGTGGGGTCTATAGGACGGGGGTCTACAAATGGCTACTAACATATATATACTTTGACGGGAAATATTGAACTGCCCTTCTGACAATCATGACACGAGTCACGATTCCAAATTTATTATTTGGATGGTAGTGTCCACGATGTCTTGATAGAGTCTATAGACTAGTTATCTAAAATTATACGATAGAGTCTATAGACTTTGTATTTTTTTGATCGTGGAGTCTATAGACTATCACAAGGGATTTATTGATAAGTCTATAGACTATTGCCCTCGCGAAGATAGTCTATAGACTAGTGAGTGATTTTACATACAAGGGTCTATAGACCCTTCCTCTGTTCACAAGTGCCAGTCACGAACAGTCTATAGACTCATCGAAAGGGGGGTGGGGGTCTATAGACTAGTTGTTACAGTCTATAGCCTCACACCACCTTTTTCGATGAGGCTATAGACTGTCATGAGCGGGTCTATAGACTATCATGTGATAGTCTATAGACCCCCCCCCCCTCACAGTCTATAGACAGGGGGGGGTCTACATACGGTTTTTTGGCAAATTTCGTGGAGTCTATAGACTACGGGGTCTATAGATGGGGGGGTCTACAAACGGCTACTAACACATATATACCAACATAGACAAAACCTGATTCGTCAGACAAAACTCCTAACTAATGGGATTCCATCAGACAAAGCCACGGGGTTCCATATACCTGCCCCCTATACAGGGGGTCCTCACAGACTGCCTGATTTTTACCACCACCAATTCAGTCTAATTAAAATCAGCCACAGTCAGGGTTTGCTTTCTTACAGTAATTGTCACATTTTCATGACAACCCACACAAAGCATTTTTCAAGAAGGTTGAAATCCTCCAGAAAGCCACTCCAATACACACCCACAGGACCCCACATAGACTGTCAATAATTTTATCTTTGCCAGTATCGGTCCAATTAAAATCTGGCCAGCACAGGTGTTGCTCTGTGTAAGACACATCAGTAAGATGGCAACATTTTTTATATCAATGGTCCTCTCGGTTAACACCAATCAGAATGGTAATTTTTTTTCTCTACAACTAGTCCAGTTCTGGCCGAATTTTAATGTCTAGTCCAACTGGACTGGACTAGTTATTTGAGTTTTTCCTTCTTTTTTCATTTTTATTGTGGCATGTGGTAAATCTTTCCCAGAACTCTCACGTCACTCTCTTGGATTCCCCAGTTTTAATGTCAGTCATGTCTAGGTCCGATCATTCATCCTGGCAAGAATACAGTAACACGGGAGAAAACATGTGGCATATAGTAATTTTTGGCAGCAATTAGTACAAACTACCGGTGGCGGACATGGTGGGTGCTGATATGTCTCTCTAGAGGGCTGATTTTTCATGAGGAATTCATTGGTGATATCAGCAGGGCTGTAGATCCCTCCTCCTAGTCGATTTTGGATAAGTTCAAATGTCCACTGTAAAAATCAGTTTATAAGAGCTAGCAAATGACAAATGTCAAATGTCAAAAGATACATTTTTCTTTTGACCTGAAGCTAGGAAATTTTACATATAACATCTTTTTTAGTCCTCCCTATTTACCTCAAATAGACAGTATGGACTGTTTGGTGCCAAAAGTGGGTACACCACATGTGGGTGGCATGTAGGTGGTGTGTGTGTGGTGTGGGCATGATGTGTGGTGAGATTAAGGGGAAAATGACTTCGGGGTGTTATGGATATGGGCATGTTGAGGCTGATGAACGCTATGGATTCATGATGATTTAGATTTTAAAGATTGCGTTTAGGGCCTAAAAATGACAAATATCGTGCCAGTTGGAGAGGGTGGTTCTTATAATTGATAGTTCTTATAAACCAATTTTTACGGTAGTCCAGATGTGTACAATACTCTAGGCATCATTGTTAGTCCAGATCTGGACTAGTGTTCTTATTGGCATTACATGGGGGCAGTTATGTGGAACCCCGTGACTTTGTCAGATGAAACAACCTACTTGGCCAGACGAGCATTTTTGTCAGTCAGGTGTGAGTTAGGTGTCCTACTGACACCATTTTCAAGAAAAGGTATCCACTAGATTTAAAAACAAATCCAAATTTTACCAGGCGAACACACATTTTGTCAGATGAAATCACCAACAGAAGTCTCAGAGAAAAATAATTCACATGCTTACACTGGTAAACCAGCTGTTGTGTGACAACACCATGCAATTGAAAAATGATACAAGGGGGACTTGAACTACTATCCACCCATACCGCAGAACCTTAGGACAATTAAAAGCTGATGATTTTTTAATGTATATGTAGCAAATGTGATTTTGTAAGTTGAGTTTAAAACGACCTCCGATCCGATTGGAAGCAAAATGGGATACATTTTATCTTATATTCACATCTGTATTTGAACATACCCCTGATCTGTTTTGTCAGATGAAACACCTAACTAATTTGGTTCCCTCTGACAAAGTCACTGGATTCTGTGTCACTGCCCCCATCCCTGAACAAAGTCATCCTTGCCCAGAACAAATTGGCCTATCTTCTACTCTCAAATTATCTGTATACATACAAACAAAATCTACAATGCCCTCAAATGGCCCGACTTCACATAAGACGGCTATATACAATAGGAGCACTATGTATCCTAGAGGTATCATGATACCCAGCCGGCCAGGCAGTGGATTCCAAAAAACTGATTTCGAGGAAATTAAAAAAAGAATTTTGGAGCGAACGAAGAACTCTATTGTAGTACTGTAGAAATATACCAATTTTCTACAAGAATGAATGGATCGGATTGTTCCGATCTGCTGTATTCAACTCACAATAACTTGTGAAAGACTGTTCAAACGAACAAAATAAGAGTGTGTGCATAGGCAAAAAAAAATCATACCCTACCCATAAAATCGTACCCCGCAATAGGTTATGAGTATGTGATTTTGGGGTATGATTTTTTTTTCGATTGCACAGGTTTGACTCCAACTGTGTAATAGAAAAAATATCATACCCCAAGAATCATACCCTCCTCCCGCCAAATCTTTACGCGTCTTCTCTCACCGTGTCCAGATGATCATTTCCACGATCACTCGTGAGGGGTATGATACGACGGGTATGATTCTTCTTTCTGTCTACGCACAAGGGTACACACCCCTGTGACGGCCAGAGGCTTTCAGGGTACGATTTTTCTGGGGTAGGGTATGATTTTGTTCTGCCTACGCACACGGCCTAAGAACACCGTTCGAAAGCTCGGAAAAAGATCTTTCGATGTGACGTCATTTTCGTCAGTCACACGGACGACAGACAGATCAGGAGTGCTCCTTTTGTATTTAGCTCTGTTACATGTTTCACATATCACATTTCTTTTTTGTGGTCATTTAGAGTTAAGGTGGGTGATGTAAATCAGAGAGGCATAATATAATGTTCTCAGTGAGCTGAGAAAGGGCATCATTCATGGCAAGCAACGGGTTATGAGCTCTTAATGGTCATTCTGTGGATCGTGACAGATCGGGACATGTGAAACGTGAATGGTTCGATTTCGGCATCACCGTCGTGTGCAGCAAAAGAGTGAATTGTTCCATCCATTGCCCCGCTTTCCTTGAAAACATACGTCATTCCGGACATGTTCTGTTTTTGTCCACCACATAATATATAAGTTACATCAAAATTGCTATGACATCGCATTAAGCCTTGTTTCATAGGCCAAATAATGCGGTGGCAATACTAACAATTGAAAACAATGATAAATTATGACTATTTGTGGTCACAAACATCACATCATATCAACATCGGCAATAGTGTCCGGGTTTAAGAAAGAATGTGTGTTTGGCATCAGCGGACTGTTAAAAGGTGATCTCCACTCAATTCTTCTCCAAGCATCAACTTAGTAGGCTTCGATTGATCAACGTTTTCATCCAAGTCCGACGACCCATCCAAGATGAGCAGCGATTCAACGCAACCCAACCTCAATAATGATTTACTAGCGTCTGCGCTTGGTAATGCCTCAATGAATGTAGAATGGAGCGCTAGCCAAGATGACAGCAACCAGAACATGGTTTCGATCCCCTTGAGACAGTGGCAGGGAGTCGACGGGGGGGAATCGCATTACCACGATACACTCCGTTCGAGAAAAGATAAGCAGGCCTCGATTGTTAGAAAACTTACTGTTGCCTATGCAGTGACCAAGGCGCTACAACATATCGCGGATTCTCGATGCAAGATCGACCGAGACGAGATCAAAAGGCTCTGCTCCATTGATAACTTCGTCGTGAAGATGAGCGCGGACGAGTTATCGGATCTCGGCTGGGAGGTGAGAAGAGTTGATGCGGCCTCTCATGGCTTGACTGTCCACATCACTTCAAATTGGGTATCGGGCTGTGATCTCTTTGATTTGTCAGGTGATGCTACAGGCAGAAATGTCGAGGCGACAATAATAAGTAGTGACTCTCGGTTTCGTGATACAAGACAAGATTCAGCAGGGGCAGTTTGTGATGAAAGAATGTTGTGCTGCTTACTAGGTCAATTCCTTCATTCTTTTTATTGTGGGGACGATTCACAAAGTGCAACAGCCAAGGAACGTCTGAAGGACGATCAACAGCACGGTGGCTGTGCAATGGATGCATCGTTCCCGTCTCATAAAAAGAAATATTTTCTTTCCGCAAGGGGAAAATCCGCAGACACTATTCGAGACCAATCGCGTTTATCGCTAAAAAAGAATTTCTCAAGTGGCTGGCGAGAGATGAAGAGCCTTGATTTTTCTCAGAGTGTTTCTTCTCATCATCTCTGCCGTGTTTCTACATCAGAGTCTGAATGCAGCACACTTGACAACAGCGACGATTCCATCTATACCAACTTAATTCCACTCCGTGAAATGGGATATCCTCCTGCCTTATCGCAGCTAGTAAAAAATCTACTGGACTGTGGATCTGATCTCTTTACCTCCGATGATTCTTATCGATGCCTGGAAGAAGTCACGAGAGATATGCACGTTTTACTTCAAGAGCCTGGGCGTTTTCTTTTTGATCAATGCCAAACCCCCTTAGGAGGTCCCAGGCTTGCCGTCAACAAAGATAAGTTATATGGGCGCGAGGAAGAGACCGCGATTCTAAGAGATACGTTTTGTCGAGTCGCTTTAACTGGACAAAGCGAAGCAGTTTTTGTCAGTGGTTTCTCGGGGTGAGCGATTCAAAACATTTCGAATGCTCGTCATGTACTGTGCCATAACACAAAACTTATGTCGTACATATTGCTTGTTGATGTTACTTCCATAGGTGTGGTAAGACTCGCCTAGTGCAGAGCCTGTTCGAATCTGTTGATGCAGCTGGCGGATTTTACGTCGTTCAAAAGTTCGATGAAACAAAAAGTCTAAGCCCCCTTTCCGTAGTTTTATCTGCGCTGAATGACTTGTGTGGTTTAACTGTAGAGAAACATTCGCGCGAGGAACTCAGAGATTTGTACGACAGCATCAAGGATCAGACAAATCTGACCCTTCTATCGAGAGTTCTGCCAAACATTCTCCGAATGAATTCATCAGATACTGTTGTTCATCTTCGTCCAGTCAATCACGGAGTTGGCAGTGGCCTCAACTTTCACATGTTAGCATTTGCCGTCATGCGGTTGATGAGAATCATTTCAAGCCAATCGCGTCCTGTAATGATCTTTCTCGACGATTTACAATGGGCAGACACAGCTTCACTCGATCTTGTTCACGCCATTCTTTCGGACGTTAACTTATCAAACTGCGTCTTCTTTGTCGGCAACTATCGTGACCAAGATGTCAAGCAAGGTCATTTCGTCTTCGAGTTCATATGTGAACTGTCAGCGCATGAAGTGCCATGCACGGAATTGCATCTGGATGGCCTGGCAGAGGATGATGTGAACCACATGTTGTCTGATGTGCTTTGTGTCATTCCACGTCTATGCAAGTCTCTCTCGGGCGTTGTGTTTCATAAAACAAGAGGCAGTCCTTTCTTTGTAATCGAGTTTCTTAATTCACTCATTGATCGGGGTATTTTGTCGTACAGTCTTCGAGAGAGACGTTGGTTCTGGGTTATAGATCAAATTGGGGATGAGAACATCACTGAAAACGTGCTACAAATGATTCAGGCCAAAATGTCATGCCTCGGCGATGATGACCAGATAGCGCTTGAGGTTGCCTCGTGCTTTGGCATCGAAATCAATGAATCTATTGTTCGAATTCTATCAAAAACTCAACTTTATTCTGATTTACAATCCAATCTTGACAAAGCAGTGAGAAATGGCTTCATGGAGCGCGAGGGACGAAAGTATCGGTTCATTCACGATAAAGTCAGAGAAGCGGCCTACTCATCAATTGATTTCAAGGAAGAATACCACTACAACATAGGAATGGCATTGTACAAGACTTTCGGCGACGATAACAGGGCTCAAGATTGGAGCGGTATGATACCTATGAGTGCGGTTCTCGCGCAGATCAATCACGGAGTCCCATCACTAATTACATGCGACGAAACACGAAATTGTATAGCTGAGCTGAACTTCAAGGAAAGTGTGAATGCATTAGAGAGATCAGATTTCACTTCGGCCTACCTTTACATTAAGGCTGCTGTTTCTCTATTGCCAATAGACATGTCGACAAACAAAAATGACCGAAGAATCGAATACTTTTTTCAATTAGCAAAAGCTGCTTACCCTTGCGGTTTCATTAGCGAAGCTAAAGATTCACTGAACACAGTCATCGAAAACGGGATAGACCTCAAAGAAACAATTCCGTCATACTTCCTGTTGACCAAGATCTTATTCTTAGCATGCAAGGAACTATCCCAAGCATTTGAAACCTGTCGCAAGTTACTTTTTATGTTGGGTGAAGATATTCCAAATACTGAAAGGGCTAAAGATGTCCTGTCCTCACAAACGATTAAAGCAAAAGCACTGCTTAAGGATTCAGCATTTTTTATGAAGAACAAGCGCACACAGACGACTGGAGAAGCTTGGCAATCATGCAAGCCTATGATCAACTGGTTACAATCACATTCATGTCACACCCAAATGAGAATTCTTACTACGTTGGTAGATGGGCTGAATACACCCTGGTTCGCAAAGTGTCCTGTCGGTACACTCCTAAATGTGCTGTGTCACTTGCTTCGACTCTGTGCCGAGGTCTGACTCTAGATTCTCGGATTGGATACAAGATTGGAAAGCATGCTCTAGTTTTGTTAGATCATTCCTATTTCGAGGACGTGGCCGAGATCTATCTTACCTTCTATGGTTTTATTGGCGTGCTATTTGAGCCCCTGCAAGCATGCCTTGATATGCATCGCCGTGGTTACGAAATGGCAATGCAGGCTGGTAAGAATTTTTTGATTCGGGGTTGATTTGTCATTTACGTCACGTGAAGTTTCAACGTAGCTATTTCCACTTGTTCTTCTATCTGTTTTCTTCCAGGCAATCTGACAGTTGGAGCATTCCACAAAATTTTTATTCATTCTCAGAGCTTGAAGACAGGAAGGAATCTTTTAGAACTAAAGAAGGAAAACGAGACAGAGCTCGGTTTAGCCACGCATCGCTCTCAATCACTGTTGGCCATGAGACTTCGTTCTTTTGGCGAGACAATCCTCACGCTTATTGGCGATGAATCAACCCGTCACTCTGCTCTTTTTAGTGATGAAGAGCTGACCAGCACCCCAAGTTTGATGGAAGCTCTTTGTGTAAATGAAATGATGTCTTCAATATTCCTTGGCAATCCTGAGAGAATTCAAAATCTGTCTAAACACTGGGAATCGTCTCGAAAAGAACAAATAGATTCGGTGGCACACCGTTCAATATACATTGCATTTTATTGTGGGCTTTCTAGAGCTGCCACGTATAGAACGAATCCTGACCCAGAGCAGTTGGCGAAACTTGATGATTCCATATCAATTGTTGCCAAAGCAGAAAGATTCTCCGAGTGGAACTTCAAAAACAAATTGGCACTTCTCAAAGCTGAACTCGCTTCCGTAGAAGATGACGGTGACGAGGCTGAGGTTCAGTACGATGTAGCCATCGCAGCAGCTCGTTCGTCGAAGTTCATACACGAAGAGGTAAGCTTACATGCTTTGTAATGACTTGAACTTTTTACGGCATTCTGATGGTCTTTGAATGTGTCATTTGTCGAAGGCGTTGGCATGCGAATTTGCGGGAATGCATTGCAAGAATCACGGCAAAGAAGCTAAGGCGTTGAATTTATTCAGGGAAGCGCTCAGGTGTTACCAGGAGTGGGGATCAATGGTGAAGGCATCTCAGATGGTGCTTCAAATAGATTCTCTGACAGCGTTCAGTCTGAGTACTTTTGACTAGGGAACTCTGAAAGATCTAAATAATTTCGATGGAAGTTGTCCCTAAGACTCAAATAATGCAAAATCTTGTTAATACCCTTAAAGTGCTTATGATTCTCATAGTTCTTCAAACATAGTGTGCTGATACATGCAACTTCAAATATCCTTTTAAGGAAGCGTGACTTCAACTTTTTCACCCAAAACCTGAAGAGTCATTCGTTCGTTCTGAGAGGATGGTTCATCTTCCTGTGATTGTGCCAGCCTGTTTCCATGGTTGCCACCATGTCGAAAGCTTCTCATCCTGATTGATTGGCTCCTGTTTCTCAGGGTTCTCGCCCATCCTATTTTCGACGGAGGTTGTATCATTAGGTTCTTCTGATCCATACCTTGGGGTTTCCTGTCGGTTTCATTTATTTCATTGAGTGGTTCACGTCGATTACAGCTCAAATTGCACGCTGGATCGTCCTTATTTTCTGGGAAACTATTGTCAACGTTGTTGCCAGCCTCCGAGGTCAAGGGGTTCTCCATCATTTCTCGAGAAGGAGCAGCATCGCCTTCGTTCGATGATGGAGCGACATCTTCCACCTCGACGTTTCGAGTCCTAACTGACGAGGCACGAGTGCAACCGAACGAGTCATCCGGCGATGACACGTCCATTTGAAAAAGATTGTTGCAGGTCGATGCTTCCATTTTAAGTCTATCCTGTGATGCCACTGTGCTTTTCGAACTCATACGTAGTTGCCCTTGTTCGTTCGAACTTACCACGAAAACTCCCCTTTCAGACGGTCCACCTTCTTCCACCTCTTGCGTGCCCCCCCCATTGAAACCTTCCTCCTTCCGAGCTACAATCTTATCCACTTCCATCTCCTCAATCGTCACATCAAACAAACCTGAATCATCATTCTGAAGCGTACACTCAATCGTCATGGATACATCATTCTCCTCAATGGGCAACCCCTCCAAATGAAAATCACCATGAGGATCAATGCTAACATCCCCATTCTTCCAAGCCTCTGCCAGAGGATACCCGTCCAACTCCTCCGGAAAAAGCGTCCTCGAAACATCCGACAAAAACGAACGACATTTCTCGCTCATACTCTCTCGTGCACTATCCCTCGATACATTGAGCATGCCATCATCATCATACTCGGGAGGGGTGGTCATAAAGGTAATGGATCCAGTAGCATCCAGTTCTATGCTCTCGTTCATTGCCGCTCGTTCGAGGGAGGCTTTTCGTACGATGGGCGAAAGGTTGCATGGCATTTCTTCTTCGTCGATGATGATGGATGCGGAGGTTAGGTTCCTCTCGTCGCTTGCCGCATCGGCGGTTGATATCACGACGGCGTCGTAGTCCTGCCATTGATCGAAGGGAGAGGGTGCGGGGGTGGTCACTGCTTTGCACGATGGCGTTCGATGGCTTATCTCGTCGTACCTTGGGACTTTACCCTGAGATGCCTCTTGGAGAGCCTTGTTCTCGTTGTCTTGAAGAGTAAGGCCATCTTGGGGAATAAGATCCTTGGAACGGTCCATCGATGGACTATCGTTCCTTGAACCGGTGTCGCGAGGAATGCCGTCGTCATTGTCCTGCCCAGAACGAGACATAGAATTCTCCACAGACACAACCTCAGTCTCTGTAGCCTCCAGAGCCGGATCCATCGTGACAACGCCCCGAGAAGACCGTTTCGATTTCAACTTCTTCAAGAATCTGGAAGTAACTATTGTCTTCATACCACCCTTCGTTTTCTTGGGGACATGGACTGGAGAACCGACGGAGGATGATTCGGTTTCGTTGGCAGTGCTAAAGGACGAGGTTGGGGTGATGGTATCTTGGAGTTCTTTGGATGTCCGCAAATCGTCAAGAGGTGTGTTTGGAAACTTGATGCCTTCGATGTCCTTCGGTTTCGGAGATGTCATTGATTCGTCCTTCTGGTCGGGTGGTGGACTGTCGTCACGTTTACCACTGCCAATCTTACTGGGAGACTTGCGGATGTCATGGCTTATCTCGCCATGCTTCGAGGAATCTTTTTTGTACTGTAATCCAATTCCATCAGCGTTGCTGGCGTCTGTCCCAGCGACATTGTCCACAGCCTCTTGAGTGTCAGTGGGCCCATTCTCCTCCTTGTTCAGCACTTGACTCACAGAGTGATTCCTGGGGACGTCACCTTGAACAATGATTCCAACACTCTTCTCGACAAGATCAGTCTTGGATGTGCGACCAGCGACGTCGCCTTCGGCGCCCTTTCTTGTCTTTTTAGGGCCGTTAGTGACGGTAGAAAGGACCTTGGCAACAACCCCACCCTTTTTCTTGGGAGAATCACACAACAAAGGCACTGGAACTTTGGGAACGGCCACAATGGCGCTATGGTCTTGTACGCTCGTCTCTTGTCCCTTCTCTTCGTGAAATCCCATGGCGTGGAACAATGCCGCATGTCGTGAGGGAGACCCGGCATCGCGTCCCAACTCGAACGAATCACGTCGTTCGGTAAGCACCGAACAAAGCGACAAACTCTCGCAACGAGTCAATTCGTTCTTCCCTTGCGTCATGACCATGGACTTGTCGTTACTCACTTCACTCATCGACGGAGACAATGCCGACCGTCCACGCCGCGAAATGGACTGGTCATCCTCTCCCCGCATCGGCAGCGTTGCCGTCTCGTCGCACCCTCGATGCATCATGGAGTGGTCCTCGTCGTCATACAGGGTGTAGTCGATGGAATCCCGTCTCACGTCGCAAAGGGCTCCCCGACACGAAGGGAAGGGAGCGGCGGTGTCGTACGAGGGCGAGGGACTCAGCCGATCGAGGAGGTAGCTGTTGTACCTTCGAAAGACGAGGTCTGGTTCGGAAGGGTAATCCCTCGAGGGTAGATTTTGAATGATGGACAGGAAGGCCGAGGCGTCATCGGAGCAGAGGGTGGTGTCGTCGTCCGCTAGGTGGGGGAGGCAGGGGTTCATTGTGTTGGTTCCTGCGGAATGGGGAGGGAGGTTGGTGAGGCGAGTTGTTTCTGTGAGACTGGTTGGGCTGAGAAAAAACGAAGTGTGAGTTTGAAGGGATGAGTGATTACTGGCGGACCTCTTGGATAGAAGATTGGTTTGTTCAAGATCATTGGCGTGTAAGCACAAGGGGATGCGAGGTATATATGATGTTATGATGGTGACGATGTGCTCTTATTAGCGGATCTCGCTTTTGGATGTGCACATGATTTGTTTGTCTTTTTGGAAGGCCAATCTTGTGCATAAGGGCCGTATCAAATTTTGAAAGATTGGAAGGAATCCGAGTTTATGCTCTTGAATGTTGATTTAAGATGGTATAATTCCACATAGGAAATCGTATGTAACTTGAATACTGTGATTTTGGTACACAGCCCCGCCCTTTTTAAATTTGAATTACCTTTTAATCAAATATAATTTTTTAATACGATAACTAATCATTTTATTCCAACATATCAATTTTCAATGATTTGAATAAAATTGGATTTCTTGAAAGGTTCAATTTGGATTGGCGAAAAGAAGGGCTTATCCACGATCGGAGTATTCCCCCCTATAAATCAGGCTTCCGCGTGTCCTTAACATTAGTATTATTTTGGTGCTAGCCTATAATATATCATATGACCTCCCCGCATGGTCGAAAGACTCCCCGTGAAGTTCGTGGACGATCATGGGACTCTCATGTATTTTCCTATCTGTCATTTTTTGTAGACTCCCAGATGGCGATATACTGCCATGGGGGATCAAAGACTGTCAGGAGTCAGGAGGGAGTCTATAGACCGTCAGGTTGGGGGATCTACCACACCGACGTCGCTTTTTCTGGTCAATACTGAGAGAGAATAAATTACTCACGTCACCCAAAAAAATTAATTAAGACAGAAAAATAGGAGTATTACCAGCAGTGTCCATCATGGTGTTTTGCTGTGTTTTGCGGCGGTAAAAGAATTATCTGAAATTTAGTGGTGGCCCCAATATTGGACCATATGTTCCTGAGCTTCTGGGATGCACTGTTTGGACTTACTCCTACTACTCCTTCTTAATTAATTTTATATTCTCTGTGACGTAATCGAAATAATAAAGATGTATGTATCAATAAACATCTATGTAAGTCTTATTATGTACACATCTTCCATCTATCATATTATTAGCATCCCAGGAGATCAGGCCTGTGTGGGATCTACCGTATATGACGGAGCATAAGGCCGATCCTTATCGTACGACGTAACGTAGTACGCAGATCGCATTTTTCGCGATTTCGGATGCATCACGTAATAATCGAGCCTTATGGTTGAGAGATCGTAGACACTTGTAGTCTCCGTATCCATCAATGTCGACACGGACCTTATCATGGCTGTAGTTGACATGGTGTAATTGTGGTCGTAAAGTCATTTTTGAATTCTGTTTGTAATTATTTATACAGTAGGAACTCAGTACAAAAATTGCAAACTTTCGCACGATGTGTGCTGATCCAGAAACTTAGGGCCTCTTCTCAAAAGTTCATCTATGTTGGCCGACGCAGATGAAATCACTCTGCGTCAAATTCGTTGGCTGATAACCCATTCTCCGGAGAGCAACGTGCTCTGCGTCTTCGTCTGCATCACCATAAGGTTCGTTAATCCCTACATAGAGCACAAAAATGCGATGCACCGTCTACGTTCCACCGCACGATAAGGATCGGCCTAAGACCCGACGGCTAGTCGTTCCGTACCCGGATAAGTGGGCAGACACCACAAGGTGCATCTGTACTAGTGACCCTGTGGGGTCATTAGAGTTCGGGTTGACACATTTCTCGCCACTCTAATATGGCGGGAAAATGTGACAACCCGAACTCTGATGGCCAAGAGCAGCTGAACACATCAAAGCTTGTTTTGCTTTGAAGCAGTCACACCATTCTTGAAAAAGTGCTTCGGTTGGCTGGCCAGCACAGCTAGCAGTTGGAGGCTCTCCGATCAAGAGGCAAGGTTGCTCTCTCTGCCCGTCGATAAGTTTTGTTCTTTCTACGGCTGTTGTCTCCAGTTATTTCCTACATTTGGTTTAATATGCCCCCTACCCGTCGCTCTTCTCCTGTCTCCTCCTCATTGGGTTCATCCCCCTCTTGCAAACCATCCGCTGTTTTGGCTGCAGCTTCACAGGCGTTGGAACGTCGTCGATTGGCAGTATCGTCTTGCTCGTCATCTGTGACCACACCTCTACCACAAGTTTCTACTGAGGCAGCTCCGTCTTCTACGGTTGCTGCTCCGCTGCTCTCTTCAAGGTCGGCGGGGTCGGTTTGGGGGGTTGCAGGATATTCTAAGGGTAAGATTGCAATGTTTTTCTTGAGGGCAAAGGTGGCCAATGCTGTTTGTTTGGGTGTCATTCTTCCGGATGATAAATCAGAGATTCCCACAAGGGTATGCTCTGTAGGTGGTTGCAGTGCTCAGAGTCATCAGAAGCAGAAGTTTGTTGGCTGTCTTGATGCTCATTATCCAGCTACGAAGAAACATTCGTTCTTGATGTGGACTTTTGTTCTGCGGGAAGATCTGAAGGAGACAGAAGAGTTGGAAATGGTGTCTCCCATGCGCTCAACCTCAGAACAAGTTGAAGCTATTCATGCCTTTTATGATAGGCACCCTGCGATCTATCGAAAGTTATTGGCCCGCCCTCGCATCACCATGCCCTTTTGGATAATTGGCATAGAAGTTGTATTCTTTGTCGATTTGAATGAATAACTCACTCAGTTGACAAGCCACCCTCAAATTCGGTGGGATCAACTTGAGGTTGTTCTTCAAGTGTTCTTCCAGTTTTCCTTGCCATGTAAGTTTCTATGTGATCCATCCACGTATTGTGTAGATGGTTGTGGCAAGATCCCTGGAAGAGCACTTGTTCTTCCTCTGGTATTCCAATTCCTGCTGCCATCTCCAAGATAATCTGTTCAACGTGATTGCCTTGATTGTGAGCCAGATTGCAGTTACCATGGCTAATCATGCCTCCTAGCATCCTTGTGACATCCAAAGTAGATGGTTGTGGAAGTTTTGCAAGGAGATCCGTCTGGTTTGGAAACATATTCTCAGTCTCTGCATGTCACTTTTTCAATAGCTCAGATCCTTCATCAATTGAGGCGAGAATGGCCCTGGCACACTTCTCAGTTGTACTGTCCTTGGCAATGATTGCTCAGTTGAGACAAATTGTCTTCAACTTGTCGTCCTCAGTCAAGAAGCTAATAATTGTATGGCGTCGGTTTGTACCATCGTTATGCAGCTGCTTCAGAACCTTGGTGTTGCCAATCTGGTACGCCGCAAGAGTTTTAGTCACAAGCCAGAGGGTGGCTTGCAAATTTTGTATGTGTTTCAGGCTCGGCAGCTCCTTGGCAGTGTCTATACCTGGGAACAGGGCCTTTGCCACAGCATAGATATTTGCTTGCATGCGAGTTGGAGGTGTTCTGTTTGACATTTCTAGTATCAGCTTGTCCACATGTGGGAGCCACTCACTGTGCGAGCCTGTAAAATTGGAATTGGATTCGATGTTATGTCTCAAAGACAATGTGACAAGAAGCACTTCATACCTTTACAGTTTTTGTTGGGAACCTGGTGCTTGCTGACGTACAATATGGCTCCCGTGCAGACGTCTCCTCCTCATAGTACAAATCTATATAACTGATAATAGTGTGAAAGTCAGATTGCATGTTGTCGATTTTATTGTATAAGTAGTCAATTGTTGCTTCATACTCCTCTAGCTGCTGCCTCAGTTCTATACCAGTTGAATGCTGATCCCGCACCTCATCCTTTAGGGCATCATACATAACCTTGTTGTAGGTACTTTGCATAAGTCTGCACTGCCTTCTTGTTCAGTCTCTCCATCTGCCACCTGCTGACGTGCTTGTCCTTCATCTTGTTAAGCAACTCAGTAAACATCTTCTCATATCCCTTGATGGTTCTGGCATACTGTTTTAGAAGGGAATTCTTGCTCTCAATGGCCTGAGCATGTCTATGCTTCAATGCTGCCATAGCCTCCCTCTGTTGGATCTTGAGAGAGTCCATAGCTGTTTTGTGAGCAAGCCGCATCTGATGAACTTGGCAGGCTAGATTTTCGTTTTGTTCTCATTGAGTTCTGCTTTCTTAGAGGATAACTGAAATGATAAAGTCTTAGAATCAGCAGCTGCTATTGTCTTAATGAAATAGAAATAATTATACCTCTATTTTCTTGTCTTTATATTTTAACTCCTGTCTATGCCCAGAGCAGGTGGCATCCCTCTCCTGATGAAACTTCCTGTGCAAGCGGTTCAAATCCTTGTCATGCTTCCAACTTAGCTCCAACTTGTACCTCTGCCTCAGCTCCTGAAATGAGAGAAGGGGACAAAGTGTTAGATGAAATGCAAAAGAATTGTAGGGTCCGGGGCGGATGAACCCTGGCTACAAGTCCGAGAGGATGACAAAATGGCAATGAATCTGCCCCGAAAATCAGTTGAATCGAACAGGCAAGCGTAAACAATTGACTCACCTTCTCCTCCACCTCCACTGCAAAGACCCTCTTCCCCAACTCCTCTTCAAACAAATCCCTCATCAGGTGGAGTTGTCTTTGCATGTCTCCAGCCAGAGCAACCGAGCTCCTCCGGGCAGACTTCTGCTCCCTAACCTCAGCCCTGGCACCCCTCACATGATCTGCAAGCTCTTGGCTCTTCAGTTGAAGCCAACGATTCATTTCTTCCACAGACTCGAGTGCCCTGGCTGCAGACGCAGCCTCTTTGCGATGGGAGATACTCTCTTTGTGGCTCTTCTCCAGAGCTGAAAGAAGTGATGCATTGGAGAGCTTGCAAGCTTGACCTTCAGTCTTCATCCGATGCAGAATGGCATCAGATTGAGACAATTTCAGGGCAATAGCTCCGCTGGCCATCACTTTGGTGTAGTGATCGTAGGAGTTGCCACCCTTCTTCTCTCGTTTCATACGCTGGTTCCTTGCAAACTTTGCTCTTATCTTCTTCTTCTTCTTAGGAGGATGACGTAATGGCCCTTCAGTACTTTTGCTGGCCCCTACCCCTTCCCCCCCCCGTCCGTAGGAGACAACAATTCCTAAAACAAAAATGAGAAGAATTAATTTGCAATTGTCCACATATCAATAATAATTTTAAAACCCCTCTCCCTCTTGTGTTTGCTGCTGTTCTATTGTTTTAGGGGCACAAGCGGCCGCGTCCGTATTTGCTATCTGTAATTAAAGTGGAATTAATTAATGAGTTAGGTTCATTAGCAACACAATGACCACTTAGATTCGAGCAATTCTCACCATTCTCTTGTTTGTAGCAATGTTGGAACATAGAAAGGACGGCTCCCCCTCAATTGCGCGGGATTTGGCGGGTTGTGGGTGGGTTTCCCCCTTTGATTATTGTGTCGTCGCTTGAATTACAACTCGAAACAGCCGGGGAGGGACAGATTGTAAATCGATGATAGCTGCTGCTATTTTGGCACTGGAGGTGATCTGTACTGTTGAGGGTTGCCCCAGGGAAGTGTTGGGTGGTTGATGGAGTTATTGATGGGGCAGGGGTGAAGGGATGGCTTCGTCGGGCTTGAAACGGCTGACAATCATGGTATTTTGATGTGGATCACTGCCTTTAATGCAGTTATTTCACTGAGACACAACCTCTCCACAAAAGAACCAGCACAACCTTCACATTGTCTAATGTTGCCCCGATGTGAAGGTTGTGCTGGTTCCTTTGTACAAAGCTCTCTTGGGGGAGAACTTTGTGCATCAAAATGGGGGAGGGCTGCTTTGGATCAATTCAATTGATCAACAATTTTGTGAGTGCACGTACCCCTCTCTGGGGGACATTTGATCTTGATTTGGCCCCAAAGGGCAGTTAGAGTCAGCTTGATTTTGAGGCTTTTCGACATAAAGAAATAGATCACTATAAGACATTTACTATTGCCCCCCCCCCCCTATTGCCATAAGTTAATACAGTCTCTCTTTGCATTCCACATTGGGAGGATGAATTCTAAAGTTGGATTAGGTCCTTGTCCTCATTGGCCTTTTTGAAGGCCGCATCCTTGGTGAGACTTGACTTGATGTCCTCATCACAATGTCTGGTACATCTGCTTGAGCTCCTTTTCAACATTGTCATTTTGTGTGTGCCACTTATCATTCTTCTTCCCTCATTTGATCTCTTCCATTTTGGAGATTGATCCATTGGCCTTGGTGACAATGGTTGCTTGCAGGAGGCATTGTTATGTGCATCTTCTTGATTGATGCTAGCACACATGGATCAAACTTTGACCAATGAGATCCCTGATCTTTGCATCGACTGTAGAGAAGTTGGCAATTCGGTTTGTGCAATTGCTCCCTATCTCAAAGACGAACACAGCCAAGTCAGTCTGTGCACCTTGGAATCCTTCAACTTTGCAGGAACTACCATTGTCATTCTTAATGACGGGCTTCTGATCTCCCACTACATCAGGGTTTTGGGTGCCCATCATGGCAACCAGAGCAATACAGTAATTATGTTGATGAACAGCCTGTTGAGTAGCTAGATGACCAAGATAACCTGAGCACGATGCTAACTAGACTCTAGCTTAGTTTCACATGTCTGCTGCGTCTGCGTCCAATTATTTTTGAAAAAGACACCATGCTGGACATGTCCTGGACACGTCCTGGACACGTCCTGGACATGTCCTGGACATCTCGTGTTTTTAGTGTTTTCAAACGAGGACACAGGACATTAATAAACATAAATGCCTCTCGGTTTTTTTCCGAAAGAGCAGTATGTGTGTAGTCTATTTTTGGACCTAAAACACGATTAGACTTAAAATTAGTCCGTACCCGTGATCACATGCAGATGCAGTGACACCACGGAGTACTAGGTACTTATAGCCTTAGGGCAGTACAAAAAAAGATCTTCTAGGCAGAAAATGACCCTATGAAGAATCGTATGGCCTCTAAGGCCTAAAAGCTTGCTCGTGACCCCGAGAGGTTTTGGTCACTTGAAAGACTCGCGATCCCCTGGAAGTTTGCGGGTTCTCAGGTTTCCAATGTAAGACACATCCTCAAGGGAAAATGAGCCCGCGCAGGGACGTCCCACGATCGTGGATCAGCCCCATTCACATGGAGCGCTCACGGCACAGCCCATTTCACATAACGCCGCGACACAGCCCTCGACGCTCTGAAAACGACCACATATCATGTGTCCTAGACTTGCTGGGCTCAGCCCATGTGCGATGGACCAGCCTAGGAGAGAACATTGTTTTACTCCTCACATGGGCATAGGAGCAATATATTGCCGCGATCCCGTCAGACGTCAGAGTGACGGAGTATTGTCTCCAAGTCCCAGCACGCATGGGGCGCAAGAAGGACCCATAAAACGACTCATGCGGTCGTGCCCAGAAACACTCTGAGCAAAATTCTCGTGAATTTCTGATTTGCGCAAGAATGCTGCATACTTTTGCGTTTTGTCAGGAAAACACGCAACTTGTTGATTTCTTCTGAAATCCAAGCAAAAAGTGAGAAAAGTCCACAGAACTGAGAATTCTTTCATGTGGTATCCCTTTCATGCATATAAGCTACCGAGCTTGGCAGAAAGGAAAGAAAGCTAGTTGGCTTATGAATAGCCAAATGCACAACCTCTGGTCCGAGGAAAATAGAATTTAGAGCCCCAAAATATAAATTCGAATTATTTAATTTTAAATTAAAGAGCTCGTTAGAGAAAAATCTTGATCAAAATTCTACTGTCATTAAAACAACCTGATATTCAAATACCTTGCTACATGTAAAATAAAACAAAAATGCCAAGAAATCTTCTGGCATCATGAATTGTTTTCAAGAAGATGAACTCTTCTCCCACATAGAGAATGTACACATGTGCCATGCTGCACTATTAACAAGCAATGGTATCAAAAAGCAACTGGAAATCAAACCATGTTGGGTTTGAACCCTGACACGGTGTTGCTACAGTAACAGTGAAAGCAAGATGGACGTAGTTCCAAGCTTCCCCATGTTCCAAAATTAGGAACATCCATATGTTTTCCTTACCCAGCTAGGCAGGTGTCAAGCTCTTGGCGACGCAGGATGGGTTCTTCCTACTCAAAAGGAAGGGCAAAGTCACATGATGTTTTTATTGCACAAGCAGTAAATTCCTGTCAAAACACACTTTTCTGAGTACATGTTACCCAGAGTGACTAAGCCAGCATATGACCTCAGTCTTTGACAAATGCAAGAACTGAGTTTGAATTGTTCTAGATTTTCGAACAAATAACAACATAAAATATGTTAAGATCAATTTTACCTTGCCAGTGATAATTGATGCAAAGTCTGCAAAAATCTGTGAACCAGAGTTGAAACAAAACCTGACACAACATACCACGCACATAGCTAACCACTTAAGTGCAGGACTCTTCTTGAGCAAAATACTCATGATCACAGAGCTAACCACTCCTGTGAAAAACTCCTCTGGGGGTTGAGTAAAATAGCAGACCTTCCAAGCTGTGTCAAAATAAACAAAAAGACACACTTACACTACAAACTCAATTATACACGTTACTGAGGTTTCTCATGACAAGAGAAACTGTTTGATGAAGTTCAGTGTGTTGGAAGAATGTGCCTGTTTACCTCTATTTTTCAATGAGGTAGGTTTACAGCCTATAAAGACAGAGCACAACCAGTCCAAAAGTCAAGGAAAACAACGAGGACAATTTACCTTGGCGACTGGAGGGTTTCATTGACAGCCGTCGTCAGAACTGGCTGTACAACAACAGAACACCCAAATAAACATAAATTACTGTAAATCAAAAAGTGATTCTTAAAATTAGATATGGGACAAAAGTTAGGAAAACTGTCTAAACTCAAAAGAATCCTTACAGTACTGTAGATGTTGCTATGTTCAACTCTGCAAACACCATAAGACTTCATGAAAAGTCAACAAATCATAGACTAGATACTGACGCATCTGGAACCCATTCATGCCTAGAAACACTGAAGAAGGTTATACCTACTCAGAGCTAGCAATAACAATCATGGGTTTTCCACGTGCCTCACAAGCACATTCAATGGAGTCAATGATGGCCATACTGTTCTCAATAGAACTCATTTGGAGTAATATGATATTCTCCAAAGGCTAGCTTGAGAGACCACCTTAAACAAGGTTAGGATGGACTTACCAAGCAGCGAGTAAAGGTTTGCATGACAAACCAATACACAACATCTCTGCACAAAGACAACAAGGGCTTAATAACAGACCCAAAGTCTTCATGGCAAAAGCACCATGCTTACAAGCAGATGAAAACTCGCAAAACATTCGCCCATACAGGGAACTCACATGCTACTGGGTGGTCCAGTACAAGGGAGAACCTTGGGTAAGACAATATGATTGTCTCACTCACTCACAACTGGAATTGTAGAGGAGGAGGTACACCGTACACAAAAAAGAGACACATTAATGTTAGACATTTGTTATCACAACAAGTCTAGAGCAACACCAACCCAGGTTGGGTATGCTCGCATTCTAGTACAGCTTGCTGAACTTAGTGCATATAATGCACAGAATAAGAGAAAATGAATCCTTGACCATGATTAACATTATTGGATTCAACAGAACTGTGTCTTACTAGATAATGGTCTCACTGAGACTCAATGACTAGTACTTGATTCTCTTGTGAGAACTTCTGACGGTTTACCTTCAGAATTATCCATGGAGAACACATATGGTGTCCATAAGGAAGGACTCTTAGAGTCACCGAAACACGTGGGTCTTTTGCTAAAGACAACGGATGACCATAGGTAGTGCAACTAAATGTTGCAACAAACCATAAAATAAGCCTCATAATCACATGAGCACACGAACAAAAACGATCCACAACCTTTGTTCTTGTAAAACCACAGCACATAGAATTGTGAGTATCCCTAGTTAAACAGGAATACCATCTCACACAAAAGGATAAGTCAAACATGAACATCTCTACTGAGAGACATGTAGCACCTTGTTGGCATGCAATGCAAAACAAATGCAACACAAGCAGCCATACACAGAAATGTAGTAGCGCTTCACTAGCTTAGACAAATCCAAAGAGAAACACAACTATTACGTTGTCAACATATCATGGAAAGTTCACTTATCCATGATGCTTGCTGTGAAGTCACAATATGGTTCCATAAACCATAAGATTATAGTCAACAACTGTCTTACAAAATATAAAAATTGGTACGCACATGCACATTTAAATATGTTGCAATGTCATTACCACCAACAAAAGAGTTATACATGTACAGACTTCCCTCGAGGATCCTTGCTACAAAATACAAAAGGATATCATAAACACTGAATCAGACTCTTCATGGTACAA
Organism: Cyclotella cryptica; assembly: GCA_013187285.1. Classification (NCBI taxonomy): domain Eukaryota; phylum Bacillariophyta; class Thalassiosirophyceae; order Thalassiosirales; family Thalassiosiraceae; genus Cyclotella; species Cyclotella cryptica. The sequence continues at coordinate 145,723 of JABMIG010000169.1, forward strand.
AAAGACATAGACGTTGACGCTTGACCTTCCAATGATTATAGTCAATACATTATGTATGACTTGACATTGTTCACTTGCCGGTAGCTGACCCTTTGGGCAACTATTCCCATGGATACATAGGGGTTACAGAGCAAATAGAAGGACAATATACCAACACCAAGGATTGCAGAAGATAACAAACAGGATATCTGTACTATCAGCACCTTCGTACCTAGACCTGGTTCAATATCCACATTGTACACACATCGTGACAATTAAGGTGCAGTTTCAACTACACTTTCGGACCATATGCATTTCATTTGGCTTCCCAGTGCAAGTCAACCAGAGTCTTCAAATATCAAAACCCAAAAAGTGAATTACTATCTAGAGTTCAACATCAACCAAATCAGGGAGATGCTTGGCCTGCTGTACCAATCATGGTCTTGTCAGCTGCTTCTAGTGGCACAATGTTTACCTAAACAAACACTGAGATGCCATTCACTCATACCTACTATGCAGTGCCTATCGCCAAAATGTAGTGTAGCAATCATAAGATGGAATTGTTGTTCGGCATTCCACTTTTGCACACACAGACAAAATCAATAGGAGACACCAGGCAACACCAAACCGACCCAAAATTATCCTCATAAATTTATGGTCACATGGTCCGTGGAAAGCAATGCTTTAGTAAACAAAGGTTTTACCCCGCACAAATATTCAGTCGGTATACCAGTGATAATTGGACTATCACAGACAGTATACGATAAGACAATCAGGGTTACACGCGAAGTAAGTCAGAATATAAGTTTGACTTAGGAGAGTACAATCAAACCAGCTTTATCATAAGCCATGACAAATCTCCCTCTCCACATGAACTTACACTTCATATACTACATAACATAATATGTAGGTACAAATCGTCACAGGCAGCTTGCACATTTTTAACCTCAACAAGAACGGTTTTTCTGCAAGTCTGGCTCATATTCGGATTTTTCCTCACCGAGGTTTTACTTTTCCGCGAGCCTCGCTAATTCTCCAATCGTGGGGGCGAGTGACATAGGCCAATTATCTACCTTAACTGGTAAACCCAAAGAGGTTCCAGGTGGAACCTCCAATGGTCCTCTTCCCTTTGTATAACACAAAGGAAGTACAATAGTCATAAGATATTGTTTCTGAGAAACAATATTCAAAAGACAATTTCTTTCTTGAGAAACACCCATATACATTCTAGGTGTTTCTTAGACAAAATATCCAAGAGAGGATTTCTTTCTCAGAAACCTTCTCATGGGACAGTTCCTGTTGGCAGTTGAGAGAAAAGGAGCAGTCATGGAACTGCCCTAAAATCACCTCCAATCTCTAACAGGATCACCTGTGCTTGGTGATGCATGGATCACCTAGTGTACCATGCAATACCTATTTCAGTAGTGTAACTCTCATAATAAATATCTTTCAACAACATGTATCTACCCGTTTACTACATAGTAACAACTACAGCAAAACGGCTTAGGTCAGTATGTGAGTCAAAACTTCTGAGGACACGAGGCGGACATGGGACTCAACACTGACATATTTCCTCGTGTCCACAAAAAGCCCGCGTCCTGGAGAAATTAAGGACATCGGACACATCCAAGGACACGTCCAGGACATGTCCAGGACATGTGAAACTAAGGACTCTAGATAATCAGTGTTCAGTTGAACAAAGTGACTTAAGTTCAATTGACTACTGCCATGTGCAGTTGATTATAAGTACCGCAGATTTCAAAAGATACATTTAGGTTTAAATTATAATAGGTCTGACGTTAGTGATTTCAACAATCCAAAAATATTGGTATCTTCACAACTTACTATATTTACATCAAGGTAACAATGTGGTCTCCTGATATTTTGCCTGCCTTTCTCATCCAGGCTGATCACCCCTCCACCATGTGTGCAAGTTGTGTGGTGACTTCTGACAGCATTGCAGGTTTTTCGACAACAAGCCAGAGTAATTGGGAGCAAGACATATTGGCATATTGCTGGCAAGAAGGGGAAACCGTCCCTTAGGGTTTTAGAGTGGATTAAAGACCTGAAAAACACAAATATCAGAGAAACTAGCTGGGAGTTATTAATGCACCTTTTGTTTATATTCTGGTTTCTACAATAATTACTGAAGTGTTTCCATTCATAGCTCACAATTCATCCAGTATTGTGCTATAGTACTACAGTAATTCTTGCATTATAAGGAGAGCGCATTATAAGGCCTAGACTCCGACCGCAATAAAAAATGTCTTTTTCACGCGCTTAACTTGCTTTTCAGAGCCAGCAACAATTACAAAGTGATAGCCTTAGTCAACTACGTCACAAAAATATGTATTGCTCCGCGTAACTCCTTCAGGTTCGCGAGTTATTTCATTTAACATGCAAAACTCACCACAACGAACTGCGCTAACACTCTCATCATAAAAATGATTCCTCTACAATACAATTCCAGGTATTTCGGTAACTAGAAGTGGATACTAATATTTTTTTACATGTTAACGTCACTAGCTTTGGTCTTCTTCACAAATGTATCTTTTAACATTTTAGGTGACTTATAATGCGAGAATTACGGTAGGTCTGCCAGTGTCATGTGATTGTCTGGTTTGCGTGACAGCTCTCTTGCAGCATCAGTTATGTCCCAGTCCATTTATAGCTCATGTGTTAGGCCAAAATCCAGGGAAAGTGCATTTCCCAGGGAATTGCAAAAAACGTTAGTCCACTGGATTGCAATATCCAGGGAATCATTTTTTCACTGGATCTTGCATTCATCCCATGGAAGGCACCATTGGAATTCCTTGGAATGGCCAAATTTTTGGGGGTTCTGTAGAAATCGGATGTATCTACTCATTTTTCTCTATTGGAGAAAGGATACCAGCACACATCAGTCCGAGATTGGAAGTAATTCTGTTCTGTGCAGATGTGCCAACTGGATCCCACCCATTAATTATAATTCACAGGGAATTGTAATCTAACACATTCAATGAACAGCATACCAATTCCCTAGAAATCGTGAAGATCGTGAATCCAAAATTATCCTCCCTGCATTTCAATTGCGCGCCATTCAGTTTTGCATTGCAGAAAGGACCGCAATGATGGCCATTCAAAGGCTTCCTGATTGCTAACGAAGAAGGAAACAAGAAGGACACGAGAAAACAGAAATGAAGCTCTTACATGTCCTTTTTTATCCCATTCATCATTCATTATTCCTACAAATCATGACAGGATGGTTTCCTCTGTTGTTGTCGAAGATGTATCGGCTCTCAATTCTGTTGTAGTTTCAGAGCCGTCCTACAGGGGATCCTTCTCTTTAAAAGAAAAGTGAGAGTATGTTCAAGCCGTAGAGCTTGTGCTCGCAAATCACCCGGGAATGTCTGCCCGTCAAGCATGCAGTGTGATTGGCTTTTCACCAGTTTACTTTGTATGCTTTAAGAAGGTCCTCAAGAAAGTGGAAGCCATTGACCAAGGAGAAGCCATTGTCACCCACAAGATCAATGGGGCAGCGCAAAAGATCCATCCCGGGCGTGCAATGTCTTGTCTGCCGTGCAAGACGGCTTGTATCGTTTCGTCTTTGAGACCCATCAGCATTGCATTCAACTCAGTACACGAGTGCTGTGACAAGAAGCCTGTCACGTGCTACCTTCTTTCCGGGACAGAACCCTGGAAGCAAAGAAAAAAGCCATGAACCACTTCACTAAGAAGATGGGGCTATCGCATCGCGTAGCAACCCACACGGCGCAAAAGAACTTCCATGAAACTGAAGAAGAGTCATGTCACTTCATTCAGTTCATGAAGGACAAGTTGTCAGGGAAAGATCCATGTGACATTCTCAACGTGGATCAATCCCCATACCGTGCTCAAAGCGAAGGGTACAAGGACTGTGCATGTCCACGCATCAACGTCGGACACAAAGCGAGTCACGAACTGAAAGACGTTGCCACCCATGCTCATTTTCAAGGGCACGCCAAATGGACGAATCGCGAACCGCGAGTTCGGAACGTACCCGGACGACGGGCATTACGCATGCCAGAAAAAGGCAATGGATGGATGAGGACATGATGAACAGGTGGATAGACCTGGTCCTCGTCCCATGGAGAGAATCCAAAGCACCCGGCATTGTTCCCATTCTCGTGCTGGATGCGTATCACGTCCACATGATGGGAACGGTAGTCAACCGCATTCAATCCCTTGGGATTGAGGTCATTCATATTCCCGCTGGCTGCACATATTTGTGTCAGCCAGTTGATGTAGGAGTGAACAAATCCATCAAGAATGGGTTGAGGGAGAAGGGGGAGAATTGGATGATGGAGGGAGACAGAATAGTCAACGGAGCGGCAAAGGATCCATCATGCCAATTAGTTGCCAATTGGCTCATTGAGGTGTACAGGAGCCTTCCTGCGCAGACGGTCAGGAACGCATGGATGAAGACAGGGTTCGAATGGTTTTAGACAAAGAAGAATGAATAAATGTAAATGTTATTCATGACATTATACATTGGTCTTTATTCATACGTAAGTTTTTACTCCAAAGAAGGTCATGATAACACTTCTTTTAATTTAAAGATTCAATAGAATGAATGTCTTTACAAATACGACACAATCACATATTACACACCCATATCTCAGTTATTGCAATCAATTGGATTGCAACACAACAGCGTACACGTAACCACGGTTATGGTGGTAGAGGACTTGCAATGACCGATTCATCACTTTAGAATGAAAGACCTCTGTAAGCTGCACCAACACCCCATCCAGACGTTGGCGACTCTCCCCTGCCGCATATTCCCAGGCCAAAAAACAAGGGATCCATCTGCGCTGTCCGTGTTGACGGTGTAACCAGCCAACTCGTGTGGCGCTGTCATCCTCAGACATAGACGAAGACCCACACCAAAGTCGTCTCTGTTGAGAACGAGCGAGTTACCACATCCAAAAGGATGCAACTGGCAGTTCCGCCTGTTGTCGCAGGGCAGGATACCAACAAGGACAATTTGCTCCATTGTTTTTTGGGAGTCAATTGTGTGATGTGATCTGTTGTGTTGCTGATGTCATGTGAGTTTAGCAAGAAATGGGTATAACTCCGCAACGACCCGGAGTTATTGGGACTACTACATATTGGCGTGTTGCTGACGATGAAGAGAGACTAGTCCTGGTGTATTCCATTTGATCAAGAGGCTTTAGATGGCGGAAAAACACAAATGTCAGCAAAATTAGCCCAGTGTTACTTATACAAGGGTGTAACCTATAATCCAGCTTATACGGTAGGGCTAGTCACATGATTTTAAATCAATTACAAGAAGTGTTCCCTAAGAATTGTTTCTCCCCTTTTTTGGCCAGAATTCAAGATCCAGTGAAAAAACGATTCCCTTGATATTGCAATAGGTAGATTACAATCCAGTGAACTTACGTTTTTGCGATTCCCTTGGAGACACATGTGGTGGGCGCCCACCCTTCGTACATTGAGGTTGAGGGAAACTAACAATTGATTGTGTGTGCTGTAGGTGCTGCTCGTTTTTATATGGTGTACGGTACCTAACAACAACACCATGCTATACTTATTTTTGCAATCACGCGAGAAATGAAAATGACGTAGTAGAGGCAATATAAAGCAGTACCAGATACTATTGGCGACAAGCTGTCAAAAAGAACTCTTCGGGAAATAGGCTATTTTAAACAAATAAGCTATTTTCGAGATATAGGCTATCAGCAAGAAATAGCCTATTTTCGAAATTTGAAAATTGCCTATTTCTCGCAAATAGCCTATATCTCGAAAATAGCCTATTTCTTGAAAATAGCAGCACTACCGTATAAATCGGTTTATAAGTAAACGAAATGTCAAAAGATACATTAAAAAAGTAACCTATAATCCACTCAAGTTAGCTTATCCCCCGTGTTATTTTTTTTGGTATCTTTGCCTATTTACTTCAGTAGGGGGGTGCTTCTTTTTTCTGCCCTTTGTAACTCCGCTCGCGCCAAAATTGATGCGTCCTCCCCCGTCTTCATCAGAGATGTGATGTGCCCCGTGATGTGTGGTGTGTTCCGCTACCATCTGGCATAACTCCACAACTAGAAGGAGTTATCGAGAGCTACACAGATGGGCGTGTTGCTGGCGGTGAGGAGAATCTATTTTTTTATGTTTTAGTGCTGTCCGGGTGTTAATGAAGCAGAAAAGAACAAATGTCACTGATTCTACTCCCACTTGACTTATAATGTGAATGACTTATAAACCGATTTATACGGTAGTCACGTAGGAATAGTAATTTGTGCAGTAGAGCTTGAAAATAGCCTATTTCTCGAAAATAGCCTATTTCTGGAAAATAGCGTATTTCTCGAAAATAGGCTATTTAATAAGCTATTTTCGAGAAATAAGCTATATTATAGGCTATATTATAGGCTGTATTAATATTATAGGCTATAATTGGCTTATATAAATATTATTGAAAATTTCACTCCTGCACGAATCGCACACCTCCTAAGGCCATTTACCATCGAGTGTGCTAACGATGCATGTCCTAATTTTTCGTTAGCCCAAATTTTAATTGGAGAAATTTTTTTTTAAGCCCGCGGCTTCTTTTTTCTTTGACTGTGCTTTTTCAAGTGCGCTATCCGTATTGATAGCCCGCCTCGATTTTTGTCTGCGAGGGTTCTTAATGCCATAGCCCTTTTGTGTTCTCAACGCATCTCTGATTCTGACACTTGTGTTCTCAAATGCATCAGTCCCAATTCCATTTCAGCACTTCCGAATCTCTCACGTCCTCGTCAAAACAACAATCCAGTATGTCCCAGTCAAACAAGAACGCCGATTCCTTTCTCTGGATCGTGTTATCTACCTTTCTCCGTGTCTTGGCATCTGCTGCGCTCACAATCACTGCTGCCAACTTCCCTGAAGACGTCGAAGTCCCTCGGGATATTGCGCGGGATATGGTGGACGAGTTTATTCGTGAGAACAACATCACGTCTTTAAACGGGAAGAGGGCAAAGGGCAGTAGAGAAAATGGAGAAAAAACCAAGAGGCAGCGCATCAACTACGACCATGAGAGGGCACGTGTGTGTGTTTGCGATGACTGGATGGGTCCAGTGCCCTATTTCCCTTACAAATCATTCGAACACACTTTCCGCATCACGAGGTCAATGGTTGAAACTCTAGTTACACACCTCGCCAAGAAACATTCATTCTGGAGGCAAACTGTCTGTCGTGCAGGGAAGCCAACAATCTGTCCCTATGTCAAGTTCCTCATGGGTATGAAGATGCTTTGTTATGGTGTATCGGGAAATGCGTTCGTGGATTACTTCCAAATGGGCGAGTCCACGACCCGAAGATGTGTTTCGAACCTCACAAAAGGGATTGTGTGTTGCCGTGCATTGGCAAATCAATACCTGCGAAAGCCTACAAAATCAGACGCGAGAAACATTGTTGCCATGCACGAACGAGTCCACAAGATCCCAGGGATGATGGGTTCACTGGATGTAACAAAGGTCCATTGGAAGAATTGTCCAACTGCTTGGAAGGGGCAGTTCCAGGGGCGCGAAAAGGTTGCGAGCATTGGTCTTGAAGCCGTGGTCGATAACAATCTATGGTTCTGGCATGCTGCCTTTGGGTTTCTGGGCACTCTGAATGACATAAACGTATGGGAAAGGTCATCTCTTTACGAATCAATGATCGATGGTACACATGACGAGTTGGACTTCGAATTCTTGGTGGACGGTGAAGTATTTGACAAGTTGATTTATCTTGTCGATGGAATATACCCACCACTGACCCGTTTTCTCTCTTCCGAGTCTGACCCCCACACAAAACTCGCATACAACTTTGCTCAGGATCAAGAGGCGCACCGAAAGGATGTTGAGCGAGGATTTGGTGTGCTGAAGGTAAAATTCCTAGCTTTGATGCATCCCATCCACCTTCATCGCAAAGATGACATCTACTACATGGCCCTTGCATCTATTTTGATGCATAACATGATGGTGGAGGCAAGAGTTGAAAACGACGAAGAGGAAAGTGAATACTTATACAACACATTGTCGGCAACGGAGGCGCAGACCCCTGGAGGACTACCTGTGGATGATTCGGAGGAGATGGATGAGTTGATTACGGAAGCGCAAGAAGAGGCGTTCTAGACAGGGATCTCAAACATCAAATAGTTATGAAAAGATGGGCCTCGTTGTATGATCGTGATGGGTCTCGAAAGCTTAAGAAGGCTATGATGCGTCACTTGTACCGCGTGAAACATGGTGACGAAGCGTTAGAAACTGCGGATCAGTTCTGTGATGAGTATAATCCACTTCTTTACTAGATATAGGTTGATTGTAAGCATGTGAAAGATAGATATATTAAGTACCGAATTGTTTTATCCATTGATCGATATTAAGTAATAGTTATCCATATAATTCGTATAAACTTGACACTTAGATTAAGCAGTGTCATGGTCTGTCTTACCAATACTTGCTTCTTTGATTTGTTCTTCCGTAGGATGACGATACCACCCATAGGGACCCCATTCCTTGCTAGGGCCCTGGTCCTCGTCTTCCACGATGTGATCAATAACAACTGTTGCTGTTTCATGCAACAAATCCCAACGAGGAGGATCTATGTCATTAGTCCTCTTCAAAATGAATCGTTTGAACTTGGATTCATTCATGAAATCATGACTGTCCCTGTTGTGAAGACAGGCAAACTCAGTCCCTCTCGAACAATTCATTAGATCTGACGCCTGCACATCTTTCCTCTGCATCGCAAGTTGCACCCAACGTGATTGGTTGTTAACGTTATCTTCCGTATCCAATTCCATTGTACCTCCCGTGCCTTCGTTACCGTCAGAAGTATTGTTGTGCTCATTTGTATCTGGTTTCCGAATGTCTTCTTCAAGTTGTTTCTTTCTCGCTATCAACTCAAGCTGACGGACCTCCTCCTGCATCCTCCTGTTTGTTGTCTCCATCTGGATTGTTGTATATACTTCGGCAAAGTATTTCTCCCGAACCTCCAATGGAGCTGACATCATGACCTGGTGGTTTGCCATGGTGGCTTGCTGAAGAGCAATGCTCCTCATGTGCTCGTTACTCTCAGTGAGTGTTTTCTGAAGGACACCCATCACATCCAATCCTTGACCGGGCGACTTGAGGTTGTCTGTTGCTCTCTTCGAAACCTCGTCAACGATGAATTTGACTGCATCAGATCTTTTAGTTGAGTCTCGGCCGGTAGGACGAGTCTTGCTCTGAGGGTGGACCACAAAGCTCAAGTCAGGAGTACTTTCTTCGTTGTAGTTGTCGAAGATACATTCGGCCTGAATTGAATTTGGATTTTTTGATGGCCTCTTTTGCGAAGGATTGAGAGGAATCTCAATATCAAACTTGGGGTGGTTACTCAGAAAGAGGTAGGCCTTCATGCACTTTGAGAAGTCCTTCGGGACATCTCGCTTGAATGTATGCAATTGTTCGGCATAGATTTGCCTCATTCGAGAATAGTAACGATCTTGAATTTGATCATCCTTCACCTCTCCAGACTGAGGTGGATTTGTGGACAGGATGCCACAGAACTTCTGAACCGAGGGCTGGAGTCGACGTTGCCAGCAGTTTCGTAGAGACTCGGCGTTCCTCACCATTTCAATGTTTGCAAAGTCTATGTTCTCCTTGTTGATACTGTTTGCTTTGCCTACTAACTCGATGTAATGTAGAGCGATGTCGTCCCAAAACTTCTCTGCCTTCTTGTCAGTTCCATGTTTTGCATTACAACTGACTTTCATGTAGGCTTTGGAAAGCAAGAGAAGCTCGTCGGGAGTGAATGTAGTGGATCCTGCCTTCTTCCCTTTGCCCATAGTGTTGGCAGTAGTGGTAGTCGAAGCCTTCGAATTCTTCTTCTTCTTCTTGGCGACTCTCTTCTTTGTGTGGGGTTTTCGCTTTCGAGTAGTCCTTGGGGCACGTGACGATGATGAGTCTCGTCTTCTGAAGACTCACGTAAATCTTGAACCTGCTTCTTCTTTGACGTTCTTCACTACGACGTCACTTTCGCTGTCAAGATTCGACGAGTTCGTGTGAGCAACGACCTTCTTGGGAGTCTTGGGTGCCTGTTTTTCTTGTTGGGCAACGGATGCTGCTCAGCACTGCTGGCAGATGAGCTCGCGTCATCACTGCCAGATGACTCCCTTGAACTGGCGGAGTTTGCGGCATTAGCCATCATCTTCTTCTTCAGTTCTTCGAGGGTCTGCGACTCTTGGACATCAGAAGAGTCTTCATCGCTACCTGAAGATGGGTTGAACGAATCATCATCCCATGCCATGGTTGTCGATGTTTGCGTGAGAAAATAGAGAAATGGGGAAGTGTATGGCTGATAATAATCCAAAAATGAGTGGGCGACAGCTTTAGCGCTCCGGGCGAAAGATGCCTCTTTTTGCACATGGAAATCGGATTTAGCGCTCCGGGCAAAAAAAAATCTCAAAAAAGTGGACTGGCACATACGTGGACACGACCGGCGAGGGCTTAAAAATAGGTAATGAGCTCAAAAAATTACGTTAGCCCATAGTTTAGCACGCCGATGGTAAATGTCCTAACAAGACACATCATTTTCTACATGTTTATTGTGGAGTGTAGGTAAAAATGTTCATGCTTCCTCCTCTAAAACAAAACATGTTTTTCATGATTATTTCTTTATTTCACTTTCCCTCAACCTCATAATTATTGTACATGTCATAGATACAACCTGATACTTCATCAATAATTGCCATGTCACACATCAAATAAACCCGAGTCATTATTGTGATTAATTTTACCCGTGTCGGTGTCAGAGTTTGTGCCCGTATGTCGTATCCAGTACTCAACGGAAGATAGCATAAATTAGGCTATGGAGTTCCCGCGTAAGAGGACTGACGTTGAGGTGTTGATGGGTCACGATGGGGTCGTGCGAACTTGACTGCAGGACAGTGCTCGCATCCCGAGCCATCCATAATTCTATTATCTGCACTCCCAACAATAGTTTTTGGTGTAAAACTAAGCGAATACCCTCGTTGATGCTGCTGCACGCGAGTGGGGCCACGGCCATCAAGTCCTCTGGACATCTTCCCTCGTCTACTCTTGCTTTCCTGCTGTTGCTTGTTGATTGTTGCATTGCCCTGCCTCGATGGGCATTTGGGCCAAATCTTGTCAGTTTATCAGACCCAAGTCTGACGATGGAAAGTATGGGGCCGCCGAAGCGGATATCGGCCAAAAGATCCGAAGATCTGCCTGCACCTAGGGATGTGCCCTGGTATTTGTGTCAAGCTTGTGTTTGTTTGGGTTTCTGCATTGATACTGCTGCGTCGAGCCCTTAGAGGACGTACCAGCAGCGGGATGTGCTCCATGCCATCCACCACCATCGTTTGAGCCCGAGAGCACGATTCAATGATGGTGAAGCCAACCGTATTGTTGGCCATGCCTGATGAAGGGGATTGTGCTCCCTCCCAGGGGATGTGTACGCCAGGCACTTGGCTTCTTGCCTAGATGCATGAGGTGTTATTTTGGCTGCAGGTGTCGCGAACATGACAGTCGATTTTGATCTTCTGTCGTGTCCTGCATGATAGCCAGTGGATCTGGACTTTGTCCTTTTCCCATAGTGTTGGCGAAGCCAATACAACAATCCGCCGTGAGGCATTTGAACCCAGTGACGTTCACAGGGGCCCTTGGAGGGCTGTTGCTGAAGTCCCACATGCGATGGCAGTGGGCCAGCAAAATCATTTTACTTGATGATGGTGTCACAGCCAGAGAGGTGAATGGCTGTGGGTGCCAGTCGAGACTGGCTGTAGCCCATGTTTTCAAAACTTTGTGACCGATACTCACGCTGGGTATTCTGTGGTATTGGTTGTGTGGCCGAAGCTACTGTGTTGCGCCAGCTGGGAAGCTGGGTGCATGGATCATGTCTTGTTTACCGGTCTGAGACTGGGGCACAGCCCGATGGCTGTGGGGATGGTACCAGTAGGGAACTGGTTGATGCCACCCTTTTTGCTGCCGTTATTTACTTAGTTGTGTAACGTGTAACAAGAATTACAAGAAAAACAGACTGACCTTGAGTATGATTTTGGTCCTGTTCGCCAGACAGGATCATCACCTACTCCAACAATCTCTAGCGTCTAGAGTGCCTTCCCAATTATTCCATCAAGTAAATGGCACATGTTTGTAGATTGTACGGTGCTTCAGAGGCCTACAACACATACCCGTTGTGGTCACTGTGCATGGAAATGTCTTACCATGGGAGTCATCGAGTTGACCCATCTACAAGCTTTTCTACTCTGTCTTGGTAGCTGGAGCTGCCATGGAATGTCATGCTTGGTTGGCTCTTCTTGCCTTGCAGGGGCTGCAAAGAAGGCTATCATGAACGACATGCGCGTGGGCCAGTTGGCACACTGCTAGGCGCAACCAATGTGTATCATTGGGCAAACTTGGAAAAATATTCTTGCAGGTTGTGGATACAGGCAACTATAGGTATCTGGTGCAACCCACACCCTACTTATTGCCCTAGTATGACAATGGACATATGCAAGTCTTACCGTGTTTGCATCCTGAGGGGACAGCTCGACAGCTGTTGCAAAGTTCAGCAAACCATCCGATGATGGGATGTCCACTGTTTTATAGGTCACCAAGTGGTGATGTGGATGTTATGGGGTGGAGGCAGATTGCAGTGACGACTGCAGCCCCCCTCCACAATAAGAGTCAAGTTTGTCCGAACAGTACGGTGGGATGGATACCCCCTACTTAGACAATTGTGCTCTTCCTTTCCTTTTTCTCCCTTTGTGCTGAATCTTCTTTGTGGCTTTTGATTTACCGCGAGCATGACCGATGTCATTGTGGGTGTGACCGATGTCACAACTTATGGTTGGCACTTGTCTGGCGGGGATGCCAACAACTGCATTGGTACCAAACTCTATAGGAGCAACCATGACCTCGTGTGCCACTTACCAGTTAAATCATTGTCTCTGTATCACCGAAGTGATACTGATTCCCCTTCTTGACAAGCGCCCCAACTTCCTCATTGGTGAGGGGACCTTTTCAATATTGCTGATGCATCCCTCAGTGCTATCAAATCAGCAAGGGGACAGGCTGTTGTACATGCCTGGTTCATGCTCTTCATGAGAGCTTCAGTCCGGTGTCCAACAGGATTGTGCTGATGTTGATACCACAACGACTGCAAGCTTTGCCAAGTCATGGAAGCCAGTGCAGAAATCTTGCAATACCAGCAGATGCACCATCAGATGCTTTTGGGACTGATCACCCCATCAGGCACGCTGTTGGCCGAATTCCAGTCTTGAGAGCTACACTGACTCAGGTAGGAGTCTGCAGACTCAATGCTCAGAGGAGTCTGAGAACATTCATTGTCCCCAATTGTTGATTGTGTAATGGCACACCGTCCAATTGTGGGATGACCCAAGGTTGTGGGTCTGAGAATGTTTTGACACTCAAATTCTTGCAAGTGCAAGCCGAAGCAACTTCTCACAAACTGGGTGGAACGCAGGTAGCTAATAACTCCTGTGTGATCCCCAGGAAGTGCTGAGTTTGCGAGATCAGATGTTATGATGATTCTTATTGAATCATGTGCACGTTAAATTAATTGCCTGGTGCAATGTTGTCAAGTGTAAGGAGCTGAACTGAATGTGTTATTCAGGCTTCAATACAACTGGATGTGAACTGTATTGTTCTGAGCAAAGAGGAACGTTCACCGAGGGTGCAAGACATTGTCGCTTTTGGTCTCAAGCGATGGAACTAGCTGTAACTTGCTGTGTGACCTTGCAAATCACTATGCATACTGCAGAGATGTTCAATTCAGTAGTAGTGTCTTGGACACACTGTTGTGTCCCGTATTTTGTTTATTTTCAGGTGGCCGAGCTGTCCTGGTCTTGTGAGTGATTGTGTTACTCCAACCGTTGAGAATATAATTGCTGGATATCAGCAATGGGGTTGTTGCCTATTACCTAGGAAGAGGTGCCTAGGGACATGTTAGTTTGCCATTTTCACTAGCATTAGTCATAATGACACGGGGATATTGTTGCCTATTGACCATGTCCAAATGATTGGGTATTGAAATAAGTGTTGCCGCTAGGTGCCGTGTTTGACCGATGTCAAACTGACCCATGTCATGTGCTGTGAGATCTTGTACCTGACCGATGTCAGACCGACCCGTTTACAAGCCAGCCCGATTGTGAACCGGCCTAGCTTGAGGGGACTGATTAATTTTACCCGTGTCGGTGTCAGAGTTTGTGCCCGGATGTCGTATCCAGTACTCAACGGAAGATAGCATAAATTAGGCTATGGAGTTCCTGCGTAAGAGGACTGACGTTGAGGTGTTGATGGGTCACGATGGGGTCGTGCGAACTTGACTGCAGGACAGTGCTCGCATCCCGAGCCATCCATAATTCTATTATCTGCACTCCCAACAATAGTTTTTGGTGTAAAACTAAGCGAATACCCTCGTTGATGCTGCTGCACGCGAGTGGGGCCACGGCCATCAAGTCCTCTGGACATCTTCCCTCGTCTACTCTTGCTTTCCTGCTGTTGCTTGTTGATTGTTGCATTGCCCTGCCTCGATGGGCATTTGGGCCAAATCTTATCAATTGCGAAGAGTGCACCAGTAAAGGCCTCATAATGATTGTCATCATCCGACCTCTCCAAGTAAAATTCACGACGCGTACCAAAGTAGGTTTTCTCTGTTGAAATCTCTGCTAAGTGCTCTACTAGCAATGAAAGAGATCGCTCGTTCATGGTCTCTCGTGCGCCGTCTCTTGATATATTGAGAATGTCAGACTCATCAGAGTCGGTTGAAGTCGTGGTAAGAGATCTGGCAATGTTGAGTCCCAAGTTTTGATTTGTTGCAGCTTGCTCAATTGATGGTTTTTCAGTAAGGGCTGAAAATTCAAGGGCACTTCGTGGATAGTGGATGCTTGAGGCATAATCATGGCTTGGCTTGGCGCATTAGCAGTGCTTCTCGTCGCACTAGAATGATTGACCGGAGAGGTTCTGAAGCTCGTCACCGCGTTAGGAGAAGATCTCGAGTGTATCGATTTTCGATGCCATCTCGCCTTTCTTTGTTTCACACAATAATGGAGCTAGAACTTTTGGAACGGTCACATCAGCACAATCGAATACAATTCACTGTTTTGCCACAGCTTACCATAGAACAAAGAAGGACGCGATTTCTCGTCTCGTTTCTTTACTCTCTCCTGAAACCTCGTGCTAAAAGACCGTCTGTCATGTCGTGAGGGAGAACCTGCATCCCTTCCCAACTCGAAACAATCTCGTTGTTGGGTGAGAACAGAGCAAAGCGATGACCTTTTACTAGTTATTATCTCTTTCATCTGTTTCGGGTGTAAGAAAACGAGTTCGTAATACACAAAGGGGATTACGTCAGAGCAGTCACAAAGGAAGGAATGAGCGCTGCTGCGGCGTAGTTGTCACTCGATGAATCTTCTTCGGCATCAGCAGTGAAGATGTCTTCAATCCAAGACAACATTATTTGTTTTCGATTTGATCGCTGTCTGCAAATCATCACTCAGCTATCAGATATAATTATTAGTTCCATCCGCGATGGTGCCATATATCGTCGATCAGAAAATTATCTTGGACAGCATAGCAGCGTCGACAGAAGTATTGATACGTTTTAGCTTCGATGCGACGGTTCGTTTCTTTTGAACCTCTGTATCCTTGACGGAACGATAATGTGTAGTTCGCTATCTTGTTTGTTTGGGTGGCGGCCAACATTGAGAGGTGATGTTCATTATTATGAAAGCGTCTTGATTTTCATGATATGGATCACGACGATATCCATCCATTTCTATGACTTCTAGCGGTTTGGATGAAATGTTTGTTGCGGCGTTTGTTTTGTCTCTTTGAATCGGCGAAAGTGTCTTTTGTTCGTGCTTTCCATGTATTGTGTATTATGATTTTGTTTTTCTTCATCATAGATTTTTGCTCGTACTGAGCTGGACGATCTCATTTTGTGTTTTCCTTCTGTCATCGTTCCTCTCCTACACCTGGTTTTTTTGAAGATCAATCGAGGGCAATAATTGAAAATTGGCAACCGTCATTCTGCAGTGTCATTGCATAGAATGTTTGTCTTCGTCCAGATATCAATTCATATATTCTTTCATTCCTTCCTTAGGGAGTATCATGTTGGTCATACACTGTTTTTGATTGAGACTGCTTGGTGACTAACCTTGCACCAATATCTTAGACAGCATTGCGATCAAGGTTGCAACGGCATTTTCTGGAACAGAGCTCTGTCATCCGAGCCTAAGAGAGACACGAGTAATGTTGGAATAAGAGACATGAACTAACTGCAATTTCGATTTTTTAAACTTCCGGTTCAATTTGCCTTTGCCAAAACTACAGTTGAGTATGAATTCATCTAACCAAATGCTCTTTAGATGTAAAATGATCTTACATGTTATCCCTGTTCCCACTAAATGATCACCAAACAAATTATTTAAGATCATCATTTCAAAGAGAGCAACTGCACCAACAAGAGCTGCAGCAGAGGCAACACCAGAAAAAATGGCTTTGGTGGCAGGAGAAATAGCCTTTGCACTAACTGTGGTAGCAGCCTGATAATTGGAGCTTGCACGGACAAGATTGGCAGCTGTTTGGTTGTCGCCTGTCAGCTCATAGGAATCTTCAGATGTATCTGCAGGGTCATCAGATCCGTCGGGATCATCATTGGTATCAGCATCAATGTCTTCGAGGTCTCATCACCAGATTCCTCGCTTCTGACATCATCAGAATCCTCAGAAGTTCCTGCAGGGTCTACAGATCTAGTGGAAGTAGCATTCGTATCTTCAGAACTCCCATCGTTAGGATCATCACCTGTTAGATCATCCTCAGAATCCTCAGATGTTCCTGAAGGGTCGTCAGATCCAATGGGATCGTCATTGCTGGCAGTGTCAGGATTTTCTGCATCAGCAGGGTCCTCGTCAGCAAGATCAACAATCTCATTAGGATCATCATTGGTAGATGAGCCAGTGCTACTTTCTGAATCAGTGTCATTACTGGTCAAATTTTGGATTGGCATGGGCGTGCTCCCTTGGAGGGATCGCTTGGAGACACCTGTATGATGAGGAGATGCGAAGGCACACCCAAGGATGACAGCAGCGACAGTGATGGAGATCTTCATTTTCAAATAAGGATTTTTGTGCGCGAGCAATTGTGAGCAAGAATGGAGCGAAAAATAATGAGATCTATACAGAATGAGTCAACCAGGGAATGAGATGTGAGATGTTTCCATGAAATTGTCGCCAGTCGTGTAGAATACACTCATGATGTACCTCGCGATTCCATTATGTTAAGAACACACTGATCCAACTTCCACAGACATCGAACCATGTTGGTCGTGTACCTTTGGTGTCATACCTAAGCGTAGGCGGCGTGTCAGAGGATAAACTAATTTCAATAGGTAACGTACCTACTATGTCGCTCTGTACCTGGAATATCATGGAATCTTTACCCTCTTGTTCTCGAACTTTGGAAGCCCTCATTCGATGGGAACATTGTTGCACCTCTTGGGACTCCACTTTCATTGTAACCGTAGGAACTTGGGACTGTATAATTATTATTCTTTGTCTGTGTCGTGCAATGAAAGCAGCTGTATCAACATGTATGAATGTAGGAGAGTACGGTAGTCTCATCAGGGTGTATTGTAGATTATCAAGATTTTTCAAAATCAAGATTTTTCAAAACTTTAGTTGTATTCATTCTCATTCTTCTCCTCCTCCTTCTCATCATCATCATCATCATCATTCTCCAATGAGAAAGTTTTTTCACATTTGAACAAAACAAATACTTCAATGATGTTCCTACCTTGTAATTACCTGCAAATAATATTTTTGGTTTGACCTACATTGCTAGTCATAATGTTACCCTTAAAATTGTATCTTATTTCCAAACTGGACGTGTTCGCCTGCAAGGTGCATGTGAAGTATGTGAGGAGCACACACCCACAAACCAAGCTTAGAAAAGCCACCTCATTTTTAAACCTAAAACTTCCTCTGTTTCAATAATTTTCATCTGTCTAGCTCAGTTCAAAAAATCTTGCATTGGCTGCTAGTATTGTTGATATGTGTGAAATATATTTTGTGTTGAGGAAGTAGCATTTTTGAGAAGTCAATGTTAAGGAATACTGTGAAGAATTTGTGTAAAGCATGCATGTGTGTTGTAATATTTGTTTGGTGTCATGCTTCATGCACTGAGCTCACTGCAATTTCCACAGCTTTGTTATAATGATAATGTGTTATAATTTGTGTCCAACTGACTGCCGTAGCCTTGCTTAATTTGTGAACTCGGCAGAGGTAGTTATTGTATCATAGCTTTTCACCCTGTGTCATAATTATGAAATCAACATAATTCTTAAATAGGCAGGGAGCTACCATGATGTGTTGGAGACTCTGACTTTGGGGCATTGCCTTGTAAACTATGGTACTTGTATGTGTTGTAAGGACCCACCAATGAATGTAGATTGGTTATATTTAAAAAGTTACCTGTATATATCTTGTGTAATGTTTTAGGTCGGAAAAGATAGTGATAAAATAATGGGTATGAAAAGTAGAAATGACGTATGTAGTGCACTTTGGTACGGCAAGAACATTATAGGATCATAGATGTCCCTTCAGTTGACACTATGACTAGTCATTTTGAGGATTATTGTAAAATAGCAAATGGTACAGGAATGTACTTTGTGAGTTTGCTTTTGCCTAGCCTGTTATTGTTAGTTAAATGCTCAGCAATCAATGCCTGGGGTGAGAGAGTTTAGAGTTTTGTTGTAAAACTTTTAGTAATATGAAAATGAAGTACTTTTCATTCAACATGAATTACAACTAAAACTCTTACAAAGTAGTGGAATGCATAAATGTACTTACTAGCTTTCTTAGAAATCAATTGTTCTTCCAAGTACAAATCCTCCCAATGGATAAGGTTGAAAATCAGTAAAATGATAAATGAAAGTATTAGAGGTAAACAGTGATTCATGGCAGTTTGGCAGAAATCAGTGGCGTGTGAAGCAGTCCAGATTAGCAACACCTTACAACAACCAATCCACTAGAAAAGGCACAATTCTGACTAATGCATCTTGGGTCTTCAAAATAGATGTATGAATTACCTCATTTGCCACACACACTAAATCATTGAATTCTATCAAGTTGTGGAATATAACATATTCTAGCTTTGAGGAAATATATCAAAAATGAAAAATTTGTCACTAGGTAAAACGTGGACAAATGGTGCCACTCTTGAGGTGGAAAGTTAGCCAGAAGAACGGTAGGAGTAAATCATTGTAATTGCCAAACATTGTGTGCCAAAGATGGGCACAAAAACAGCCTTTTTTGAAAAAGAAGAGATTTCACACAGGAAGAGTATTGACCTCATACAAGAGAAATGCATTGTTGCATTCAAAGTTTGGTAGCAGTATCATTCTGCTCAAAGTTGGACTACTGTCAGTAGGCAATCATTATACAATGAACTGAAAGGTGAAAATCAATGCTCAATGCAATGAAGGAGCAAATTTTGATTCATGACTTGGGACTTCATTGGAAAGATGCACATCATTCTTGGGCATCACAGAGTGGTGTGTTTAACTTACAGCTGTTTCTCAATTGCCTTCTTGAAAAGGTTTTCCTATGATAGGACAATGCAAAATTCCATCAGAGCTTCCTATATATACTTCTCCTGAACTTTTTACTGATTCAGAACTGTCTTTTGTCAAGAAAATGGAGCAAAAACTATTGACCAATTGAAGAAAATTTCAGTTAAAAGAGGGAAAATTATAGTAATGGAGCATAACTTAGTTGCTGGGCTGGAAGGCAAAAAACATTATCCCAACTGTGCACAGTGAATTGAAATACAACTGACTAACTGCTAACGGGACAAGGTAGTTTTTTGTCTGACAGACAGACACCTCATCTTATTTTGTTAGCCAAAAGTTGGTAGAAATTAGTACCTCCACCGCTACTTAAGTAGCTGCATGCTTATATATTTACGATCGAAAACACAGTACATATTAGACAGATCTAAGTAGTATTGTGAGGGGAACTGATACTCAGAAATAAAAATATTACCTTGGTAGTTCTTGAAAATATTGTAACAGTAGGGACATGCGACCACAATTATTCTGTGGCATGTACCGAAAGCTGCTGCAAGATTTTTTACTGGTCAAGTAGTAGGAGAGAGAGTATATTGTAGATTTTCAAGATTTTTTTCAAAATCAATTGGAAACTGAGCTTTCTCATTCTTATTCTCATATGTACATGGGTTGTCATGATGTTTTGATGTTTGCTTAGCTATAAAACTGTATCATATTTCCAAAATCGACACATTCATGAGCAAGGCATGCACAAAGTGTGCAAGGCACTTGTGACCACTATCCGAATTTAGACAAGCCACCTCATTTTTAAACCTAAAACTTCTGTTTCAATCATTTTTTCTGTCTACTTGAGTCAAAAATCTTGCAGCGGCTGCTAGTAATCTTAATTTATTGGAAACTGACTGGCTTTTCCTCCTCCTCCTCCTTCTCTGCTGTCCTCATCGCCCAATGTTTTGAATGAGACACCCAGCTTCATGGTGTTCTATCTTGTGTTTAGGCCTGTCTTCCATCCCTTGAGAAGGGTGTAATAGTTGTCTAGTGTCTTGGGGTATCTGTTCTTCCGGTCCATCAAGTATGTACACTTGAAATCCTCAATGACACTCCTGAGCCAGTCCCAGTAAGCTTACATGAGCATGTGGATACCAAGCATCCTGTCTCAGTCCTGCTTCCTGTATTTGGTCTTCTTGGCTAGAGCAAAATTAATGATTGTGTTTAGTGTCTTGTTGACCTCTTTCAGGGCAATGACAATGAACATTTTGTAGTACTCATGAACTCTTCGGTGCTTCTGTTACCATAAGTTAATACAGTCTCTCTTTGCATTGCACATTGGGAGAATGAGGTCTTGGCTAGATTTATATCTGACCTTGACAAATTGAAGGATCTTGTAAAGTTGGATTAGATCCTTGTCCTCATTGGCCTTTTTGAAGGCCGCATCCTTGGTGAGACTTGACTTGATGTCCTCATCACACTGTCTAGTTCACCTGCTTGAGCTCCTTTTCCACCTTGTCATTTTGTATGTGCCACTTATCATTCTTCTTCCCATATTTAATCTCTTCCATTTTGGAGATTGATCCATTGGCCTTGGTGACAATGGTTGCTCGTAGGAGGCATTGTTATGTGCATCTTCTTGATTGATGCTAGCCCACATGGATCAAACTTTTGACCAATGAGATCCCTGATCTTTCGGTTTGTGCGATTGCTCCCTGTCTCAAAGATGAACACAGCCAAGTCAGTCTGTGCACCTTGGAATCCTTCAACTTTGCAGGAACTACCTTTGTCATTCTTAATGATGGGCTTCTGATCTCCCACTACATCGGGGTTTTGGGTGCCCATCATGGCAACCAGAGCAATACAGTAATTATGTTGACGAACAGCCTGTTGAGTAGCTAGATGACCAAGATAACCTGAGCACAATGCTAACTAGACTCTAGATAATCAATAATCAATGATGAGTTGAACACGGTGAGTTAAGTTCAATTGACTACTGCCATGTGAGGTGGATTATAAGTACCGCAAATTTCAAAAGATACATTTTGGTTTAAATTATAATAGATCTGAAGCTAGTGATTTCAACAATCCAAAAATATTGGTATCTTCACAACTTACTATATTTACATCAAGGTAACAATATGGTCTCCTGATATTTTGCCTGCCTTTCTCATCCAGGCTGATCACCCCTCCACCATGTGTGCAAGTTGTGTTGTGACTTCTGACAGCATCGCAGGTTTCTTGGCAACAAGCCAGAGTAACTGGGAGCAAGACATATTGGCATATTGCTGGCAAGAAGGGGAAACTGCCCGTGAGGGCTTTAGTTCCATTTGAGTGGATTAAAGACCTGAAAAACACAAATATCAGAGAAACTAGCTGGGAGTTATTAATGCACCTTTTGTTTATATTCTGGCTTCTACAATAATTACTGAAGTGTTACCATTCATAGCTCACAATTCATCCAGTATGGTGCTATAGCACTAGGTCTGCCAGTGTCATGTGATTGTCTGGTTTGTGTGACAGCTCTCTTGCAGCATCTGGTATGTCCCAGCAGGACCCCTGACATCCAACAAAATTTACTAGCTTAGACCCAGGGGTTTCAAGTTGACCGCCTTGAAGTGCCCAGAGTATACCCTAGTACAGCACACTTTTCCCAGTCATGAGTTTCTTTTTTGATGTCATTTTATACCCATCAAGACTGAAGATACTGATTGGTCGTGCACAAAATATTGCCTATTTTAACACATCACTTTTGACAGTTGTCCACACACGACATACAAGATCTTTTGACAGCTGTCCACCCTGTTCATTTGCATGACAAAAGACTTCTCATCCTTCCAGAGGTTGTGCCACATTGCTCTGCACCTCTCCCCCCACACAACATCACTAATACAAAATACATAATAATATAAGGTGCGCGACAACTGCCAAATGAAATATATTATTTTATTTCTTTTGCTGGGCTTCCAAATCCTGCCCCATTGTCATATGCTTCCAAAGCACTGTCAAAGCTTATATGCTGTGGCAGAAAACTTGCTCATAAGAATCATCACCAGAGTACGCAATCTTTAATACCCTCCCTCCACCAACCCCCTCCACCCCCCGCGCCTGCCTTGCAAAAATCCTCACTGCCCAGCAATCTCATCACTCTGCCACTTGCATTGTCATTGAGACCCTACATAACAATTGCCATGGCAGATGATACAGAAGGAGGTAGGGGCAAGAGAAAGATGTTTTGAAGCAGGTGGCTTGCAAAGGATGATGCTAATGCACAGGCAACCAAGGAAGCCCATAAAAAAGCAAAAACAACAACAACAACAACTGCAACAGTGATGACCAACCAAAAGAGACAACACCATACCTCCCCAATTACCGACACCTCAAATATACCCCCTCCAACATCTCTTACCCTGGCATCCCCAGCATCAGTGGCTACCAATCATTCAGGAATGTTGTCTACAGAATTTTTGTCAAATGGTCCATCGGATTCATTAAGCACAGGTGCTGCATCCACTGCTTCAAATAGCTTATGACCCCAACTGCTGATCATTTAAGAGATGCTATGATGTCTAGAGTCTCGGCGTCAGTAGCTACATCATTGGGTGCATCGTTTGATGCATCTATTGCCACATCTACCATTCTGGGTATGTCTGCAACATTATCTCTGGTTTTGCCTACTGCTCTGTTAAGTCATCCTGCTGATGTTGGTACATTGCCTGGTAAATCACATACCTTGTTGAGTACACATACTGCCATACCCACTTTGCCGAGTATGTCTGATTGTGCTACTGATAGTAGCGGTAGTGCACTTCTTTATAATATTATAACTTCTGATTCAGTTCCACCATTCAATAGTAGCAGAGATATGTCATTGGGTACAGCTTTTGATATTCCTATAGCCCTATCACTGGATGTGCCTTCTGGGATAATAGCTTGTCCTCCCAAGAGTAACCCTAAGGCACTTGTTGGTCAAGAATGGGTGGAGGGTGCTGGTATTGCTGGAGGAGGTGTTGTTCCCCATGGGGTGGAGCAAAGAACTTATTTCAATTTTATTAGCCTACCCACTACTGATTCGTGTTGCAGTGAAGTTGATGTTGACAACGGACTGTGGTATGATTGTGGTACTTGTACAAAGAGAGTGATAGCTAGGAAAGGCGGACCATTTACAAGGGCAAGGTGGTTGGATCATATCAATCAATCAGTGGAACATGATAGGAATTTACATTTGGCTGATGCAATGAAGAAAGCCAAAGCTCATGTTAAAGCAGCAAATGCAGACTCAACCATGAAGAAGAATTCGCTGCAGTATGGATTTGTTAAGCAAAATTCATTGACAGAAACCAAAATTTCCTCTTTCTTCAATAAATGTCAATTTACCAATGCTGCAAACACAGAAGTTGCAGGCGGGAGTACTCCTAATAGTGACAAAATAGTCTTGTATGGTAAGAGATTAGTATCACATGCTTGATCCCTGTTTGATCAACATTGTTTTCTCCAAAGGGTCAGTCCCTATCAAGACATGTGAAGGTGTGTTCAAGGAGTAGAAATCTAAGGACCTGAAAAAGTGTCTTTTGGCATATGTAGAGAATTGTGCAGTCGCTGATACGAGTGACTATAAGATGGGCATGCATGGTGGATATCACCAGGCTAGAGAGTGTGAAGGTACCAAAGGAGTGCGCCAAGCCAAGGATGGCATGCTTATGTGTGAAAAGTGCAGTGCACTCCTGAAATGTGGGTATAATAATGGCAAGGGGAAGCCTGGGGCCAGAATCAGGAAGATAAAAACTATAAAAGATCATGCACACAAGGTCCTTGATGTTGAACAGATCTTATCAAGGAGTGAGCTGACATCAAATGATTATGAAGCATTGTCAAATTTCATCACTACGCAAGATAAACATCTGAGTGCAAAAGGTATTGACCTCAAATTCCGGGTCAAATCAGCAAAGGATTACTATGAGGAAGTTCAACAGTTTGCTAGACCTACAAATGAAAAGCTGTGTGGGAGGAATGGGTTGGTGCCAAGTGGTGATAAATTTCTTGATAAATTTCTTACACTCTACAAATCTGATGACAGTGGAGAGTATTCAAGAATATCCTAATAATGTCTCTCCTTGCATCATTTGTATCCAAGGCCAGTGGGTGCTGCTACCCAGAGTATGGATCAAAGGTTGTAAACTTCATATTAGCCCTATCCACCACAAATGCTAAGGCATTCAGTTTTGTTTCTGCAAACCTTGTATCAATGTCAATTTGACATGCTGGTAGGTTGAAGGCTAAACAAAGGAGTGCTCCCTTGGTTCTAAGGACTCATGATGATATCAAGAAGTTATTGCTTTCACATTATGGAGTGATTAGAGATAGGTCAAATGATCTATGAATGCGGATAGCATTTAGTCTTGGTGTTGATGCTACTGTCAATGCACCTGGATACTCGTATGTGGAACATGGTTTGCTGAAGTTTGTTGGTGGAGGTGCTTCACCACATCACAAGATTGATGTAACCAATCTGGGAAGATCTGCTTTCATTCATTATGTGATGTGCAAAAAGAACCACTGAAGAGAAATACAATCCATCTGCTGAGGTTAAGATTGCTGTAGCGTCATTTCAAAACACACCATCAGACATGTCCCCTTCATTCATACTAGCAGGTTTGCCCCAAACTATCAATGATAGCAACTTATGAGGGGCAACTGTACTAGAGGCGTGTGTTGAGGCCGCAGAGGAAGATGGCAATGTAGTAGTATTGAATGAGTCAACAGATGGGGTATCATGTGAAACCCAGACGAACTATACTCAGAATATTGATTACTTGAATAATAAAACCAACGAGTTGGCTATGCCTGATACAAATCATGGCATTGATAATATCATAGGTATGAATGCATTGGAGGTTTGTCTGCAGCAGTTATTGGGCGGTTCACATTTGATCCATGGTTGTATAGACTAGTTGTACCTGGGTTGCCTTCATATCCAATCCAACCAACCAACTTTGCCTCCAATAGCCTTGTTCTCTCCCTTGCATCGGTGTGCACTGATGATACATCAGACAAAGGAAACCAGCTAGTAACAGTTTTATCTCTAATGTTTATGAGGATGCATTCATTTGCAGTCAATGCAAGCAATGTTCAGTGGAAAGCGAGGGCACAAATGGCTTGGACAACTCTATTATGGATCACATCATTTCATACATCTGGTAGTACCATGATGACAAAGAAAAGAAACATGCAACTTGAGAATATTGTAGTTTTGTTCCTCGTCACTCAAGATGATGTATCACAGCCGAGTCGTTGTACTTCTGAATGTAATGAGCACACTTATGGGATGCTACGTATGTTAGTGAGGGAATTCACGATAGAGCAGCTCATTCGTCTTGTTGACAGGGTTCAAATCAGAATGGATTCAATCTTTGCTGGAAATTTACTAACATCAAGAGATCAGTCATCCCTCAGTGGTTACCAAAGTACATTTCCAGACTTTATCAAGAGTCTAAGGGCTGCTGCAACTTTTACGCCCCCCAAAAGGGTCTGTCCATGTTGATCTCAACAAACCATCCGTGTTGCAGCTCTGGCCTGAAGTGGTTGTTACTATCCGAACCGTCAATAGAACCATGGAAATTGATTATCTCCCTTTCTCACTACCATAAATGATCCAGGTACTCTGGTGAGCCTTATTGAAGGCTTCTTTTGCCCACCTGCACGAGATCAAAGGGATATGGTTCCAAACAGCCGCAGTTGACAATGAAGGTGGGGATAGTGATGACGACGATGGGAGTGGGAGTGTTGATGAGGGGGGGACTGAGTTTCCTCTAGCTGGATTCATTCAAGATATCAGAGAGGTGAAGGACAATGATAACCAGAATGATGGTGAATATGATGTTGCTACAGACACAGATGAACCAACTTCCTTTAATGATGAAAATGGAGGGGTGGTGTCATTTGAACAAGGTAACTTGTTGGAGAGCAAAGACATTGCCACAATGGGATGCCAAGTTGAAAAAATTATGGAGTTAATGCAGTTGGGTAAGCATGAGAAAGGGTCGATTGTTTCCAATGGAAAGTACAAGTCTCTCAATGCACGTTGGTTTGGTTGCAAAAAGAAACTGAAAGATAACAAGGGTCATTCAGTGGAGGGCAGTGGAATATACATAAGGAGAGATAAACTTATTAAGATGAAGTATAAATGGGGCTGGTCAGAGACGTTGACTACTATCGAGTATTGGCTATATTTAGCAAGGACTACAACAAATGGTGGATTCACTTGGATGGTGATAAGGTGTTATTTGTACCAGGATCACAGAAGTACAAGATCTTTGGAAGGATGATGATGCAGGACGAATAAGGAGAAATGAAAGAAGTTGAGCTGGAGAAGAATGGAGCGTGGGGACCAAAGTCTATCTTCACTATCAGACACATGAGTGAAATTGAGAGTGTAGAGGACTACGAATTAATTGCAACTGAGTGGAACTAGACCAATTTTTCTTGGGGGTAGGGGGAGGGTACTGTTATAATCAATTCTTAATAGGAGAGAATTAACATTGACATATGGGCTTCCTATTGTCGTGTTGGGTGCTGTCCTGGGATAAAGAACCTGTAAACAGCCCTAGAGTAGAACCCATAAGTAGCCCTGGTACATAACGGCCTGCCAGGGCTATCAAAAATGTGTATCCAAGTATGCTTTTTTGGTCTTGACAAGGAAGAGAGGAACTCTTACAGCTACTGAACAGCTGCCTGGAAAGGGGGCTTGAAGTGTACCCTATGTACATGTACAATAGTATACATCCTCTGGTCAACCCATGCTCAATATCATAGATGATGTCACGTGTTTTACCTAGCCATCATAGAAAGAATCTATGATTTATCCAAATCTAAAAATTCCGTGATGCGTAGTCATCAAGCAGTCTCGGTCGATTTTTTCAATATCATACCATACATTCCGGAGCATAAGAACCACCGGGGTATAAGAACCACCCAGTCGAAATGACCGACTCTGGTGAACATTTGTTTTTTTTTCGGCCAAATAACACACTCTATTTGTTCTAAACATGTCTTCTTTAGATTCTCCTCGCCAACACCAGTTTGCCCATATGTGTAGTTCCCTGTGCATTCAAATATTCGCCAAGTTATTTCATTATGACCGAAAACTCACTACTTGTCACCAAGGTGAGGTTCTGATATACGAACGACAATATCATACAAACTTTGTATGATGGAATGCCTGTAATGTATATTAAATGATGTAGTAAATATGATTATTTTTACGATCGCACTTTGAGGTCACGCAATTTACATGATGCTAATTTACTAGTAAAAATAATGTCATAGTGAAAAAGTCTATATTCTATATCATACTATTAATATTAGCCTCCTGCCAACCCCCGGGGGGGGGGGGGGCATAATTCCATTATGCATTGGTTTCAAAAAATCATACTCCCTGTTCCCTGCAGCAAAAGAAATGTCACTTTTATAAACAACCAATCTTTAGCCCAGCATACTACCCCTTTTCATTCACAAATACAATCATTATTTGAGTGACAGCTCCAATAGAAATGTATACATTGCAAGTCAAAGACCTGGTCCTCTATGTAATGCAAGTATCCCCTACCAGTTCACAAGAAAATACATGCTCACATTATCCAGATGCCACTCTACATGAGCCCAGTTCTTTGAATGATCAAAAACAAACTCATATTACTTGCACAATCACAATTTGAGGCCCCTCTTGAAAAATGATCCTTCAGGTTCCAAAGTGTTGGTTGTGGTCTGCATTGACAAAAGGGGTAGGTTCCAAGGCATTGATTGTGGTCTACAGGGGTGCTTGTAATGTGTATTTCAGCTCTCAATTCAAAAGTTGTACAAATAAGAAAATGATCAATAATGGACCCCTACCATACCTTTTGTCCATTTATGTGTCACTTGATGTGGGCATATTGATGTTGGTGCAGTCGGTTGAATCCTTTGAGGATCAAGAATGTGAGCCAACCAAGTAAAAAATCTGCATGTCACTATAAGAATCAAAGTGGCAGCAGCATTGGCATTCCCCCCTGATTGACCAATTCAAAAATGCAATTCTACTCAGCACAACCTCAGTCAGACTTTTGGGGGGTCAGTTCTTGCCTCTTGGCATATACAACCCAAGGCAAACTTTTGCTGTCTGTGGAGATGGGGGAACTGGAAACACATGCTGTCCAGTAAAACATTGACAAATAAAAAAGGTAGTGGCTGCAAGTTGTTACGGCCACATCTTTACCACAAATTCAAGGGGGAATTCATCTGCGTTCTCCAAGGGCAAACTGTTTGAGGGGTTGATTGTGCTCTGTGAAGGTGGGTAGTATCGGAAATGACTGAAAGCATGAATTGAAAAATATAAAAATTGGCATAGAGCAAAAATCAAAGTAAAACAAGACACAAGACAACATCCCCCCACCTCTTTGGTCCCTAAAAAGATCATTCGCCCTAGTACATCCCATCAGTGCAATGGAGTGGAGTTTTTACATGTCTGCAATGACATGTGCTAAGGCTACTACAAGTGCACCAGCAGTGCAAATGTACTAATGAATTAGTTAGTTGAGAATTTAATTCACAGGAGGGGGACAGTCATGAAAGGGTCAACACTCCTAGATTATTTCATGAAAACAATGTGTAGAAAATTATTTTGTGAACATTCATGTAAGGGTTTACTAGCTATGTGAATACCAAAACAAGTATTTACACATGTGAATGAAGTAGCAAATATCAGTTCAAAAATCCTCCCAAGCTGTGAGCACTTCAAGGAAGCCAAATGTAATATTAAAATTAAAACAACCTTATAGAGCATAAGTATTGCTTCTACACCAAAACCTCAATCACTTGAGTCGCCTCAAGTAAGATACGGTAGATAGAAAGCACTCAATATCACTCAATATCAAACATAAGCATGAACGTTCATGTTTTATTATTGCTATTTCACATGCCACTACACGTCGAGAATACCGAGAAATGGGCAAGGGTGGGGATTATGAGAAATCATATTTACAATGTTCATATGATTTTGATGTGTCTCCGATCACGATACACAAAAAGCATGACCCCCAACATTGTTCGAACTTTTTTGCGACTCGTCAAAATCATACAAGATTTGTATGATGGCTACGTTGAAATTGCGGGAAGTTGTATGATTTTGATGGTTGCTGTATGGGATGCTGGCAATTGTTTGTTGTGATGTGTGTGATGTGCTGTGTACAGTACCCACAGGTAGGGTAATAGAAGTAAAAAAGGACAAGAGATTCATTTTTTTCCATCGCGTGAGGACTGCTAGCTTCATTCGGGGTATAAGAACAGCAAAAGGTATCATTTCGAAATGACTGCACATTTTGTGGTTCTTACGTCCTCCGCTCAACAAAAAAAGAAGAGGACTTTAAGATAAACTAACACGTAGCCCCGTAAATCATAGAAATAATGTAAAACGAAGTAGAATGTCTTAATTATTTATGACGTAGGTACCCCCAGACTGCACACGGATCAATTTTTTACCCCGCAGTCTCATCAATCCCACCAAGACACTCTCATTATTCTTTTTTGCATGTGATATACATCACCATGAAAATTCCCGCCGCCCAATCTTGTCTCGTCTCATGCTCCCTCCACACATATCGCCACCATCCCCCCTCCACACCAATCCATAGGGGACTTCATTTCCGACGGTTTGACCTGCTGGTTGCCTCGAAATCCACCGGAGGCGGCCGCAATAAGAAACAGTAAGCACACAGGCCATGCTGTTGATTTGTTGTGTTTTGTTGCTGCCTGCACTCGACCGGATCGCACTTTGTGTTTTGAATGTACAAGCAACCAGATTCGCTTCCTCGGGGTTTGGCGACCTCGCAGGCATTCGGGAGTGTCACCACTTGCTGTCAAAGGATCTGGTTGATTGTTGATTCATTGCACGAATCTGATCATTTTTGATATGATTTGTTGCTGTCTTCACTGGACTGGATTGCGTGTTGTTTTTGAATTGATAAATCAACTTGATTCGCGTCCTTGGGGTTTGGCGACCTCGCAGGCATTCGGGAGTGTCACCACTTGCCGTCAAAGGATCTGGTTGATTGTTGATTCATTGCAATACTGCAATGCTGTCTTGTGAATTTAATTTTTGTCTTGTATCAGTGATTTAACTTTGCTTTATCTTATTCAATCATTTATTGACTCGTCATTTGCATCCTCCCACGCAGCATAGTAGCGTTCAAATTAGGCATAGACAAATTGATCGTCCTCTGACAAATCTCCTACTATGTCCACTCCGTCATTAGCAATCAAGGACATTTCATCCTCTGTCGGGTACGTCTGTATGTTCAACTCGTTGATGTTTGGTTTCATGAATTTTAGTGTTTGACCTCGTTTGCGATCTGGGATCAGATCATCCTCAAGTGCCTCGATCATTTGTACCCCAATTGCTTTTCTAACACGCACATTTCCATTTTCATCATCATTATTCTCTCCCTCCCAATCCTCTTCGTTGTCATAAATGGGAATGCAACACTTCCGCACGTTGAAATGCATTGCCCCTCCAAGTTTTGTGTGATCGTTTCCTCCCTTCTCATCGTATATTGCACAGGCAAGTTGCGCATTGCAAATGAACGCCCGAGACAGCTTTCTCCAGTCGTAGGCGTAAAATGCCTTCTCCACAATCCTCCACAATTCCTCTTCCTGAAGGGTCAATCCACCATGTTCGATTCCTTGCATTGTTGAAGTTATCTTTGAAAGAGAAGGGAAAAGGTAATCGTCCATAAAGTTTACCTGCGGTGAGTTAGGAGGTTGATTGACAATCAACCAACCCCTCTCAGAAAACTTTGTTTGCACGAACTGTATGAAATTTTGTTCTTTGTGAGGTGATGCATTGTCATGTTGCTATCTCACGACAATTCTTCTGTTCACTTTTGTGCTCATTTCAGCAACAGCATTGTCTAATTTGGGAATCAGGGTGTCGCAGAAGTGTTCAGCAAAGGAAACTTGGGCTTTCCTCCTTTCTCTGTTGTGCTGCCGGTGATCTCCATGTTCACAAAGTATGGTTGTCCGCGCACCCTCAAACGGTTCTCTGGGATCACAGGCATGGTATATGTCCCATTCTCATGGTAGACACGTTGGTACGTATCTCTTCGCGCAATTTCCATTCTTCCCGTCCTTGTAATGTCAATTAACATGCTCTCACCCCCGTTCCGTGGTTCATTATCTTTTGGGAAGAATCCAGCACATGCAATGCATAAGATCTTCTCTGCAGAATTCTTCTTGTGTTGGTTGTGGTAATTTGGAGAAACTCCGAAGAAGGGAACCCACTTATGATGTGATCAAACAACAAGGCTGTAAAACCATTTTTCATCAAGATGGACAAGGAACAATTGGGTCGTCAATGCAACAAGCTTCGCCCCTTCCCAAAATATGAGGAATTGCTTTGACCAGTTGACATGTTGCTGTTTGTTTCGTTCGTTGATTGTTTGTACTTTGCCCCAATTGTGCTCATGACATACTTTGCAATTGAGTTTGCAGACACCGGTTGTACTCTATTCGCCCCTCCTGCAATCATTGTTGCAATTGTCTGCCAACTGACTGTTCCGTTTGTTTGCACCAATGAATTTCGAATGAGCTCATCTATGTCGACAAGCATCCTTTTCATTCATTCGGCTCCTGCTTTGTATTGGTTTTTTTCATTGCTGAGGTTGTTGAACCGTTGGTTTATCTTGTGTCTGGGTAGTGTGTCTCCCTCATTGATTTTGTTTTGCAGTTTTGTGTAATATTGCCTGCTCGTCCACACTTGATCTCGTTTCTTGTTGCTGTTGAATAGTGTTTCGCCTGCATCTGTTCATTGCTTAAGCTTGTTGTTTCCATTATTTTTCAATTCCTTCACAGCACAAGTACAGTTTCTTTCACACCAAATGCATAGGCGAGGTCTGCAGTTGGAGAGATATCTCTTGATGGACTCTTCAGGCTGGTAAGTTGTTGTGTGCATTTTTGAATCTTTATCATCAAACTTCGTTCGTCGTGATATAAATGGACTTTAGTTTTTTTGTTGAGCGCAGTAGCCTCTTCTTTGCGCAACCAACCACATTCTCTCTGTCTCCCAGATCTGAGGTAAGCCATCATTGGGTGTTTATCGATGTTACCCTTTTTTGTTCCCAACAATCTGACTCGATGAGTTTTGATATACAGGTCGAATTGTTGGCGTGGAGTCTCTTTTTCGGTGGCATTGGTCTGTCGTTTACTCTAGTGGTGAGTAGACAATAAGGACGGACGTGAGACTTTGTCACATGCTCGTTGCCTGCTCACAGTGTCAATATTTTTCTCCCGCAGAATTCTCTGGGGTGATACAACTTTTTTCCCGCCTAGGACAAATTGACAGAGAACTCCGTTGGCGTGATTTGGATCCAAGATGAAGGCATCTCCCCCTTCATGGAAAGGCTTGCCAGGTGGATTCTTTGCAACCACAACTAAATTGCCTCTAGAGAGGAGAATTGCTTCATCCACAGGAATGATATAGTGTGATGGGGATTTATGAAGTAAATCTGTTGGGATGATTCGGAGGGTTCTATGTTGAAACTGACGTGTTTGTTGTAGAATAATTTAATTTGACAACTTTCCCCACAATTATCTGTCTCTTAATCAATAGATTCAAAGGTAGATAATGTTGCTTGTTAGAAGGGGTATGAAAAGGACATTGCATGGGATTTATCTCCAAAGGTCGAGCAACTCTGCGACGATCATTGTTGGTTTGTTCGTGGCGTCAAATCGATCATCGCGAAGTTGCTTGACGAGCGACTTTTGATTTCAATGACACTGGGTAAAAAAATTGATCCGTGTGCAGTCTGGGGGTACCTATGTCATAAATAATTAAGACATTCTTCTCCGTTTTTCATTATTTCTATGATTTACGGGGCTACGTGTTAATTTATCTTAAAGTCCTCGTCTTTTTTTTGTTGAGCGGAGGACGTATACGCTGGAATTTACGGTAGATATCATTTTATGACATTTCACAATCCAATTTCGGGCCACACTTATGGCCCATGTTTAGGCCTTTTAATGCTACGTATCATACACATTAACTCCCTTATGATACATTTTAAGGTACATAAAAATAAGCACTATACTAATGGGCCTTTCTATTCTAGAGCTTTACTTCTAGTGTTACCTCCCCCCATGGCCCCCCAACCAATACACTCTCCAGTATAGAGTCTTAACTAATAACTGTTTGTAACACTAGTTTGGTTTGACATCTTAAATACCAATCAGTAGGAAATTACGAGTTCGTGAATTTGAAATGTCTGGAAAGTGAGCTCTTTAGCTTATATTATGCTAACTGGTGCCAATAGTGTAAGCTAACTGGTGCCAGTAGTGTATACTAACTGGTGCCATAAGTTGAGCGTTGAGTATAAGACTCAACGGTCAAATATTGACAGTTATGTCAGTTAGACCGTCAGTTGAATACTGATACAAAATAGAATGACTTGCTAGAGAGGAAGTAATCACTGCAAGGACTTCAGTACATGGTGCTTCCAAGATAGCATGTCTGGCTGGCACAGAGAAGCGTCCTTCTCTTATGCCATACCCAAACAAGTGACAAGGATACCGTAGTCAAAGATCAGCCAGACTCGGACAGATCAGAATGGGAAGGATGTTATAAGCCATGTACCCCTAGCAGAAAGCGTCACATATCCACAAGGACCAGGTAAGCTGGGCGGAGTCGCGAAGGGGCTGTGAGCATGTTGACTCGATATTGAGCACATCAGTCGCGCCTCAAACCCGAAGTAGGTCGACAAACTGGTGATGAGATAAAGTAATACCATGCAAAAACCTTTCTCCTGGATAAGAATTAGGAGGGAAGGAAAACAGGTTGTATGATGAAAAAACCACAAGGTAGGGTCCTTTTGACCAGACCAAGGGGAAAAAATGAATTAGGGGTGGAACAAAACCTAAAGCCCGTGAGGAACGGGAAAAGGTAGTTCCGGGGAAAGAAAGTGCGTAGCCACGACGCGAACCCGGACTGTAGGATCAGATAGTACAGTATGGTAATTGCGCGAAAACTGAATACCAGTAAAATCTCGGCCGGTTAGGTCTGGAGGAGCGTCATCATAACGCGTCGATGATTGGGATAAGATGTCCCAATCGGAGGTGGAGATGCGGTCGCGGGTTTTACGACCATTAATAGTAGCGAACTCAAAGGGCCCATGAATGTATGTTGCATGATGGAAGAGATTGACCCATTGGCAATAAGGGTGAAGATTGAGTTCTTTTGCATAAATGGGGGCGTAAGAGTCTGGTCGCAGAATGTGGTAGTCGCCTTGATGGAGACGAGCAACAGTAGAAGCAGCATGGTATTCAAGCAACCAACGTTGATTACGAGGGTGTTGTAGTTTGTCTTTGGGGTGACAAATAAAAAACTGAACTAAGTACCGTCCGTCTGATAGACAATTTGGGTTGAGAGAAAGGGAAGAGGGCAAATCAACACACACGAGATGCCATTCACGACGGGGTACGGAGGGAAGCTGCCATGAAATGAAGAAGAGACGGGATGTACTCTTAATGATTGAAGCCGCGAGTTGAGAGGGGGAAGGTGGCGTGGCAAGAAAGGAGATTGTGTCGGAGGGTGGGAGTGGATGGATGTCATCAATAAGAGTATCCGTGTCATGGTCGTCCCAGTCGTGTAGTTCGGAATTAAGTTCCCAAAGTGAGGGAAAATGTAGGGAACGGTCTGAATGTTCATGGTGTGACCAAGACTGGAAGTCAACAAGATTCGTGGTAAGGGGTGGATCGGGTGCAGTAGCTGATGGAATCTGGTCGTCAGCAAAGCGAACCCTACGAAAGGGTTGAAAAGGTTTGTACGGAAGGAAACCTTCGAGACTGGCGGCCTTATAGGCATCATCGCGCAAGGGGCGGTGAAGCTGTCCGAAACGATGGTCAGGACCATCAATGGGGGCAAATGGAACGAGTCCGGGTGGAACCGGGCTGAGGTGAGAAGCATGGAATTTATCAATCTTCTCTGAAACAGTGTGTTTACACTCATAAGAGGCGCCTTTAAGCCGTCGGAGAACGACCCAAGGGCCAGTACAGGCAAATTCCAATTTACCGACTCGAACGTGCTTGGCACTAGATTGGACGGTGCGCCTGGCGAAGACGTAATCGCCTGGTTTGAAGAGCTTGGGATCAGGACGGAGGGAGTTAATCAATTCACGATGATAAGCACGATGTTCATCATTAGAATCCGTCCAAGTTTGCGAGAGGCTTCGAGGATGAGAGCTTGCCGGCGTGCAAAGCTGTTCACTAATTTAGGGCGAGAGATCAATTCAAGATGGGCACCGGTAGAGTAGTCCAAAGGGAAGCGCCATTCACGGCCAGTGACCATAAGGCAACGGGAGATGTCAGTACCAGCAACAGGTGCACAATTCCAAGCATACATAGCCATGTGTAAGCCTTCATGGGCAACGCGAGGGTCGGAACTATGTTCAGAGTTGAAGATCTTGAGCGATTTGTTGAGGTATCGACCAATGCGTTCGACAAGCATGGGATCGTGATTGGCACGGCTGAGCGTGTGTGTGTTCAATTTGAGGAGTCGCGCAGTATCTCGGAACGTAGCGTAAAACTTGCTGTCTTTATCTAGAACCATGGTATGGAAGAATCCATGGCGGAGCTGAAAGCGCATGATGGCAGCGGCGAATGTAGTGGAGTTAGGCTCTGTGATGCCTTCTAACAGACCAAATGCTGTCATGTTGCAGGCTCCAACCATATAGCAGGTGATATTATCGTACGTTCGGAGATGTCCGGCAGTATAGCAATCAACGTGCATGACGCTCATAGGTTCTGTGGCAGGGAAATTGTAGACAAGTTCAGAAGACTTGCGTAAAGTTGCGTTGGAGAGCCGACAGGCGGCACATTTGTGGACAAGGTCGCTGATGTAATGATACATCTTTGGCCAAAAGAAGCGCAAGCGAATGCGAGAAAAGGTACGGTAGGCGTTGAAGTGCCCGCCGATTGGATTGGCGTGGAATGCAATGAAGACAATGTTGCGGAGGGATCTAGGCACAAGTTGTAGGGAAATGGAGTCGTCTGTGGATTCAATAGGTTCATGCAGCGCAAGCATGCCATTAGCAGTGACGACAATCTGTGAGCGGCGAATCAAACCTCGATAGACATAGTGAAGCTTAGAAAGTGAAGCCTTGTTGATTGTGTGAGGATTCTCGATCATGTGTCTGATGAGTGCTGTCTCTGGATCGTCGGCGTAGGCGCAAATCCAGGTGTCGGTGTCAGGTAGGGAGATCCCTGTAGCGCCATTGAAAAGGACCTGTGCTGTAGCAGCGGCGGCGGCAAATGGCGTGCTTTCATCAACAGGAATAGAACCATCGCGAATGTCCCGCAGCCGGTGTACAATGCAATTGAGAATGGCGGACGACGTGAGGGCTGGGATACCATCAAGTAAAAGGTAGTACGAGCGTTCAGCAAGTTTGCGAGTGAGTTGATCAGAGTAACCAAAACCCTTGGCAAACTCGTATGGAGAAATGGGCCTGACAAGTCGTGCATCCATGCAGTCGAATTCAATGCCAAAAGACTGACCAAAGAGGTTGTCATTCTGCGGATCAAGAGGTGGAAAAAGGTGACTAGTGTCAAAAACTCCGGCACCTATAGTAGTGTCATGTTCGCACTTCACTGGAAGGAGGTTGTAAAGGCGTGTGGAGTGATATCGAGAAGTGGGCGGGGGAACAGGGACTGGGTCAATGGCGACAAGAGTGTCGTTGGCGGACATGCGGTTCATATGCGATCGTGCGAAAGAAACGGCATACGTAGATTCATTGAATGGAGTGTGAATGAGGTCATGAATAGTGCGACAGCGAGCTTGCGGAGGTGTGTTGATGTACAGTGCGTCGACGGAGGATTGTGTGGATCGGTGTACGCCTAGGAGAGCAGTCGCGGTATCGTCGATAGAGTCGCCAAAAGTGGGGAATTGCAATGACGTGGTAGAGGTGATCCACAAATCTTGCTTCAGTGTCTCATGGAAACTGGAGGGAATGTGGATGCCTTCAAGCTTGGAGGGTGTGAGTAAGCAAAAGAGTTGCAAGCCATGACGACAGCGACAGTTGATGATGAGAGAGGCTATTGTACAAAACCACTGTGACCTCTGTTGCGTAGAAATGGATGATGGACAATGGGCGATAAAGAAGTCAACATAGATGTTGTTGGCTGTGAGTACCCATTGGAGCAGGTCGTGGGAAGTGGAGAAGATATGTGGAATATGGAGGAAGTCTTGGAAGAGACTACGCGGCATTGTCAGGATCGCTAGCAGCAAGATATTGAATGGGAAGAGTTTCGGAGCTAAGGGCATGGGCAAGATGGCCGCCGCCCAATCCGACAACAATGCCATGATATCGAGTAAGTTGGCGTGCGGCTGAAGGGACATCGTGATTTTGAAGGGGTTGAGGAGTGTCAGGTGTAATATGCTCAGGAAGGGTCAAGCGTCGTGCTTGAGATCGTGTAGTGACGAGTTGTGGTATGGGATGTGACGATGAAACGTAAGTGATGGGATACACAGAGATACTGTCAAAGAATAATTCTTGTTGGACGGAGATGGAATGAAAGAGTGAACTGACATGCTGTGCCTCGGTGTCAACAGGAACACCGTCAATGGTAACGGATGGAATGCAATCAATGTCAGGAGGTGAGACCGTAATTGATTTTCGCGGTTTGCGATATCCTGGCATCGTGTCGGAGTCAGTTCACCATCAGGAGGAGGGTATTTGCTTCGTAGTTCTGCCGCTGACTGGAGATATTTGGAGAGCAGTGGGTCGAAAGTAGTAGAGTGGGCCAGTTTTGACATATAGTCGCTGTCGACATTGAAATCACGTGTGCGATGTACGATGTCCATGGCCCATAATTGCAATCGCATCTGTACTCGTAGGATGACCGAATTGTTGCCTTCGTATGATAGGACAAACTTTAATGAGTAGCAGTCGTTAATGGCGGTGAAACGTTGACCCCATGTGTACAATCGATTTGTATTGATGGCCCAATCGAGTGTGAATGCCTCGCCGAGGTGGGAATGGAGCCTTGTTTCGTAGCCTTTGTTCCGGCGTGAGCCCATGCAAATTGGTTTCAGCCGTGGTGGAGAACCGACGTCCTTGGCATTGGTCAGAAATTCACATGGACCGCCGCAAACTTCACGATGCATAGCGGCGAGTGAAGCATCATCATTGTCTGGCTGGCAGCCAACGTATCCCATTCCGACTTGGGCAAAGTCGGTCTTGAGATAAAATCGTTTGCGGTGGTCGTACTGTGCACAGCACGGATCAGACAGAATCGACTGTTTCATGAAGTCCCATTGCGACTGACAGGATGGAGTCCACATGGAGGATGTAAGGACAGTATTATAGTCCTGTTGGCACAAGAGGCGTAGGTCTTTACATCTGACCTCAAGCCATGGAATATAACAGGAATAGAACATACAAAATCCAAGGAGGCTCGCAACGTCGCGGACAATGCGTGGTTGTGGCCAATTGCGGACGAGGTCAAACTTGGACTGAGCAGGATGATTTCCATCCTCAGCGATGTCATGTCCAACGAATTCAAAGCGTGGACTGAAAAGATGGCATTTCTTTAGGTTTAAGGAGAGTCGGCGGCGAAGGCATACGTCAAGCTGACATTCGAGTATCGAAGTGATGTATCCCAGTCGACGCCGCGACTGTGGATATCGTCAACGATGATTTTGGTTCCGGTGCTACCGCCAACATCAATGCCACGGGATTTAGCAAGCTCATCCCAGTCGGCTTGACAGTCGTGTGCAAAGATGATGAACGTGGCAGGACCGTTGACAGGACCAAAGGGCATAACATTGTAAGTATATTTCTGAGTGTAGGGCCCGGCGAAGGCGGGTTTTCCTGGCTGGACCGGTTTACGGCAATTTGATGAAAGCCTTGAGGTGCGTCAAGCAACCAGCGAAACATGGAGTGCCCAAACAAGATGACGACTGCAAAGTCGCAGCGAGGAATAGGGTAGGCAATGATTTTCGTTACACGGTTCAGTCCGATGTAATTGACGCAAAGCCGCCAAATGTAATCATCGATATCAAAGACATTCTCCTGATGTGGTTTGGGTGCAAGAAGGGCAGGGCTGAGCCATTCACCGTCGAATACCTGACGAATCTGATTAATTGACTCTAACTTGTCTATCATGGGTTGCATAATTTCGCTCTCCCGAGGGCCAAAGTTCACTGCCTTCGATCGAACAGGAGGAGCGGTACCAGTATCAATATTGCATTCATAGTCAAGGACAGGGATACTCATTCCCTCAGGGCGGAAGACGCCCCACTTGCATTTGATAAGGGCTATGATTTGGTTCTGGCGGTCGACGCTGAGGTGAGCAATGCGTAAATTATCGCAAAGATACTGGCTGTCACGTGCGTCGTCAAAGGGTACGTTGAATGTGCGCATAGGGTGAAGACGTTTTCGTCGGCTGAGAAGCTTGCCATATGATCCTTCCTCAATCCATTCCCAGCTCTGTTGCCAATCAGGATGGCCTCTGTCATCCAAGTATACGTTGGGTTTCCTACGTCCTTTCCTCCTGCGTTCTACGCGTATTCGCGCCGCTGGTAAGCTGGATAGGGTGAAATACAACAACTTAATTTAGGATGACTGTGATGACATAACAGAGAAATATAATAGGCGCAACAATGGACCGCCAATCGACACAATCGTCGAAAATCTTGAGTTTAATCTAACTCACGCATCTGTATTATCAGAGAAGTATGTGGCGTACCCTGTGGAAGAATCATCAGGACCAATAACATTATGCCGACGCTTCCGAATGATGGAGCTATGATCAACATTTGAGTATGACGGAGTGGCAGGCACTACCGAAGTTAGCATGGTATCATGGATACGATCGAGGATCGAAACAATGCTGGAATAATTCTTGGCCGGACGGCCAGAAGACCGAGACACTTTGTCCGTACAATCGTATCGCTGTGGAAACATATCCGTCACCGGAAACGGTGCAACATTAAGAAGCTTTGCCTCGACGGCACTGGAAGTAGCATCATTATGACAATGGAGTGACTTTATGAAGGTCTTGCCGAGGATAGTGTTGACGCCAACGTGCGAGCCAATGGCAATCACATGGGTGATGGGTTGGTGGGTGGTCGTTTCATACCTAAGTTTGAGTCGGACGACTAAGTTAAGCTGGGTGGTGTGGCGAGACATGTCACCATCATTCCCAGTAACAACCCCTCCAAGAATAATGGGAGTGTAATCTCCGTTGTCCGAGGTGAAGAGGTCGGCAATGCATTCAGGATGGGCTTTAAGTATAGGAAGCCAAAACCCGGCGTAGCCGGAAGATAAGCAAGCGCCGGTGTCAAAGAGGCAGCGGATCATGGGACAATTCTCTAGAGCAGTGTCCATGGTACCGAG
Source organism: Cyclotella cryptica (assembly GCA_013187285.1). Classification (NCBI taxonomy): domain Eukaryota; phylum Bacillariophyta; class Thalassiosirophyceae; order Thalassiosirales; family Thalassiosiraceae; genus Cyclotella; species Cyclotella cryptica. Next base: position 186,696 of record JABMIG010000169.1, read on the forward strand.
GACAAGGGTGATATGAGGAAGCTGTCCATCGATTTGGACGGGTAGGATAGGTTTACACTCATGGCGTTTGTCAGTAGAATGTAAAATGGGAAGGACGACATAGGCACGACCGTGGGAGTGAGTAGGGGCTGAGCTGAGGGAAGAGACAGTGCTGGCTGAAGTAGGTGTCTTCTGTGATAATTCCTGGGCTTGACGGAGAAAGTACTGTCGACCAGCTTCTTTTTGACTAGGCGACAGCTGGCTGAACTTGATCTTATCTTTGGGTACCCAGCCTTTGCGACGAGAGCGAATGGCTTCGAGGTACTCCTTGTGCATACGTGCAGCCCATTCAGCCACACCACGAGCATCCTTATTGGGACAAATGATCTCCTTGGTGTGTTTATCGCGATAGCGGTGAGGGCCTTTACAGCCCCAACATTCATCTGTGGGTGGTGACAGTTCTCGATGTCCATTCCGCTTTCCATCTTTGTATCGCTGGAGAGTCTTTTCAGCTGCGGAGAGAAAGGTGGGTCCGTCAGAGGCATCCTCTGGAACATTCATACCCATGGCTGACATGACCTTGCTCATGAAGGAGTGAGTGTCACCTATAGTCTTCTTGACGAAGTCCTTTGTTTGCGATAACTTCTTTTCACAGCGCGTAGCAATCAAAAGATATTTTTGAAGCTGTTGCAACTGGGCATCACGGGAAAGGTCAGAAAAGGAAAGGTGATCAGTACAGGTTTCTTCAAACATATCGCGGACATTGCGCTCGAGATGGTTAACAAAGTGGTTGGCAAGATTGTATTGGAAGGACTCATCTTCGAGGAAGGTGGGCGCCTTGGAGAAGGGCGTTGTAGTATTCGAGGACGGTAAGGGAGACGTCTTCGTCCTGAAATGCCATCGTAATCTTTTCGCACGTAGCAAAAGCGGTGGCAGAGAATCCGGGCGCAAGATGTTCACGAAGTTTGTGATAGATGGAGTCTTGCGCAGCAGAAGCAATCTTGAATTGGAGTTGCTGCCATTTGTTGATCTCGTCGATGGTGCATTCGGTTGATCCGAGTGCCGGAGGTAGTAATCCACATGGTCCACCAACGCCACTTGGAACGAGAACTTGATCACGAAACTCGGCCGTACTGAGCAAGAACGGGTCGCCAGGGATGGTACAGGTGTACCGATTTACCGGATTACCCGCGGTGTTGAGGAAAGTAACATTTCCAATTGGAAGGGGGATGAAGTATTCAAGTTTCACCATGCAAGGTGAGTTCATATGGTGAAGATCGTGATAATCGATCGTACAACGAACGTGAACAAAGCGTACGTTGGCGGGACGACTGGTATTGACAGTACCATCGTCGATCCGACGAAGTGCATGAGTGACGGGGTCGAGTGCGTCGTTGATGATGGCGCCAGTCGTATCATGGTACGAGAGTACTTCGAGAACGGCAGGATTGCACCACTGATGGCGAAAACGAGACGTCCATTGCGCAACAAACACTCGAGCGTGGGCGTCCATGCCACAGCGCGAAGAGTAGAATTTGGAGCGGGCTAAGGAACGCATTTTCCGCAGCATGCTTGTTGCAAAGGAGTGCGTAGATGCGTTCGGAAGCGGGCGCATCCGGACCAACGATCGGGTAGGCTTGGATAGTTTTGCCTTCATACTTGACGGTCTCGAGGGCTTTTGGGATGAACATGGCGTTGTCCGTCTTCGCGAAGACCTGAAGACGATTTTCGAGAGCGGAAGGTCCAATGATGGGCATGATGAGTGTAGAAGAGGTTCGTGCAACCAGGAGGCACCACTTAAATACCAATCAGTAGGAAATTACGAGTTCGTGAATTTGAAATGTCTGGAAAGTGAGCTCTTTAGCTTATATTATGCTAACTGGTGCCAATAGTGTAAGCTAACTGGTGCCAGTAGTGTATACTAACTGGTGCCATAAGTTGAGCGTTGAGTATAAGACTCAACGGTCAAATATTGACAGTTATGTCAGTTAGACCGTCAGTTGAATACTGATACAAAATAGAATGACTTGCTAGAGAGGAAGTAATCACTGCAAGGACTTCAGTACATGGTGCTTCCAAGATAGCATGTCTGGCTGGCACAGAGAAGCGTCCTTCTCTTATGACATGGCCATAGAGGTCCATTTGAACAACAATTCCTGTTGATATCAGAGAACCCTCAATTTTGTACGTGGTACACATATCATGTGTGACGTACGAGTTTGCTTGCAAAACACTTGTAAAATACGGTGCATATTTGTGTAACATAACTAGAATCTGAAAAATGTCATATTATTTCCCAAATTCATTCCAATATGCAATGGTATTACATATTACAAAACATAAGCTTAATAAGAATCACAACCTAAATTCCTTTTGAAGGTGCTACTTAGAAAATTGGGACAACAAATGAAATCTTATCAAGCAAGACATCTTCCTGTCATCCTTCTGCTTTGTACAAAAATGCACAGAGCAGGTAGAACAGTGCCAACTAGTTCTTGGAGGCTTATAGCTTTTTGATTAGAGTAACTGCAGCCTTAATGCACTACATATATGGAGGGTGTGTGTTGCTGCTAATGGATTCAGTAACAATTTTTAACATTATTTCATGTTTGTTAATGAAAATTTCCTTTGATCAACCATTTTGAATAGTTCTTTATTTTTTCTTCTTGTTTTTGCACAAGTTGTCATGCCCATACACTTTGAGGAATACCATGGATCATCAATAAGGCACAGTCAGCGTCAGCAATGTTCTAATATTTATTGCTTATTGCTCATTCATTGTTGTGCACACATATCTTGTAATGATACTGTATTTTATACCCAAATACCCTCTTGTAATTCAATGAGTATGACTCATTCTTACACACTGCAATCAATATTCATTTTACTATGCTGCACTTACATCTTTGATTGCTCATCTTTCATCTTCTTCATGTTCACAACTGGGTAAGTCAGTTGATTGTACCAGGTGCAGATTTCAGATGAACAACTCAATTTTTAAATTGATGCATCCTTTCTCACCATTACAGATGATGACAATTACAATAGCTTTTTAAATATTGATTGGCAAAGTTGCCAAACTTCCTTCTAAAATGGTAGCAATAAGAAGGGTAAGGTCAATGTTGAAATGAAAATGATAAGTGCCGCCAGACTCTCACATTGTGCAACTGTGTTTTTGGGTATACTCAAAACCTTGACTAACAGTACATCTAGGATATTTTCAGAGTATCTCTTTGTATACTCCATGTTTTCATTGTCAATTACATCACATCATTGATGCAACTGTGTGCCAGAGGGACAGAGAGAAAGAGAAAAGTTGCTTCTGCGATTGCTATCAGTAGGCAGAGTGAATGGCCGGATTCAAAGTCAAAGGTTGTGCAAATGATCTATTTGGGGAGATATTTGGTGATGTTCCCACAGAATTGGACAAGTTGGATTAGCCGGGAGGGTTTTTTCAGGTCTGTGAGAGGTGGGCTTGTAGGGGTATTCATCATTGTGTTATTCAGTTTTGTTTGTTGTGATCTTCTTCTTACTCTTGTTAAGAGGTGGGCTCACAGGATTTTCTCATCATCTGGAGACTTTAGTAATGGGGTAAATGATGTAATGGTTCCAATAGTAGTCTTGTTCCAGTCTTGTGAAAATTGACTGTGTTGTGTGCTTGAAGTGTTTCAAGTAAGTTTTCATTCTTGGTGAAATATTTTGTTGTACTAAATAATTAGGTGATTGTTAGACCTTATTGAGTACAGCTTGGAGATGGCTGGTCCTGCACAGCGTAGAAATCACTACTGAATCTACGTCACACAATTATTCGCATAATTTGGCTTATGTAAAACAGCTCATTTATTTTATGTCGCATGAATAAAAACTCTAAAAAACCGCCTCTCCCCCGCTCATCGCGATGGCTCCCCACACAACTGTCCCCCCCTCACTCCAATCGGACAGTTCCGTTCTCCAATTTTCGAGTGCAGGATCCTGACCTAAATTGTATAGCATCTACAGGTGTTGTAGATGTGATGAAGCCCTTTAGGTCACACTCCTGCACTCGATAATTGGAGTCCACTGCATTTACATTTTGGGCGGCGAATCCCATAGTTGCCGTGTAATTTTTTATGATCAGTAGCAAATATCTTAAATGTTTTTAAAAATAAAGGTAGTCACTAAGTATTAAGTATCATAGGAGGCAGGAAAAAGCATATCCAAGCTGTACTAATTTCTGGGAATTTTGCTAGTGACGTGATCGTAAACATACCTATAGTAAAATCTTAAGATATTTCATATTACAAGCAGCCGATGCAAGATTTTTTAACAGCAGCGGGAGCCCACAAAAAGGAATTCGCCTTGTTCCGTAAAAGAAGATATAACAGTGGCCACCAGTTAGCGTGCTTGCCGCGCTCGCTTCGCTCGTGCCGCACGCACGGGCAGACTTTTTTAGTGCTGTGCTTTACAATAATATATTTTAAATAAAGCGAGCTTTGCTCACACAATCACAGTAGGTTGAATTTAGATATTATTTTGATTTTTAAACGCGATTCGGCAGTATGCTCTGTTACAACAGCCATTGCCATATAAAAGAGTGATTCACTGTATTATATCAGAATACGCTCCTAACAGAAGTGAGCAAAATCTACCAAAACTTCTTGGGAGCAACAATTCAATTTTGAGAATGAGGACTTGAGAGGGGTCATTTGGTCATTTTAATCTGACAAAGATATCTTTGGGGTCACGAATATATTTTTAGGGGTAGCTTGAAGGTAACACAATATATTGTACAGTCAAGAAGTACCATTCATTGCAAAAGTTAATACCTAGAAGGTACCCACCATTAAAGAGAACAATATTACCTAAGCAGAAATGAAGACAAATTTAGATATATTTTTATAGGTAAGCACAGATGAAGTAACTGTGACTACCCATGCATATCAAACATGAAAACAATTTATTTACAGGTATGTGAAGTGAGTAACTGCATGATCTTACCTAAAATAGTCGAAAGCGAAAAAAGTGTCTCATGGAGAAGAAGGAGAAGGAGAAGGAGAAGGAGAAGGAGAAGGAGAAGGAGAAGAAGGAGAAAAAGAAAAATCTCAGTTACTAATAAACTAAGATTTTTTCAAGAAAAAATCTTGATTACGCACACAGTATGACCTATGTGTCCGATCGCGGAGAACCATTATTGACTATGATATTTCTCTGAATTATAAAGGTAATTTTTCATAGATCTTTCTATGATAATATTATTGACGACTGGTAATAAGGATATGTTAGGGGTCCTGTCCCAGCCCATTTTGAGCTCATGCGGTGGGCGCCCACTGTTCGTACCCACTTTTCTCATGTATCTGTGTCATGTATCATTCAGTTGGAGCCTTCCGCCTCCAGCATGCTATGTGACAGTTCAATACGATACGATATCTAAGGTAGGTGACATAGATATTTCTAGCAGCCGCTGCAAGATTTTTTAGCAGCAGCGGGAGCCACAAACTGGAAGAGTCTTGCGTTGTTAAGTAACATGACAGTGACAGTGGAAGCAAAACATGGTCCTCGTTAGCGGATAAATGCCTGTGCAAGCTCACATTGCATGTCCCAGCTTGTGTCACATGATCTGATAAACTGCCTTTGTTCCTGCTTAGTGACTGCACTCGTGCAGCATGCACTAGAGTGCAACCACTCATAAAGAAGGTACAAAATGTTATTTTGTTGCAACATACCATTAGACGTCATTTATGAAGTTTTGTAAATTGGGAATCTGCAAAAAGTTTTGTTTAGTACATCAAAATGCAGTACTATTAAAAGCAACGTCATATCTTCAATAAAATTTGATATTACACTAGGGTCCATCAAAAGAATTATACGTGGTCAACTTGTAGCGTTTGCGTTTTGACCATGTTCAATCAAAATTCATTTATATTCTACTGCTATTATGCACAATCATGTTTAATAAAGCATTATACTGAACATAACAGTTTTACCCTCAAAAGCCCATGTGGTTTGAGACAGAACAAAAAAGTCTACAATTAAATCTGCTGAGTTGCATAGTGTGTTTGATCTTTCAATGTATGTATGTTTTGCACATTGAACAATGTCCAAGTGTAAGATATGATCTGTGTATGTTGATTTCTTTGTTGCCTTGAGATGGTTCATTCATGAGGTGACATTTTTGTGCGACGTCAATTTCTGTGTGGCATGTTTGTATCCTTTATTGTGTGATAGTCCTATTGGTGGATGGTGTGGTTCTTTGTGTGGCATTGATATGGATGTATCATAATTCTTGGTGTGGCATCGATCTTTTATGGGATCATTCTTGGTTTGGCATTGCTTTAGTATGACAGGGCTGGTTTTGTGTTCTGTGTGACAAAGATGTTTTCCTGCATCTTTTTTGTGGTTAATTTGAAATAATACACAATTAAAATTAATTCGTACTTTACTGTAGACCAGAGAAAGTACAATGTATTTTCTATCATATTTCCTTTTGTGGGCAGTAAATAATATATAGGTATGCACACATGAAAAGGGAACCTTTCTTTCTATTCAATCTCAACATTTGAAAGAATTTGAAGAGTTGGGAGTTTCCCAGTTAGAATGCAGCAGAAGTCAGGTATACTTTTTGGGCGAATCATGCAATCACAAGAATCTTGGCATCAGGACATCTGATATCTTTTTCCTTGTTTGATATGAGGTTGTTTTATGTTAACCTAGGTGCAGGCCTATGCTTTTCGCGACACAGAAACATGAATATGCAGGTCTTTTTGTTTCTTTACTTTGATTTGTGATTTTGCAATATATGATAAGTCTATGCCTAGTAAAAGAGTATATTTTTTTGGTCGCCAATGGCAATATTGTAAATTTCTGGGCCTAATTAGTATTCTTAAGGCATTTTCATGGCGCGGTCGCTTTGTTCCTTAAATGACCGCGATGGCTGTTGCACGCGAGGAGGCACTTTCCAATCAGTTCACTTCGGAATGGGTTGAATTTATTGAATACGCGTTGGTCTAATCTAGAGTATATTTTTTGGTTCGCCAAAGGCAATATCGTAACTTTCTGGGCCTATTTAGTATTCTTAAGGCATTTTCATTGCTCGGTCGCTTTGTTCCTAAAATGACCGCGATGGCTGTTGCGCGCAAGGATGCACTTTCCAATAAGTTCGTTACAGTCTCGGTTGAATTTATTGAATACGCGTTGGTCCAATCATGTATCCCAAGTTAACCACAACAAAATGAGATCAGAATAATCTCCAAACAGAACAAAGCGAAATGTACCAAAACCTCTTGGGAGGAAGATTTCAACTTTCGCAATGAGGGCTTCATGGGGGTCACATGGTCCTTTTAAACTGAAATATACCACTTGGGGGTCACGAATGCATTTTTAGTCAGGTCGAAGGTAACACAATGTTGTACAGTTCAGAAGTACCATTGATTCCAAAAGGCAATTCCTAGAAGGTAACCACAAATAAAAAGAACACAATTACCTAGAATGCCGCAAGGATAGATTTAGATATATTTTTATAGGTAAGCACACATGAAAAGATCATGACTACCCATGCATTTCAAACAAGAGAATGATTTATTTACAGGTAAGTTCAGCAAGGAGGTGTATGATTGAACCTAAAATAGCCAAAAGTGAAAAAAGTGTCTCCTGGAGAAGGAGGAGAAGGAGAACAAAACAAATCTCGGTTGCTGACAAACTAAGATTATTTCAAGAAAAAATCTTGACAACCCAAGATCGCCCACCTCCCCTTCATCAATAATTGCCATGTCACACATCAAATAAACCCGAGTCATTATTGCGAAGAGTGCACCAGTAAAGGCCTCATAATGATTGTCATCATCCGACCTCTCCAAGTAAAATTCACGACGCGTACCAAAGTAGGTTTTCTCTGTTGAAATCTCTGCTAAGTGCTCTACTAGCAATGAAAGAGATCGCTCGTTCATGGTCTCTCGTGCGCCGTCTCTTGATATATTGAGAATGTCAGACTCATCAGAGTCGGTTGAAGTCGTGGTAAGAGATCTGGCAATGTTGAGTCCCAAGTTTTGATTTGTTGCAGCTTGCTCAATTGATGGTTTTTCAGTATGGGCTGAAAATTCAAGGGCACTTCGTGGATAGTGGATGCTTGAGGCATAATCATGGCTTGGCTTGGCGCATTAGCAGTGCTTCTCGTCGCACTAGAATGATTGACCGGAGAGGTTCTGAAGCTCGTCACCGCGTTAGGAGAAGATCTCGAGTGTATCGATTTTCGATGCCATCTCGCCTTTCTTTGTTTCACACAATAATGGAGCTAGAACTTTTGGAACGGTCACATCAGCACAATCAAATACAATCCACTGTTTTGCCACAGCTTACCATAGAACAAAGAAGGACGCGATTTCTCGTCTCGTTTCTTTACTCTCTCCTGAAACCTCGTGCTAAAAGACCGTCTGTCATGTCGTGAGGGAGAACCTGCATCCCTTCCCAACTCGAAACAATCTCGTTGTTGGGTGAGAACAGAGCAAAGCGATGACCTTTTACTAGTTATTATCTCTTTCATCTGTTTCGGGTGTAAGAAAACGAGTTCGTAATACACAAAGGGGATTACGTCAGAGCAGTCACAAAGGAAGGAATGAGCGCTGCTGCCGGCGTAGTTGTCACTCGATGAATCTTCTTGGCATCAGCAGTGAAGATGTCTTCAATCCAAGACAACATTATTTGTTTTCGATTTGATCGCTGTCTGCAAATCATCACTCAGCTATCAGATATCATTATTAGTTCCATCCGCGATGGTGCCATATATCGTCGATCAGAAAATTATCTTGGACAGCATAGCAGCGTCGACAGAAGTATTGATACGTTTTAGCTTCGATGCAACGGCACGTTTCTTTTGAACCTCTGTATCCTTGACGGAACAATAATGTGTAGTTCGCTATCTTGTTTGTTTGGGTGGCGGCAAACATTGAGAGGTGATGTTCATTATTATGAAAGCGTCTTGATTTTCATGATATGGATCGCGACGATATCCATCCATTTCTATGACTTCTAGCGGTTTGGATGAAATGTTTGTTGCGGCGTTTGTTTTTGTCTCTTTGAATCGGCGAAAGTGTCTTTTGTTCGTGCTTTCCATGTATTGTGTATTATGATTTTGTTTTTCTTCATCATAGATTTTTGCTCGTACTGAGCTGGACGATCTCATTTTGTGTTTTCCTTCTGTCATCGTTCCTCTCCTACACCTGGTTTTTTTGAAGATCAATCGAGGGCAATAATTGAAAATTGGCAACCGTCATTCTGCAGTGTCATTGCATAGAATGTCTGTCTTCGTCCAGATATCAATTCATATATTCTTTCATTCCTTCCTTAGGGGAGTATCATGTTGGTCATACACTGTTTTTGATTGAGACTGCTTGGCGACTAACCTTGCACCAATATCTTAGACAGCAGTGCGATCAAGGTTGCAACGGCATTTTCTGGAACAGAGCTCTGTCATCCGAGCCTAAGAGAGACACGAGTAATGTTGGAATAAGAGACATGAACTAACTGCAATTTCGATTTTTTAAACTTCCGGTTCAATTTGCCTTTGCCAAAACTACAGTTGAGTATGAATTCATCTAACCAAATGCTCTTTAGATGTAAAATGATCTTACATGTTATCCCTGTTCCCACTAAATGATCACCAAACAAATTATTTAAGATCATCATTTCAAAGAGAGCAACTGCACCAACAAGAGCTGCAGCAGAGGCAACACCAGAAAAAATGGCTTTGGTGGCAGGAGAAATAGCCTTTGCACTAACTGTGGTAGCAGCCTGATAATTGGAGCTTGCACGGACAAGATTGGCAGCTGTTTGGTTGTCGCCTGTCAGCTCATAGGAATCTTCAGATGTATCTGCAGGGTCATCAGATCCGTCGGGATCATCATTGGTATCAGCATCAATGTCTTCGGAGGTCTCATCACCAGATTCCTCGCTTGTGACATCATCAGAATCCTCAGAAGTTCCTGCAGGGTCTACAGATCTAGTGGAAGTAGCATTCGTATCTTCAGAACTCCCATCGTTAGGATCATCACCTGTTAGATCATCCTCAGAATCCTCAGATGTTCCTGAAGGGTCGTCAGATCCAATGGGATCGTCATTGCTGGCAGTGTCAGGATTTTCTGCATCAGCAGGGTCCTCGTCAGCAAGATCAACAATCTCATTAGGATCATCATTGGTAGATGAGCCAGTGCTACTTTCTGAATCAGTGTCATTACTGGTCAAATTTTGGATTGGCATGGGCGTGCTCCCTTGGAGGGATCGCTTGGAGACACGTGTATGATGAGGAGATGCGAAGGCACACCCAAGGATGACAGCAGCGACAGTGATGGAGATCTTCATTTTCAAATAAGGATTTTTTGTGCGCGAGCAATTGTGAGCAAGAATGGAGCGAAAAATAATGAGATCTATACAGAATGAGTCAACCAGGGAATGAGATGTGAGATGTTTCCATGAAATTGTCGCCAGTCGTGTAGAATACACTCATGATGTACCTCGCGATTCCATTATGTTAAGAACACACTGATCCAACTTCCACAGACATCGAACCATGTTGGTCGTGTACCTTTGGTGTCATACCTAAGCGTAGGCGGCGTGTCAGAGGATAAACTAATTTCAATAGGTAACGTACCTACTATGTCGCTCTGTACCTGGAATATCATGGAATCTTTACCCTCTTGTTCTCGAACTTTGGAAGACCTCATTCGATGGGAACATTGTTGCACCTCTTGGGACTCCACTTTCATTGTAACCGTAGGAACTTGGGACTGTATAATTATTATTCTTTGTCTGTGTCGTGCAATGAAAGCAGCTGTATCAACATGTATGAATGTAGGAGAGTACGGTAGTCTCATCAGGGTGTATTGTAGATTATCAAGATTTTTCAAAATCAAGATTTTTCAAAACTTTAGTTGTATTCATTCTCATTCTTCTCCTCCTCCTTCTCATCATCATCATCATCATCATTCTCCAATGAGAAAGTTTTTTCACATTTGAACAAAACAAATACTTCAATGATGTTCCTACCTTGTAATTACCTGCAAATAATATTTTTTGGTTTGACCTACATTGCTAGTCATAATGTTACCCTTAAAATTGTATCTTATTTCCAAACTGGACGTGTTCGCCTGCAAGGTGCATGTGAAGTATGTGAGGAGCACACACCCACAAACCAAGCTTAGAAAAGCCACCTCATTTTTAAACCTAAAACTTCCTCTGTTTCAATAATTTTCATCTGTCTAGCTCAGTTCAAAAAATCTTGCATTGGCTGCTAGTATTGTTGATATGTGTGAAATATATTTTGTGTTGAGGAAGTAGCATTTTGAGAAGTCAATGTTGAGGAATACTGTGAAGAATTTGTGTAAAGCATGCATGTGTGTTGTAATATTTGTTTGGTGTCATGCTTCATGCACTGAGCTCACTGCAATTTCCACAGCTTTGTTATAATGATAATGTGTTATAATTTGTGTCCAACTGACTGCCGTAGCCTTGCTTAATTTGTGAACTCGGCAGAGGTAGTTATTGTATCATAGCTTTTCACCCTGTGTCATAATTATGAAATCAACATAATTCTTAATTAGGAAGGGAGCTACCATGATGTGTTGGAGACTCTGACTTTGGGGCATTGCCTTGTAAACTATGGTACTTGTATGTGTTGTAAGGACCCACCAATGAATGTAGATTGGTTATATTTAAAAAGTTACCTGTATATATCATGTGTAATGTTTTAGGTCAGAAAAGATAGTGATAAAATAATGGGTAAGAAAAGTAGAAATGACGTATGTAGTGCACTTTGGTACGGCAAGAACATTATAGGATCATAGATGTCCCTTCAGTTGACACTATCACTAGTCATTTTGAGGATTATTGTAAAATAGCAAATGGTACAGGAATGTACTTTGTGAGTTTGCTTTTGCCTAGCCTGTTATTGTTAGTTAAATGCTCAGCAATCAATGCCTGGGGTGAGAGAGTTTAGAGTTTTGTTGTAAAACTTTTTAGTAATATGAAAATGAAGTACTTTTCATTCAACATGAATTACAACTAAAACTCTTACAAAGTAGTGAAATGCATAAATGTACTTACTAGCTTTCTTAGAAATCAATTGTTCTTCCAAGTACAAATCCTCCCAATGGATAAGGTTGAAAATCAGTAAAATGATAAATGAAAGTATTAGAGGTAAACAGTGTTGGCAGAAATCAGTGGCGTGTGAAGCAGTCCAGATTAGCAACACCTTACAAGAACCAATCAACTAGAAAAGGCACAATTCTGACTAATGCATCTTGGGTCTTCAAAATAGATGTATGAATTACCTCATTTGCCACACACACTAAATCATTGAATTCTATCAAGTTGTGGAATATAACATATTCTAGCTTTGAGGAAATATATCAAAAATGAAAAATTTGTCACTAGGTAAAACGTGGACAAATGGTGCCACTCTTGAGGTGGAAAGTTAGCCAGAAGAACGGTAGGAGTAAATCATTGTAATTGCCAAACATTGTGTGCCAAAGATGGGCACAAAAACAGCCTTTTTTGAAAAAGAAGAGATTTCACACAGGAAGAGTATTGACCTCATACAAGAGAAATGCATTGTTGCATTCAAAGTTTGGTAGCAGTATCATTCTGCTCAAAGTTGGACTACTGTCAGTAGGCAATCATTATACAATGAACTGAAAGGTGAAAATCAATGCTCAATGCAATGAAGGAGCAAATTTTGATTCATGACTTGGGACTTCATTGGAAAGATACACATCATTCTTGGGCATCACAAAGAGTGGTGTGTTTAACTTACAGCTGTTTCTCAATTGCCTTCTTGAAAAGGTTTTCCTATGATAGGACAATGCAAAATTCCATCAGAGCTTCCTATATATACTTCTCCTGAACTTTTTACTGATTCAGAACTGTCTTTTGTCAAGAAAATGGAGCAAAACTATTGACCAATTGAAGAAAATTTCAGTTAAAAGAGGGAAAATTATAGTAATGGAGCATAACTTAGTTGCTGGGCTGGAAGGCAAAAAACATTATCCCAACTGTGCACAGTGAATTGAAATACAACTGACTAACTGCTAACGGGACAAGGTAGTTTTTTGTCTGACAGACAGACACCTCATCTTATTTTGTTAGCCAAAAGTTGGTAGAAATTAGTACCTCCACCGCTACTTAAGTAGCTGCATGCTTATATATTTACGATCGAAAACACAGTACATATTAGACAGATCTAAGTAGTATTGTGAGGGGAACTGATACTCAGAAATAAAAATATTACCTTGGTAGTTCTTGAAAATATTGTAACAGTAGGGACATGCGACCACAATTATTCTGTGGCATGTACCGAAAGCTGCTGCAAGATTTTTTACTGGTCAAGTAGTAGGAGAGAGAGTATATTGTAGATTTTCAAGATTTTTTTCAAAATCAATTGGAAACTGAGCTTTCTCATTCTTATTCTCATATGTACATGGGTTGTCATGATGTTTTGATGTTTGCTTAGCTATAAAACTGTATCATATTTCCAAAATCGACACATTCATGAGCAAGGCATGCACAAAGTGTGCAAGGCACTTGTGACCACTATCCGAATTTAGACAAGCCACCTCATTTTTAAACCTAAAACTTCTGTTTCAATCATTTTTTCTGTCTACTTGAGTCAAAAATCTTGCAGCGGCTGCTAGTAATCTTAATTTATTGGAAACTGACTGGCTTTTCCTCCTCCTTCTCCTTCTCTGCTGTCCTCATCGCCCAATGTTTTGAATGAGACACCCAGCTTCATGGTGTTCTATCTTGTGTTTAGGCCTGTCTTCCATCCCTTGAGAAGGGTGTAATAGTTGTCTAGTGTCTTGGGGTATCTGTTCTTCCGGTCCATCAAGTATGTACACTTGAAATCCTCAATGACACTCCTGAGCCAGTCCCAGTAAGCTTACATGAGCATGTGGATACCAAGCATCCTGTCTCAGTCCTGCTTCCTGTATTTGGTCTTCTTGGCTAGAGCAAAATTAATGATTGTGTTTAGTGTCTTGTTGACCTCTTTCAGGGCAATGACAATGAACATTTTGTAGTACTCATGAACTCTTCGGTGCTTCTGTTACCATAAGTTAATACAGTCTCTCTTTGCATTGCACATTGGGAGAATGAGGTCTTGGCTAGATTTATATCTGACCTTGACAAATTGAAGGATCTTGTAAAGTTGGATTAGATCCTTGTCCTCATTGGCCTTTTTGAAGGCCGCATCCTTGGTGAGACTTGACTTGATGTCCTCATCACACTGTCTAGTTCACCTGCTTGAGCTCCTTTTCCACCTTGTCATTTTGTATGTGCCACTTATCATTCTTCTTCCCATATTTAATCTCTTCCATTTTGGAGATTGATCCATTGGCCTTGGTGACAATGGTTGCTCGTAGGAGGCATTGTTATGTGCATCTTCTTGATTGATGCTAGCCCACATGGATCAAACTTTTGACCAATGAGATCCCTGATCTTTCGGTTTGTGCGATTGCTCCCTGTCTCAAAGATGAACACAGCCAAGTCAGTCTGTGCACCTTGGAATCCTTCAACTTTGCAGGAACTACCTTTGTCATTCTTAATGATGGGCTTCTGATCTCCCACTACATCGGGTTTTGGGTGCCCATCATGGCAACCAGAGCAATACAGTAATTATGTTGACGAACAGCCTGTTGAGTAGCTAGATGACCAAGATAACCTGAGCACAATGCTAACTAGACTCTAGATAATCAATAATCAATGATGAGTTGAACACGGTGAGTTAAGTTCAATTGACTACTGCCATGTGAGGTGGATTATAAGTACCGCAAATTTCAAAAGATACATTTTGGTTTAAATTATAATAGATCTGAAGCTAGTGATTTCAACAATCCAAAAATATTGGTATCTTCACAACTTACTATATTTACATCAAGGTAACAATATGGTCTCCTGATATTTTGCCTGCCTTTCTCATCCAGGCTGATCACCCCTCCACCATGTGTGCAAGTTGTGTTGTGACTTCTGACAGCATCGCAGGTTTCTTGGCAACAAGCCAGAGTAACTGGGAGCAAGACATATTGGCATATTGCTGGCAAGAAGGGAAACTGCCCGTGAGGGCTTTAGTTCCATTTGAGTGGATTAAAGACCTGAAAAACACAAATATCAGAGAAACTAGCTGGGAGTTATTAATGCACCTTTTGTTTATATTCTGGCTTCTACAATAATTACTGAAGTGTTACCATTCATAGCTCACAATTCATCCAGTATGGTGCTATAGCACTAGGTCTGCCAGTGTCATGTGATTGTCTGGTTTGTGTGACAGCTCTCTTGCAGCATCTGGTATGTCCCAGCAGGACCCCTGACATCCAACAAAATTTACTAGCTTAGACCCAGGGGTTTCAAGTTGACCGCCTTGAAGTGCCCAGAGTATACCCTAGTACAGCACACTTTTCCCAGTCATGAGTTTCTTTTTGATGTCATTTTTATACCCATCAAGACTGAAGATACTGATTGGTCGTGCACAAAATATTGCCCTTATTTTAACACATCACCTTTGACAGCTGTCCACGCACGACATACACGATCTTTTGACAGATGTCGACACTGTTATTTGCATGACAAAAGATTACTCATCCTTCCAGAGGTTGCCCCACATCCCTCTGCACCTCTCTCCCCACACAACATTACTAATACAAAAAACATAATAATATAAGGTGCTCAACAACTGCCAACTGCCAAACAAATATATTATTTTATTACTGTTGTTGGACTTCCAAATCCTGCCCCATTGTCATACATTGCCAACACACTGCCCAAGATTATATGCTGTGGAAGAAAACTTGCTCATAAGAATCATCACCAAAGTATACAATCTTTAATACCCTCCCCCTCCACCCACCCCCTCCACCCTCACTGCCCGCCTTACATAAATCTTTACTGCCCAGCAATCTCATCAATTACTCTGCCACTTGCATCGTCACTGAGACCCTACATAACAATTGTGATGGCAGATGATACAGAAGGAGGTAGGGGCAAGAGAAAGAAGATTCAAAGCGGGTGGCTTGCAAAGGATGATGCCAATGCACAGGTAACCGAGGAAGCACATAAAAAAAGCAAAACAAACCAACAATATCTGCAACAGTGATGACCAACCAAAAGAGACAAAACCATACCTCCCCAATTACCAACACCACAAATATACCCCCTCCAACAACTCTTACCCTAGCATCCTCAGCATCAGTGGCTACCAATCATTTTGGAATGTTGTCTGCAGTTTTTTTATCAAATGGTCCATCGGATTCGTGAAGCACAGGTGCTGCACCCACTGCTTCAAATATGCTTATGACCCCAACTGCTGATCATTTAAGAGGTGCTATGATGTCTCGAGTCTCGGCGGTAGTAGCTACATCGTTGGGTACATTGTTTGATGCATCTACTGCCACAACTACCATTCTCGGTATGTCTGCAACATTATCTCTGGTTTTGCCTTCTGCTCTGTTAAATCATCCTGCTGATGTTGGTACATTGCCTGGTAAATCACGTACCTTGTTGAGTACACATCATACTGCCATACCCACTTTGCCGAGTATGTCTGGTTGTGCTACTGATAGGAGCCGTAGTGCACTTGATTATAATATAATAACTTCTGCTTCAGTTCCCCCATTCAATAGTAGCAGAGATATGCCATTGGATACAGATTTGGATATTCCTACTGCCTTATCACTGGATGTGCCTTCTGGGATTATAGCTTGTCCTCCCAACAGTAGCCCTAAGGCACTTCTTAGTCAAGAATGGGTGGAGGGTGCTGCTATTGCCGGAGGAGGTGTTGTTCTTCATGGGGTGGAGCAAACATCTTACTTCAATTTTATTAACCTACTGACCACTGATTCATGTTGCAGTCAAGTTGATGTTGAAAAGGGACTGTGGTATGATTGTGGTACTTGTAAGAAGAGATTGATAGCTAGGAAAGGCCGACCCTTTACAATGGCAAGGCGGTTGGATCATATCAATCAATCTGTGGAACATGATAGGAATTTGCATTTGGCTGATGCAATAAAGAAAGCCAAAGCTCATGTTAAAGCAGCAAATGCAGACTCAACCATGAAGAAGGATTCGCTGCAGTATAGACTTGTTAAGCAAAATTCATTGACAGAACACAAAGTTTCATCTTTCTTCAATAAACGTCAATTTACCAACACTGGAAACACAGAAGTTGCAGGCAGAAGTATTCCTCATAGTGACAAAATAGCCTTGTGTGGTAAGACATTAGTATCACATGCTTGAGCCCTGTTTTTCACCAACTGATCGCACAAGAAGAATCAACATTGTTTTCTTGGAAGGGTCACTCCCTATCATGACATGTGAAGGTGTGTTCAAGGAGTATAAATCTAAGGACCTGAACAAGTGTCTTTTGGTATATGTAAAGAATTGTGCAGTTGTTGTTACAAGTGACTACAAGATGGGCATGCATGGTGGATATCACCAATCCTTTGCTAGGGAGTGTGAAGGTACTAAACGAGTGCGTCAAGCCAAGGATGGCATGCTTATGTGTGAAAAGTGCAGTGCCTTCCTGAAATGTGGGTATAATAATGGCAAGGGGAAGCCTGGGGCCAGAACCAGGAAGATAAAGCAAACCATAAAAGATCGTGCACACAAGGTCCTTGATGTTGAACAGATCTTATCAAGGAGTGAGCTGACATCAAATGATTATGAAGCATTGTCTAACTTCATCACTACGCAAGATAAACACCTGAGTGCAAAAGGTATTGATCTCAAATTCCGGGTCAAATCAGCAAAGGATTACCATGAGGAAGTTCAACAGTTGGCTGGACCTACAAAGGAAAAGATTTGTGGGAGGAATGGGTTGGTGCCAAGAGGTGATAAATTTCTTGATAAATTTCTTACACTCTACAAATCTGATGAAAGTGGAGAGTTATCAAGAATAGCCTAATAATGTCTCTCCTTGCATCATTTATATCCAAGGCCAGTGGGTGCTGCAACCCAGAGTATGGATCAAAGGTTGTAAACTTCATGTTAGCCCTATCCACCCCAAATGCTAAGGCATTCAGTTTTTTTTCTGCAAACCTTGTATCAATGTTGATTCGCCATGCTGGTAGGTTGAAGGCTAAACGAAGGAGTGCTCCCTTGGTTCTAAGGACTCATGATGATATCAAGAAGTTATTGCTTTTACATTTTGGAGTGATTAGAGGTAGGTCAAATGATCTATGAATGCGGATAGCATTTAGTCTTGGTGTTGATGCTACCGTCAATGCACCTGGATACTGTATGTGGAACATGGTTTGCTGAAGTTTGTTGGTGGAGGTGCTTCACCACATCACAAGATTGATGTAACCAATCTGGGAAGATCTGCTTTCATTCATTATGTGATGTGCAAAAGAACCACTGAAGAGAAATACAATCCATCTGCTGAGGTTAAGATTGCTGTAGCGTCATTTCAAAACACACCATCAGACATGTCCCCTTCATTCATACTAGCAGGTTTGCCCCAAACTATCAATGATAGCAACTTATGAGGGGCAACTGTACTAGAGGCGTGTGTTGAGGCCGCAGAGGAAGATGGCAATGTAGTAGTATTGAATGAGTCAACAGATGGGGTATCATGTGAAACCCAGACGAACTATACTCAGAATATTGATTACTTGAATAATAAAACCAACGAGTTGGCTATGCCTGATACAAATCATGGCATTGATAATATCATAGGTATGAATGCATTGGAGGTTTGTCTGCAGCAGTTATTGGGCGGTTCACATTTGATCCATGGTTGTATAGACTAGTTGTACCTGGGTTGCCTTCATATCCAATCCAACCAACCAACTTTGCCTCCAATAGCCTTGTTCTCTCCCTTGCATCGGTGTGCACTGATGATACATCAGACAAAGGAAACCAGCTAGTAACAGTTTTATCTCTAATGTTTATGAGGATGCATTCATTTGCAGTCAATGCAAGCAATGTTCAGTGGAAAGCGAGGGCACAAATGGCTTGGACAACTCTATTATGGATCACATCATTTCATACATCTGGTAGTACCATGATGACAAAGAAAAGAAACATGCAACTTGAGAATATTGTAGTTTTGTTCCTCGTCACTCAAGATGATGTATCACAGCTGAGTCATTGTACTTCTGAATGTAATGAGCACACTTATGGGATGCTACGTATGTTAGTGAGGGAATTCACGATAGAGCAGCTCATTCGTCTTGTTGACAGGGTTCAAATCAGAATGGATTCAATCTTTGCTGGAAATTTACTAACATCAAGAGATCAGTCATCCCTCAGTGGTTACCAAAGTACATTTCCAGACTTTATCAAGAGTCTAAGGGCTGCTGCAACTTTTACGCCCCCAAAAGGGTCTGTCCATGTTGATCTCAACAAACCATCCGTGTTGCAGCTCTGGCCTGAAGTGGTTGGTACTATCCGAACCGTCAATAGAACCATCTCGGAAATTGATTATCTCCCTTTCTCACTACCATAAATGATCCAGGTACTCTGGTGAGTCTTATTGAAGGCTTCTTTTGCCCACCTGCACGAGATCAAAGGGATATGGTTCCAAACAGCCGCAGTTGACAATGAAGGTGGGGATAGTGATGACGACGATGGGAGTGGGAGTGTTGATGAGGGGGGGACTGAGTTTCCTCTAGCTGGATTCATTCAAGATATCAGAGAGGTGAAGGACAATGATAACCAGAATGATGGTGAATATGATGTTGCTACAGGACACAGATGAACCAACTTCCTTTAATGATGAAAATGGAGGGGTGGTGTCATTTGAACAAGGTAACTTGTTGGAGAGCAAAGACATTGCCACAATGGGATGCCAAGTTGAAAAAATTATGGAGTTAATGCAGTTGGGTAAGCATGAGAAAGGGTCGATTGTTTCCAATGGAAAGTACAAGTCTCTCAATGCACGTTGGTTTGGTTGCAAAAAGAAACTGAAAGATAACAAGGGTCATTCAGTGGAGGGCAGTGGAATATACATAAGGAGAGATAAACTTATTAAGATGAAGTATAAATGGGGCCGGTCAGAGACGTTGACTACTATCGAGTATTGGCTATATTTAGCAAGGACTACAACAAATGGTGGATTCACTTGGATGGTGATAAGGTGTTATTTGTACCAGGATCACAGAAGTACAGGATCTTTGGAAGGATGATGATGCAGGACGAATCAGGAGAAATGAAAGAAGTTGAGCTGGAGAAGAATGGAGCGTGGGGACCAAAGTCTATCTTCACTATCAGACACATGAGTGAAATTGAGAGTGTAGAGGACTACGAATTAATTGCAACTGAGTGGAACTAGACCAATTTTTCTTGGGGGGTAGGGGGGAGGGTACTGTTATAATCAATTCTTAATAGGAGAGAATTAACATTGACATATGGGCTTCCTATTGTCGTGTTGGGTGCTGTCCTGGGATAAAGAACCTGTAAACAGCCCTAGAGTAGAACCCATAAGTAGCCCTGGTACATAACAGCCTGCCAGGGCTATCAAACATGTGTATCCAAGTATGCTTTTTTGGTCTTGACAAGGAAGAGAGGAACTCTTACCTGATCGGCTGCCTGGACAGGGGGCTTGAAGTGTACACTATGTACATGTACAATAGTATACATCCTCTGGTCAACCCATGCTCAATATCATAGATGATGTCACGTTTTTTACCTAGCCATCATAGAAAGAATCTATGATTTATCCAAATCTAAAAATTCCGTGACGCGTAGTCATCAAGCAGTCTCGGTCGATTTTTCAATATCATACCATACATTCCGGAGCATAAGAACCACCGGGGTATAAGAACCACCCAGTTGAAATGACCGACTCTGGTGAACATTTGTTTTTTTTCTTCGGCCAAATAGCACACTCTATTTGTTCTAAACATGTCTTCTTTAGATTCTCCTCGCCAACACCAGTTTGCCCATATGTGTAGTTCCCTGTGCATTCAAATATTCGCCAAGTTATTTCATTATGACCAAAAACTCACTACTCGTCACCATGGTGAGGTGCTGATATACGAACGACAATATCATACAAACTTTGTATGATGGAATGCCTGTAATGTATATTAAATGACGTAGTAAATAAGATTATTTTTACAATCGCACTTTGAGGTCACGCAATTTACATGATGCTAATTTACTAGTAAAAATAATGTCATAGTGAAAAAGTCTATATTCTATATCATACTATTAATATTAGCCTCCTGCCAACCCCGGGGCATAATTCCATTATGCATTGGTTTCAAAAAATCATACTCCCTGTTCCCTGCAGCAAAAGAAATGTCACTTTTATAAACAACCAATCTTTAGCCCAGCATACTACCCCTTTTCATTCACAAATACAATTATTTGAGTGACAGTCCAATAGAAATGTATACAGTGCAAGTCAAAGACCTGGTCCACTATGTAATTCAAGTATCCCCTACCAGTTCACAAGAAAATACATGCTCACATTATCCAGATGCCACTCTACATGAGCCCAGTTCTTTGAATGATCAAAAACAAACTCATATCACTTGCACAATCACAATTTGAGGCCCCTCTTGAAAAATGATCCTTCAGGTTCCAAAGTGTTGGTTGTGGTCTGCATTGACAAAAGGGGTAGGTTCCAAGGCATTGATTGTGGTCTACAGGGGTGCTTGTAATGTGTATTTCAGCTCTCAATTCAAAAGTTGAACAAATAAGAAATTGATCAATAATGGACCCCTACCATACCTTTTGTCCATTTATGTGTCACTTGATGTGGGCATATTGATGTTGGTGCAGCTGGTTGAATCCTTTGAGGATCAAGAATGTGAGCCAACCAAGTAAAAAATCTGCATGTCACTATAAGAATCAAAGTGGCAGCAGCATTGGCATTCCCCCCCTGATTGACCAATTCAAAAATGCAATTCTACTCAGCACAACCTCAGTCAGACTTTTGGGGGGTCAGTTCTTGCCTCTTGGCATATACAACCCAAGGCAAACTTTTGCTGTCTGTGGAGATGGGGGAACTGGAAACACATGCTGTCCAGTAAAACATTGACAAATAAAAAAGGTAGTGGCTGCAAGTTGTTACGGCCACATCTTTACCACAAATTCAAGGGGGAATTCATCTGCGTTCTCCAAGGGCG
Source organism: Cyclotella cryptica (assembly GCA_013187285.1). Lineage (NCBI taxonomy): Eukaryota > Bacillariophyta > Thalassiosirophyceae > Thalassiosirales > Thalassiosiraceae > Cyclotella > Cyclotella cryptica. The sequence goes on from JABMIG010000169.1 coordinate 208,763, forward strand.
AACTGTTTGAGGGGTTGATTGTGCTCTGTCAATGTGGGTAGTATCGGAAATGACCGAAAGCATGAATTGAAAAATATAAAAATTGGCATAGAGCGAAAATCAAAGTAAAACAAGACACAAGACAACATCCCCTCACCTCTTTGGTCCCTAAAAAGATCATTCACCCTAGTACATCCCATCAGTGCAATGGAGTGGAGTTTTTACATGTCTGCAATGACATGTGCTAAGGCTACTACAAGTGCACCAGCAGTGCAAATGTACTAATGAATTAGTTAGTTGAGAATTTAATTCACAGGAGGGGGACAGTCATGAAAGGGTCAACACTCCTAGATTATTTCATGAAAACAATGTGTAGAAAATTATTTTGTGAACATTCATGTAAGGGTTTACTAGCTATGTGAATACCAAAACAAGTATTTACACATGTGAATGAAGTAGCAAATATCAGTTCAAAAATCCTCCCAAGCTGTGAGCACTTCAAGGAAGCCAAATGTAATATTAAAATTAAAACAACCTTATAGAGCATAAGTATTGCTTCTACACCAAAACCTCAATCACTTGAGTCGCCTCAAGTAAGATACGGTAGATAGAAAGCACTCAATATCACTCAATATCAAACATAAGCATGAACGTTCATGTTTTATTATTGCTATTTCACATGCCACTCACGTCGAGAATACCGAGAAATGGGCAAGGGTGGGGATTATGAGAAATCATATTTACAATGTTCATATGATTTTGATGTGTCTCTGATCACGATACACAAAAGCATGACCCCCAACATTGTTCGAACTTTTTGCGACTCGTCAAAATCATACAAGATTTGTATGATAGCTACGTTGAAATTGCGGGAAGTTGTATGATTTTGATGGTTGCTGTATGAGATGCTGGCAATTGTTTGTTGTGATGTGTGTGATGTGCTGTGTACAATACGCACAGGTAGGGTAATAGAAGTAAAAAAAGACAAGAGATTCATTTTTTTCCATCGTGTGAGGACTGCTAGCTTCATTCGGGGTATAAGAACAGCAAAAGGTATCATTTCAAAATGACTTCACATTTTGTGGTTCTTACGTCCTCCGCTCAACAAAAAAGAAGAGGACTTTAAGATAAACTAACACGTAGCCCCGTAAATCATAGAAATAATGTAAAACAAAGTAGAATGTCTTAATTATTTATGACGTAGGTACCCCCAGACTGCACACGGATCAATTTTTACCCCGCAGTCTCATCAATCCCACCAAGACACTCTCATTATTCTTTTTGCATGTGATATACATCACCATGAAAATTCCGCCCCAATCTTGTCTCGTCTCATGCTCCCTCCACACATATCGCCACCATCCCCCCTCCACACCAATCCATAGGGGACTTCATTTCCGACGGTTTGACCTGCTGGTTGCCTCGAAATCCACCGGAGGCGGCCGCAATAAGAAACAGTAAGCACACAGGCCATGCTGTTGATTTGTTGTGTTTTGTTGCTGCCTGCACTCGACCGGATCGCACTTTGTGTTTTGAATGTACAAGCAACCAGATTCGCTTCCTCGGGGTTTGGCGACCTCGCAGGCATTCGGGAGTGTCACCACTTGCTGTCAAAGGATCTGGTTGATTGTTGATTCATTGCACGAATCTGATCATTTTTGATATGATTTGTTGCTGTCTTCACTGGACTGGATTGCGTGTTGTTTTTGAATTGATAAATCAACTTGATTCGCGTCCTTGGGGTTTGGCGACCTCGCAGGCATTCGGGAGTGTCACCACTTGCCGTCAAAGGATCTGGTTGATTGTTGATTCATTGCAATACTGCAATGCTGTCTTGTGAATTTAATTTTTGTCTTGTATCAGTGATTTAACTTTGCTTTATCTTATTCAATCATTTATTGACTCGTCATTTGCATCCTCCCACGCAGCATAGTAGCGTTCAAATTAGGCATAGACAAATTGATCGTCCTCTGACAAATCTCCTACTATGTCCACTCCGTCATTAGCAATCAAGGACATTTCATCCTCTGTCGGGTACGTCTGTATGTTCAACTCGTTGATGTTTGGTTTCATGAATTTTAGTGTTTGACCTCGTTTGCGATCTGGGATCAGATCATCCTCAAGTGCCTCGATCATTTGTACCCCAATTGCTTTTCTAACACGCACATTTCCATTTTCATCATCATTATTCTCTCCCTCCCAATCCTCTTCGTTGTCATAAATGGGAATGCAACACTTCCGCACGTTGAAATGCATTGCCCCTCCAAGTTTTGTGTGATCGTTTCCTCCCTTCTCATCGTATATTGCACAGGCAAGTTGCGCATTGCAAATGAACGCCCGAGACAGCTTTCTCCAGTCGTAGGCGTAAAATGCCTTCTCCACAATCCTCCACAATTCCTCTTCCTGAAGGGTCAATCCACCATGTTCGATTCCTTGCATTGTTGAAGTTATCTTTGAAAGAGAAGGGAAAAGGTAATCGTCCATAAAGTTTACCTGCGGTGAGTTAGGAGGTTGATTGACAATCAACCAACCCCTCTCAGAAAACTTTGTTTGCACGAACTGTATGAAATTTTGTTCTATGTGAGGTGATGCATTGTCATGTTGCTATCTCACGACAATTCTTCTGTTCACTTTTGTGCTCATTTCAGCAACAGCATTGTCTAATTTGGGAATCAGGGTGTCGCAGAAGTGCTTCAGCAAAGGAAACTTGGGCTTTCCTCCTTTCTCTGTTGTGCTGCCGGTGATCTCCATGTTCACAAAGTATGGTTGTCCGCGCACCCTCAAACGGTTCTCTGGGATCACAGGCATGGTATATGTCCCATTCTCATGATAGACACGTTGGTACGTATCTCTTCATGCAATTTCCATTCTTCCCGTCCTTGTAATGTCAATTAACATGCTCTCACCCCCGTTCCGGGGTTCATTATCTTTTGGGAAGAATCCAGCACATGCAATGCATAAGATCTTCTCTGCAGAATTCTTCTTGTGTTGGTTGTGGTAATTTGGAGAAACTCCGAAGAAGGGAACCCACTTATGATGTGATCAAACAACAAGGCTGTAAAACCATTTTTCATCAAGATGGACAAGGAACAATTGGGTCGTCAACGCAACAAGCTTCGCCCCTTCCCAAAATATGAGGAATTGCTTTGACCAGTTGAAATGTTGCTGTTTGTTTCGTTCGTTGATTGTTTGTACTTTGCCCCAATTGTGCTCATGACATACTTTGCAATTGAGTTTGCAGACACCGGTTGTACTCTATTCGCCCCTCCTGCAATCATTGTTGCAATTGTCTGCCAACTGACTGTTCCATTTGTTTGCACCAATGAATTTCGAATGAGCTCATCTATGTTGACAAGCATCCCTTTCATTCGTTCGGCTCCTGCTTTGTATTGGTTTTTTTCATCGCTGAGGTTGTTGAACCGTTGGTTTATCTTGTGTCTGGGTAATGTGTCTCCCTCATTGATTTTGTTTTGCAGTTTTGTGTAATATTGCCTGCTCGTCCACACTTGATCTCGTTTCTTGTTGCTGTTGAATAGTGTTTCGCCTGCATCTGTTCATTGCTTAAGCTTGTTGTTTCCATTATTTTTCAATTCCTTCACAGCACAAGTACAGTTTCTTTCACACCAAATGCATAGGCGAGGTCTGCAGTTGGAGAGATATCTCTTGATGGACTCTTCAGGCTGGTAAGTTGTTGTGTGCATTTTTGAATCTTTATCATCAAACTTCGTTCGTCGTGATATAAATGGACTTTAGTTTTTTTGTTGAGCGCAGTAGCCTCTTCTTTGCGCAACCAACCACATTCTCTCTGTCTCCCAGATCTGAGGTAAGCCATCATTGGGTGTTTATCGATGTTACCCTTTTTTGTTCCCAACAATCTGACTCGATGAGTTTTTGATATACAGGTCGAATTGTTGGCGTGGAGTCTCTTTTTTTGGTGGCATTGGTCTGTCGTTTACTCTAGTGGTGAGTAGACAATAAGGACGGACGTGAGACTTTGTCACATGCTCATTGCCTGCTCACAGTGTCAATATTTTTCTCAGGCAGAATTCTCTGGGGTGATACACCTTTTTTCCCGCCTAGGACAAATTGACAGAGAACTCCGTTGGCGTGATTTGGATCCAAGATGAAGGCATCTCCCCCTTCATGAAAAGGCTTGCCAGGTGGATTCTTTGCGACCACAACTAAATTGCCTCTAGAGAGGAGAATTGCTTCGTCCACGGGAATGATATAGTGTGATGGGGATTCATGAAGAAAATCTGTCTGGATGATTCGGAGGGTTCTATGTTGAAACTGACATGTTTGTTGTAGAATAATTTAATTTGACAACTTTCCCCACAATTATCTGCCTCTTAATCAATAGATTCAAAGGTATATAATGTCGCATGTTAGAAGGGGTATGAAAAGAACATTGCATGGGATTTATCTCCAAAGGTCGAGCAACTCTGCGACGATCATTGTTGGTTTGTTCGTGGCATGCCCATACACTTTGAGGAATACCATGGATCATCAATAAGGCACAGTCAGCATCAGCAATGTTCTAATATTTATTGCTTATTGCTCATTCATTGTTGTGCACACATATCTTGTAATGATACTGTATTTTATACCCAAATACCCTCTTGTAATTCAATGAGTATGACGCATTCTTACACACTGCAATCAATATTCATTTTACTATGCTGCACTTACATCTTTGATTGCTCATCTTTCATCTTCTTCATGTTCACAACTGGGTAAGTCAGTTGATTGTACCAGGTGCAGATTTCAGATGAACAACTCAATTTTTAAATTGATGCATCCTTTCTCACCATTACAGATGATGACAATTACAATAGCTTTTTAAATATTGATTGGCAAAGTTGCCAAACTTCCTTCTAAAATGGTAGCAATAAGAAGGGTAAGGTCAATGTTGAAATGAAAATGATAAGTGCCGCCAGACTCTCACATTGTGCAACTGTGTTTTTGGGTATACTAAAAACCTTGACTAACAGTACAGAATTGATACAAACTCATCTAGGATATTTTCAGAGTATCTCTTTGTATACTCCATGTTTTCATTGTCAATTACATCATTGATGCAACTGTGTGCCAGAGGGACAGAGAGAAAGGGAAAAGTTGCTTCTGCGATTGCTATCAGTAGGCAGAGTGAATGGCCGGATTCAAAGTCAAAGGTTGTGCAAATGATCTATTTGGGGAGATATTTGGTGATGTTCCCACAGAATTGGACAAGTTGGATTAGCCGGGAGGGTTTTTTCAGGTCTGTGAGAGGTGGGCTTGTAGGGGTATTCATCATTGTGTTATTCAGTTTTGTTTGTTGTGATCTTCTTCTTACTCTTGTTAAGAGGTGGGCTCACAGGATTTTCTCATCATCTGGAGACTTTAGTAATGGGGTAAATGATGTAATGGTTCCAATAGTAGTCTTGTTCCAGTCTTGTGAAAATTGACTGTGTTGTGTGCTTGAAGTGTTTCAAGTAAGTTTTCATTCTTGGTGAAATATTTTGTTGTACTAAATAATTAGGTGATTGTTAGACCTTATCGAGTACAGCTTGGAGATGGCTGGTCCTGCACAGCGTAGAAATCACTACTGAATCTACGTCACACAATTATTCGCATAATTTGGCTTATGTAAAACAGCTCATTTATTTTATGTCGCATGAATAAAAACTCTAAAAAACCGCCTCTCCCCCGCTCATCGCGATGGCTCCCCACACAACTGTCCCCCCCTCACTCCAATCGGACAGTTCCGTTCTCCAATTTTCGAGTGCAGGATCCTGACCTAAATTGTATAGCATCTACAGGTGTTGTAGATGTGATGAAGCCCTTTAGGTCACACTCCTGCACTCGATAATTGGAGTCCACTGCATTTACATTTTGGGTGGCGAATCCCATAGTTGCCGTGTAATTTTTTATGATCAGTAGCAAATATCTTAAATGTTTTTAAAAAATAAAGGTAGTCACTAAGTATTAAGTATCATAGGAGGCAGGAAAAAGCATATCCAAGCTGTACTAATTTCTGGGAATTTTGCTAGTGACGTGATCGTAAACATACCTATAGTAAAATCTTAAGATATTTCATATTACAAGCAGCCGATGCAAGATTTTTTAACAGCAGCGGGAGCCCACAAAAAGGAATTCGCCTTGTTCCGTAAAAGAAGATATAACAGTGGCCACCAGTTAGCGTGCTTGCCGCTCGCCGCTTCGTGCCGCACGCGCGGGCAGACTTTTTAGTGCTGTGCTTTACAATAATATATTTTAAATAAAGCGAGCTTCGCTCACACAATCACAGTAGGTTGAATTTAGATATTATTTTGATTTTTAAACGCGATTCGGCAGTATGCTCTGTTACAACAGCCATTGCCATATAAAAGAGTGATTCACTGTATTATATCAGAATACGCTCCTAACAGAAGTGAGCAAAATCTACCAAAACTTCTTGGGAGCAACAATTCAATTTTGAGAATGAGGACTTGAGAGGGGTCATTTGGTCATTTTAATCTGACAAAGATATCTTTGGGGTCACGAATATATTTTTAGGGGTAGCTTGAAGGTAACACAATATATTGTACAGTCAAGAAGTACCATTCATTGCAAAAGTTAATACCTAGAAGGTACCCACCATTAAAGAGAACAATATTACCTAAGCAGAAATGAAGACAAATTTAGATATATTTTTATAGGTAAGCACATATGAAGAAACTGTGACTACCCATGCATATCAAACATGAAAACAATTTATTTACAGGTATGTGAAGTGAGTAACTGCATGATCTTACCTAAAATAGTCGAAAGCGAAAAAAGTGTCTCATGGAGAAGAAGGAGAAGGAGAAGGAGAAGAAGAAGAAGGAGAAAAAGAAAAATCTCAGTTACTAATACACTAAGATTTTTTCAAGAAAAAATCTTGATTACGCACACAGTATGACCTATGTGTCCGATCGCGGAGAACCATTATTGACTATGATATTTCTCTGAATTATAAAGGTAATTTTTCATAGATCTTTCTATGATAATATTATCAAGATTTTTTTTAAAATCTTAGTTGTGTTGGAAACTGAGCCGTTTTCTCCTTCTCCTTCTTCTTCTTCTTCTCCTTCTCCTTCTCCTTCTCCTTCTCCTTCTCCTTCTCCTTCTCCTTCTCCTTCTCCTTCTCCTTCTCCTTCTCCTTCTCCTTCTTCTTCTTCTTCTTCTTCTTCTTCTTCTTCTTCTTCAGTGAGACAGTTTTTTTTGCTTTTTGCCAAAACAGGTATTGACAATGAAGTTGATGTGAACTTACCTGTAAATAAATTATTTTTCGCTTGGACTTACATGGGTAGTTATATTGTCCTAAGTATCTGCACACCTTTAAAATTATATCTTTTTGTATAACGTATGACACAATTTTCAAGAATGTTTCTGTAAACTTGAAGGGAACATTAGTCACAAATTCTCATTATAATCATACAACAATGGTTCTGTAAACTTGAAGGGAACGTTATCGTGTCACAAAACATCCCTCAATATCATAAAAATTCCCGTAATCCCAGCACGGTCATCATAAAAGTTTTTATGATATATTGGCGAATCCGAGTTTTGTGCGCGCTGAGACAAAAAGCGTGGTTATTTTGCACTGTTGAAAAAGATGAGGTCAATATCATAAAAATGTTTTATGATATTCCTGTTATCGTACGATACCATAAGGTACCGTACAATACAGGTAAAAGGGTAACTATCCATTATTTTTTTAAATAATATGCTTGGTAACTTACCTAACATACCGTCTAGGTAAATAAAATATATGCTGTAAATTAAATTAGTATTGCATAATGTCATGAATCCAACATAAGCAAGAACTGTCCAACTTTGTTGTTACTTTTTTTATGTACATTTTACAGTATATGGTGTTCTAGCCATCAACAATGGTATGATGCCACAGTACAATGCACACTAACGAATATGTGATACCACCAGCCTCATCTATACAACACAAAGAGTGTTTTGAAGTACTTATGTATGCAGAGATTGTTGCCAATATGGCATACTTCTACACAATGGCAACTACGGGAAAGAAACTTTTGTCATATATATATTTATATAGCCACAGACAGCAGATATAGAGGCTGATGCATAAATTAGATTAAATGATTGAACCAAAAACCTCCAACAAAACACAACGACGACTTCTACAAAGTTGTTTGAGACAGAGAATCTTTTTGCTATAACATCAGCTGGACTTTATTGACAAATTCATATCCCAACCATTTTCAAAAGAGTGAATTAATTTCTCTTTACTCATTATACGGTATTTTTCCTATGTAACAAAAAAGAGTCAGTTATTTCAGTCTGCCTCCACATACCATCCTGTGAATTTGGACTCCTAAGACTTTGACGGATAACAAATTGTTAGGGCAAAATTTCTGAGAGGGATCATGAGAGACAGCTCCATATCCAAGGAAGGCAGCACACACATTAATTACCCAATACTAAAACATTGAGGTAACGACAATAAATACCAATGCCTATGAATATGGGTACATAATATACATTTTAGTGACAGGTATCAGTGGATAAGACACTGCAATATCTAAAACGTAGAGCGTGTTAGTACTATTTGCTGATTGGACCTTGGAGTGAATTTTGATTGTCAGATGGTCAAGAACCATATGACTTGAACTGACACCACAACAATAAAGTCAGTGCTATGGTGTGTGTGTTGTATAGAATTGAAAGCGCGTAGCGTTCGAGGCACTCGCACCCATTTGCAACTACTATAGTACATATTAATTAAGCATAGAAAAGTGGCATACTAAAACAAGCACTTTATTTCAAAAGTAGGTCTTTTTGCTATAACATCAGCTGGACTTTATTGACAAATTCATATCCCAACCATTTTCAAAAGAGTGAATTAATTTCTCTTTACTCATTATATGGTATTTTTCTTATGTAACAAAAAAGAGTCAGTTATTTCAGTCTGCCTCCACATACCATCCTGTGAATTTGGACTCCTAAGACTTTGACAGATAACAAATTGTTAGGGCAAAATTTCTGAGAGGGAGCATGAGAGACAGCTCCATATCCAAGGAAGGCAGCACACACATTAATTACCCAATACTAAAACATTGAGGTAACGACAATAAATACCAATGCCTATGAATATGGGTACATAATATACATTTTAGGTGACAGGTATCAGTGGATAAGACACTGCAATATCTAAAACGTAGAGCATGTTAGTACTATTTGCTGATTGGAACTTGGAGTGAATTTTGATTGTCAGATGGTCAAGAACCATATGACTTGAACTGACACCACAACAATAAAGTCAGTGCTATGGTGTGTGTGTTGTATAGAATTGAAAGCGCCAGAGCCGCTGAGGCACCTCGCCCATTTGCAACTACTATAGTACATATTAATTAAGCATAGAAAAGTGGCATACTAAAACAAGCACTTTATTTCAAAAGTAGGTCATTTTGCTATAACATCAGCTGGACTTTATTGACAAATTCATATCCCAACCATTTTCAAAAGAGTGAATTAATTTCTCTTTACTCATTATACGGTATTTTTCCTATGTAACAAAAAAGAGTCAGTTATTTCAGTCTGCCTCCACATACCATCCTGTGAATTTGGACTCCTAAGACTTTGACGGATAACAAATTGTTAGGGCAAAATTTCTGAGAGGGAGCATGAGAGACAGCTCCATATCCAAGGAAGGCAGCACACACATTAATTACCCAATACTAAAACATTGAGGTAACGACAATAAATACCAATGCCTATGAATATGGGTACATAATATACATTTTAGGTGACAGATATCAGTGGATAAGACACTGCAATATCTAAAACGTAGAGCGTGTTAGTACTATTTGCTACTAGACAATGTAATGAAAGAAATTTGGCTGTAATTTTATAGCATATTAGAAAACAAGGGCCGTGCAGTGACTGACAAATCATTCATGACAATATACTTACACAACGGCGACTACAACTGTTTCAAACACGAACAAAAATGCACAGTGATCAGTTTAAGCAATGAAATGAAATATCACCTACTGATGTGCAGTTCATACACAAATTTGTGTAAAGTGGAATTATTTTTTATAACCCCTCGAGGTAATGTAGTTTTTTTTTATTGGGAAAGTATGATTGGACCTTGGAGTGAATTTTGATTGTCAGATGGTCAAGAACCATATGACTTGAACTGACACCACAACAATAAAGTCAGTGCTATGGTGTGTGTGTTGTATAGAATTGAAAGCGCGTAGCGCGCGAGGCGCTCGCGCCCATTTGCAACTACTATAGTACATATTAATTAAGCGTAGAAAAGTGGCATACTAAAACAAGCACTTTATTTCAAGAAGGCAGAGGAATCATGCGATCAATTGCAAAACAATTGTGACCAAAGGATTCCGACCTTTTTTTTATCCGTGAGTAAGAGGATATATGTAGAATTAGTGGATTTTTAGTGAACTAGCGGATAATTAGTACAATTGCAGATTATTTGTACTATTGCAAATTATTAGTACTATTGCAAAAAAATTGTACAATTGCATATTATTAGATCCTGTACTATTCCTACGTGCAAATCTGCTAGATTTCTGGAGGACTGGAGGATTTCTAGCGGATTTGTAGATAATATGTACTATTGCAGATAATTTGTACAATTGCGGATAATTTGCGCAATCGCGGATTTTTTGCACTTGTGCAAAGCAGTCATGCAGGTGTAAAAATACATCATGTGCAAACATATTACTATGAAGATTTTCCCGCAAAATCAAGGATTTCCTTAGCCTTCCAAAAGTACGTCTTCCTCTGTCTCTACAACTCGTATTCTGTCCAGCAAGCTACAAAAAATCTTGCAATGGCTGCTGGTAATTGACGACTGGTACCGTAATAAGGATATGTCAGGGGTCCTGTCCCAGCCCATTTTGAGCTCATGCGGTGGGCGCCCACTGTTCGTACCCACTTTTCTCATGTATCTGTATCATGTATCATTCAGTTGGAGCCTTCCGCCTCCAGCATGCTATGTGACAGTTCAATACGATACGATATCTAAGGTAGGTGACATAGATACAACCCAAGATCGCCCACCTCCCCTTCATCAATAATTGCCATGTCACACATCAAATAAACCCGAGTCATTATTGCGAAGAGTGCACCAGTAAAGGCCTCATAATGATTGTCATCATCCGACCTCTCCAAGTAAAATTCACGACGCGTACCAAAGTAGGTTTTCTCTGTTGAAATCTCTGCTAAGTGCTCTACTAGCAATGAAAGAGATCGCTCGTTCATGGTCTCTCGTGCGCCGTCTCTTGATATATTGAGAATGTCAGACTCATCAGAGTCTGAAGTCGTGGTAAGAGATCTGGCAATGTTGAGTCCCAAGTTTTGATTTGTTGCAGCTTGCTCAATTGATGGTTTTTCAGTATGGGCTGAAAATTCAAGGGCACTTCGTGGATAGTGGATGCTTGAGGCATAATCATCGCTTGGCTTGGCGCATTAGCAGTGCTTCTCGTCGCACTAGAATGATTGACCGGAGAGGTTCTGAAGCTCGTCACCGCGTTAGGAGAAGATCTCGAGTGTATCGATTTTCGATGCCATCTCGCCTTTCTTTGTTTCACACAATAATGGAGCTAGAACTTTTGGAACGGTCACATCAGCACAATCGAATACAATCCACTGTTTTGCCACAGCTTACCATAGAACAAAGAAGGACGCGATTTCTCGTCTCGTTTCTTTACTCTCTCCTGAAACCTCGTGCTAAAAGACCGTCTGTCATGTCGTGAGGGAGAACCTGCATCCCTTCCCAACTCGAAACAATCTCGTTGTTGGGTGAGAACAGAGCAAAGCGATGACCTTTTACTAGTTATTATCTCTTTCATCTGTTTCGGGTGTAAGAAAACGAGTTCGTAATACACAAAGGGGATTACGTCAGAGCAGTCACAAAGGAAGGAATGAGCGCTGCTGCCGGCGTAGTTGTCACTCGATGAATCTTCTTAGGCATCAGCAGTGAAGATGTCTTCAATCCAAGACAACATTATTTTTTCGATTTGATCGCTGTCTGCAAATCATCACTCAGCTATCAGATATCATTATTAGTTCCATCCGCGATGGTGCCATATATCGTCGATCAGAAAATTATCTTGGACAGCATAGCAGCGTCGACAGAAGTATTGATACGTTTTAGCTTCGATGCAACGGTACGTTTCTTTTGAACCTCTGTATCCTTGACGGAACGATAATGTGTAGTTCGCTATCTTGTTTGTTTGGGTGGCGGCAAACATTGAGAGGTGATGTTCATTATTATGAAAGCGTCTTGATTTTCATGATATGGATCCCGACGATATCCATTCATTTCTATGACTTCTAGCGGTTTTGATGAAATGTTTGTTGCGGCGTTTGTTTTTGTCTTTTTGAATCGGTGAAAGTGTCTTTTGTTCGTGCTTTCCATGTATTGTGTATTATGATTTTGTTTTTCTTCATCATAGATTTTTGCTCGTACTGAGCTGGACGATCTCATTTTGTGTTTTCCTTCTGTCATCGTTCCTCTCCTACACCTGGTTTTTTTGAAGATCAATCGAGGGCATTAATTGAAAATTGGCAACCGTCATTCTGCAGTGTCATTGCATAGAATGTCTGTCTTCGTCCAGATATCAATTCATATATTCTTTCATTCTTTCCTTAGGGGAGTATCATGTTGGTCATACACTGTTTTTGATTGAGACTGCTTGGCGACTAACCTTGCACCAATATCTTAGACAGCATTGCGATCAAGGTTGCAACGGCATTTTCTGGAACAGAGCTCTGTCATCCGAGCCTAAGAGAGACACGAGTAATGTTGGAATAAGAGACATGAACTAACTGCAATTTCGATTTTTTTAAACTTCCGGTTCAATTTGCCTTTGCAAAACTACAGTTGAGTATGAATTCATCTAACCAGATGCTCTTTAGATGTAAAATGATCTTACATGTTATCCCTGTTCCCACTAAATGATCACCAAACAAATTATTTAAGATCATCATTTCAAAAGAGAGCAACTGCACCAACAAGAGCTGCAGCAGAGGCAACACCAGAAAAAATGGCTTTGGTGGCAGGAGAAATGGCCTTTGCACTAACTGTGGTAGCAGCCTGATAATTGGAGCTTGCACGGACAAGATTGGCAGCTGTTTGGTTGTCGCCTGTCAGCTCATAGGAATCTTCAGATGTACCTGCAGGGTCATCCGATCCGTCGGGATCATCATTGGTATCAGCATCAATGTCTTCGGAGGTCTCATCACCAGATTCCTCGCCTGTGACATCATCAGAATCCTCAGAAGTTCCTGCAGGGTCTACAGATCTAGTGGAAGTAGCATTCGTATCTTCAGAACTCCCATCGTTAGGATCATCACCTGTTAGATCATCCTCAGAATCCTCAGATGTTCCTGAAGGGTCGTCAGATCCAATGGGATCGTCATTGCTGGCAGTGTCAGGATTTTCTGCATCAGCAGGGTCCTCGTCAGCAAGATCAACAATCTCATTAGGATCATCATTGGTAGATGAGCCAGTGCTACTTTCTGAATCAGTGTCATTACTGGTCAAATTTTGGATTGGCATGGGCGTGCTCCCTTGGAGGGATCGCTTGGAGACACGTGTATGATGAGGAGATGCGAAGGCACACCCAAGGATGACAGCAGCGACAGTGATGGAGATCTTCATTTTCAAATAAGGATTTTTTGTGCGCGAGCAATTGTGAGCAAGGATGGAGCGAAAAATAATGAGATCTATACAGAATGAGTCAACCAGGGAATGAGATGTGAGATGTTTCCATGAAATTGTCGCCAGTCGTGTAGAATACACTCATGATGTACCTCGCGATTCCATTATGTTAAGAACACACTGATGCAACTTCCACTGACATCGAACCATGTTGGTCGTGTACCTTTGGTGTCATACCTAAGCATAGGCGGCGTGTCAGAGGATAAACTAATTTCAATAGGTAACGTACCTACTATGTCGCTCTGTACCTGGAATATCATGGAATCTTTACCCTCTTGTTCTCGAACTTTGGAAGACCTCATTCGATGGGAACATTGTTGCATCTCTTGGGACTCCACTTTCATTGTAACCGTAGGAACTTGGGACTGTATAATTATTCTTTGTCTGTGTCGTGCAATGAAAGCAACTGCAGCAACATGTATGAATGTGGGAGAGTAGTCTCATCAGGATGTATTGTAGATTATCAAGATTTTTCAAAATCAAGATTTTTCAAAACTTAAGTCGTATTGGCAACCGAGCTGCCTTTTCTCGTTCTCATTCTCCTCCTCCTCCTTCTCATCATCATCATCATCATCATCATTCTCCAATGAGAAAGTTTTTTCACATTTGAACAAAACAAATACTTCAATGATGTTCATACGCGTAATTACCTGCAAATAGTATTTTTTTGTTTGACCTACATTGCTAGTCATAATGTTACACTTAAAATTGTATCTTATTTCCAAACTGGACGTGTTCGCCTGCAAGGTGCATGTGAAGTATGTGAGGAGCACACACCCACAAACCAAGCTTAGAAAAGCCACCTCATTTTTTAACCTAAAACTTCCTCTGTTTCAATAATTTTCATCTGTCTAGCTCAGTTCAAAAAATCTTGCGTTGGCTGCTAGTATTGTTGATATGTGTGAAATATATTTTGTGTTGAGGAAGTAGCATTTTTGAGAAGTCAATGTTGAGGAATACTGTGAAGAATTTGTGTAAAGCATGCATGTGTGTTGTAATATTTGTTTGGTGTCATGCTTCATGCACTGAGCTCACTGCAATTTCCACAGCTTTGTTATAATGATAATGTGTTATAATTTGTGTCCAACTGACTGCCGTAGCCTTGCTTAATTTGTGAACTCGGCAGAGGTAGTTATTGTATCATAGCTTTTCACCCTGTGTCATAATTATGAAGACAACATAATTCTTAAATAGACAGGGAGCTACCATGATGTGTTGGAGACTCTGACTTTGGGGCATTGCCTTGTAAACTATGGTACTTGTATGTGTTGTAAGGACCCACCAATGAATGTAGATTGGTTATATTTAAAAAGTTACCTGTATATATCATGTGTAATGTTTTAGGTCAGAAAAGATAGTGATAAAATAATGGGTAAGAAAAGTAGAAATGACGTATGTAGTGCACTTTGGTACGACAAGAACATTATAGGATCATAGATGTCCCTTCAGTTGACACTATCACTAGTCATTTTGAGGATTATTGTAAAATAGCAAATGAAAATAGCAAATGGTACAGGAATGTACTTTGTGAGTTTGCTTTTGCCTAGCCTGTTATTGTTAGTTAAATGCTCAGCAATCAATGCCTGGGGCGAGAGAGTTTAGAGTTTTGTTGTAAAACTTTTTAGTAATATGAAAATGAAGTACTTTCCATTCAACATGAATTACAACTAAAACTCTTACAAAGTAGTGGAATGCATAAATGTACTTACTAGCTTTCTTAGAAATCAATTGTTCTTCCAAGTACAAATCCTCCCAATGGATAAGGTTGAAAATCAGTAAAATGATAAATGAAAGTATTAGAGGTAAACAGTGATTAATGGCAGTTTGGCAGAAATCAGTGGCGTGTGAAGCAGTCCAGATTAGCAACACCTTACAAGAACCAATCAACTAGAAAAGGCACAATTCTGACTAATGCATCTTGGGTCTTCAAAATAGATGTATGAATTTGCCCATTTGCCACACACACTAAATCATTGAATTCTATCAAGTTGTGGAATATAACATATTCTAGCTTTGAGGAAATATATCAAAAATGAAAAATTTTGTCACTAGGTAAAATATGGACAAATGGTGCCACTCTTGAGGTGGAAAGTTGGCCAGAAGAACGGTAGGAGTAAATCATTGTAATTGCCAAATATTGTGTGCCAAAGAAGGGCACAAAAACAGCCCTTTTTTGAAAAAGAAGAAATTGCAGACAGGCAAAAGGGTTTTAGTACAGTTGAAAATTGGCCAAATCAGTAATTATTGAGCATTTACGTTGCTCACAAGCCATCAGTTGGTCAAAATTTGAGCTTTTGAGACCATTCCAAATGCACCAATCTTCTATCCTTTATTTATCAGCATAAAGTTGCGAGGTTGATGGAGGGAGGAAAAACAAGTCCTCGAAACACCAGACCATGAGACATGAGACAATTGATATTGCAGCTTTCAGCTTTGCAGATGGTTTCATATGCACTAATATGCAACCCTGTATTTGCCTTAGATGGCTTGAGGTTGGGAGATACATATAGGGAATATTAATTGAGTTTTTGCCAGGTGAGAATTGTCTGCCAATCACCATCAGATCACCATGCTGTCAGTCAATTGATGGTGAGACTTTGTAGACCATTCCAAATGCACAAATTTGTTATCCCATATTGGCATAAGGCAGATGAGATTGCGAGGTTGATTGAGGATATTCATATTGAGGTTTTGATGTAACCTGTCTTTGTAATGATGAGCTGCGGTTTTTCCTTTAGAAATATTCTGGAATATAAAATAGATAATCCAAACTTTCTCAAAAAATTGTGCCCATCTCATTCCTGGATAAGAAGAATGTAGGCGCAACAATGTTGACCTAACCTTGCAAACTTGATCATGATGCTCATAAAATATTCATCCCAACATTAATGGAAACAAAGTTTGGTGAACATCAGAGAGCACAAGTGAATGCAAGTGAACAAGGCCTGATTGCTCAAGAATGCAAATGAACAAGGCCTGAATAGGAGTGAACAGGGTCTTCTAGCCTTAGATTGGCATCAACTATTTCCTCAACGAATATCTGTTTAAGTTTGGTGACAGAGAAAGCAATTCTGTTTGGATGTGATAGGCAATATGGACGATTCAATATGGTAGAACTGTTCAAATATTTATTTGAAACATGACAAGTAGGGAGATGACTGATGCAAATGACATGATTGCAGCAAATAGTAATTTAGCAAGTTTTTAAGTTAATATTAATACTTACTTCACTGGCTTCCTGCTAAGCTGCAAATCTGGAAGCCACACTGGTGATTAAAAAGTAGCCACAACTAGAGCAAGTTAAAGGGCCATTTGGTGCTCAGAGGTACCCAACTCCATGAGTGGGTGTTGATGTTTATGGGTCCTCCGCGGATCCCATTGCTCACAATTTTCTCATTGCTTAATTGCTTTTATCCCACTTGATATCCAAAAACCAAGCTAAACCCCACACACAGTAATATGTGATGTTTCACATCAACTGACAACATCCTACGACATCCCCTAAACATCACTTTCCACCATGACTTTATAACAAGCAACTTTGTTGCACTACAAACTTTAAATTTCAGTGCACTCAATGAAACAGTTACAGAACTAAGCCAATTCGGTGGGAGCAGAAGCCTGTAAGTCATTCAAAACTCAAACACAATAGATTTTGCACAACAGTAATATTCATGACTCAGGTTTGGAGATATAGCATGGCATAGGATTGTAGAAGTGAATGGTTCTCATGTCTTCCCAATGTCCTCATGTAATGAAGGGCATGCGACACACCCATAGAAATGTGCACATTGGCAATCCCCATATACAGTTCATTAATGGCGATTTTGAGACAAGCATTATATTTATAAATTCAGTTGAAACAAACTGTTGCAAGATTTGAAATGCAACATTCAACGCACATTTGAATGAAATGTAATACAGTGGATGACTACCATAATTGTTCTAAGTGTCTAAATGTCCAGATATCCAGATCCAAATTCCGAATTTAGAACGGATTTGGGACATTTTTTTAAAAATGGCTACCGTAATTAATTTTAGACCAAATCAATCCAAATTTTGATTTTCCTGCTATTCGCCACGGAAATAGTTTGAATTCTCAAAAAGATAAGTTATGTCACATAACTCAACCTCAGTGCCCTCCATTGTCTTCATTACTCTGCTATAATATTGTCGCTCTCTACCGTAGTCACTATATTTTGCTATTGTTGCGCTCCACCATTGTCACTAATTGTTAGCTATTGTCGATCTAGGTCTCTCTCCACCAAATTCCACCAGCGATTGTTGTTTTGTTGTATGAATTGAAGCAAAGTAGTGTGTTGTGGCCAAACACAATAATCAACCACTCTCCAGTCTCCGTTTTCTCTGTTATCCGCAGCTCTCTTCCATGGTTTGTGTTTATTGTTGTATTTTAGTTCCGCGTGGTCTCCAGTCTCAGTTGTCACTGTCTTCGTCGCTCTCTTCCAGTGTGGTTTCTGTTGATTGTTGTTTTATGGTCTCTGTGATCGAGAAAAAAATGAGCGCCAAGGCAGAACAAGACAATCAACAACTCTCCAGTCTCTGTTGTCTCTGTTGTCTGCTGTTCTCTCCTATGGTATCTGTTGATTGTTGCTTTTTAGTTCCGCGCCGTCTCCGGTATCAGTTGTCACTGTCTTCTGCCTCTCTCTTCCATGGTATCTGTTGATTGTTCGTTTTGTATTTTGCAGTTGCGCGCCGTCTTCAGTCTCCATTGTCTATCGGTCAGCCATAAATTCTGTCATTTGGATGAGGATATTATTCATATCATTTAGACAGCCATGTTGGCTTGCGCCGCGACGAGGAGGAGGATACAGGGCAGACTCATCATTGTCTTCGATCATGGTGTATGTCGATCTATGCCGATATTAGTGAAGAGTTCTGGCATGAATAAGCTGCCTTTTTTCCAGATTTAGAACGGATTTAGACAAAAAAGGGGGTAGGGCAGGAGGTTCGGAACAGATTTACCGTTCCAAATATTTGAATATCTGGACATTTAGACACTTAGAACAATTACGGTATTGTAGTCACCCAGTAGACAAATGTTTATTTGGCTTATGGCATCTCCTTGCCTGGCATGCCAGGGTAGGTGATGCGTGTCACCTTCCTATTTCTCTTACTGTCTTCTACCACTACTACTGACACGAACTACGTATGACAACTGACAAAGCTTGATGTGCTGTCTGCAAGAGACAAGAGCAGGTCCAAAAGTTAGCCTCGATCAAGGAAGAATCGGGATGTATCTGTTCACATGCAGACATTATGGGGCCGTTGAAATAACTGGTGAAATAGCCTTACATGTGAACAGCGGTGGAATGGGACGAAGCAACACCGATGCAACCAAATAAGTCGCCAAATGAAAAAATGTCCATTTGAAAAAGATTGTTCGCTTTCAGTTTGAATTCATCCGCTTCTTGTGAAGAGTCAATGTCACCATCACTTCCGTTGGATTCCCCATCTTTCGGCTTCTCCATTCTTCGCTTGCAACGATTCATGCCTTCCTCTTTCGGCGCTACTACATCATTCACCTCCACTTCTTCAATCGTCACATCGAATAAACCCGAATCATTATTCTGCAGGGTGCACTCTATAGTAAGCGCTTCATAATGATTGTCATCATCCAACCCCTGTACAGATAGATCACGACATGTCCCAAAGCTGGTATTCCCGTTAAAAATCTCTGCCAGGTGCTCTTCCTGCTCCTCGGGAAATAACGTCCTTGAAACATCGGACAACAATGAACGTGATTGCTCATTCAAGCTCTCTTGTGCACTATCCTGTGATATATTGAGCAGATCGGAATGATCGGGGGTTGCAGTCATCATGGTAAGAGATGCTGTAGCATCAAGACCCATGCTGTGATTTATTGCAGCGTATCCAATGGATGCTTTATCAACAATGGGAGAGAGATTGCATGACATTTCGTGAAAAGTGGATGCTTGGGGCATGATCATCTCTTTCTTTGGTGAATTGGTAGTGCTCCTCATTAGAATGGAATTTTGATCATGAGAATAATTGGTAGGCGAGGGCGTGACACTAAGCATGGCTTGCGGAGAAGGCGTTCCGTAGCATATTTCGTTGTAGCTTAGGACTTTGTCATCGAAAGCGTCTTCTTCTTCCTCTCCTCGCACATCCTCGTGGGGAGTAAGAGTCACATTATCAACCAGGAAAGGGTCCGTTGACGCAATACCACTCATTGACCCCGTGCTAGAAGTAAGAATGCGGTTGCCGCATTCGTTTCCAGCACTGTCGGCAGGGCTTCCCGTATGCTCTACTGCAATCTCTACGGCATTATCCATAGTTGCAACGACCCGAGAAGATAGTTTTGACTTGAATCTCTTCAAGAACTTGTGTGCGACTCTTGTCTTTCCACTACTGGTATCTTTCTTGGCGACAATTGTTGGTGTTCTATCACATGTTGCATCTTTTGTGTGTGATGCTGGAGTAGAGAAACCAGGTACCTTTTCCCTTTCTTTTTCATCCATAGAAGTGTTTAGAATATTGTTCTCTTCAATGTCCTCTGTTTTTTCAAGAGTCGCTGTATTCTTGGACGGTGTAATTGAGTGGTCTGGCGATGATTTACCATCGGGATTGGCAATCCCAGAATGGTTGTTTGCCTGTGTTGATTCCACACAGTTATCGACAACACCAATCGTCCCACCATCCTCTAATGACTCGTTTTTCGACAGTTCCCCACCCTTGCTGTCTGTCGAATCACCCAATAATGGCACTGTCACTTTGTCTTCAGTCGCGCCGGCACAATCATTCTTCGAAGCACGATCATGCCACGGCTCATCATCAAGGAGCGGAGGAACACGAGGATAGAATTTCTTACCCTCCTCTCTGCCCTTGTCTTGTGCATAAACTCCTACTCCGTTCACCAGCCCGTAATGTCGCGAAAAAGAACTCGCATCTCTCCCCATCTCGAAACAATCGCGCCGTTCGGTGACAATGGAACAAACGGACGAACTTTCGCTTCGTTTCAATTCGTTCGTTTGAGTCGGATGGAGGGGCGTAGTGTCGTACGATGACGAGGAGGTTAGGTCGGAAAATACGTTGCACGGGATGACGTGGACGCTGCTGGCGGCATCTTCTTCCGCAGAGTGATTGCTGGAGGGGAGGGTTTGAATGATGGGCAGTAAGGGCGTTGTGACATTGGTGCCGACGGCGTTGTTGTCGTTGTGATTGTTGTTGGGAGTGCAGTTGTTCATTGTGCAACGAATGGTGGTGAATCTGACTCTAGACTATTTCTTTGGGCGGCTGGAATGGGGAACGACGACGTATGAGCTAAGACTGATGATGAAAGAGAATAAAAAATGCATGCTGAATGTCCTCGCCTTGGGTAAGTCTTGAACTGTTTTGAATTGGTGACCACAACTTCTATTGAGAGAATTGCAAAATAATGATCTTGTTGAACTGTGGGGTGCAAGAACTCTGGCCAGAAAGTCAAGCATGGAAAGAATCCCAGTTTTCCGAAGGGAAAGCTCAATTCATGCAATGATCCCAAGTGTGAACAGCTAATCTACACACCCAACCACCGATTCATAAAAGTAGTCAGGGTTACCTAGTAACTCAAATATTTTATTGAACAGGAAAATGATCAAATTGAATATGCGTCGAACTTTTTCGCAGTGCATACATTGATTCATAAAGGTAAGATACCTCCAGTCAGGAATAGAAAGGTACATCAACGTTGCGAACGTTGAAGAACACAGTTTCCCGCGGTGTTCATGGGCATAAACAAAAAATCGATTCGTTGATTTAAAATTATTACTAATTCCGAATGTACCGAATTTGGCCATCGCGGGACGTACCAGAAGCCACAAGATGTGATAGGATAGACATCGAAAAAAGATCTCTGGAAAGATGATGCTCTCGTTCAGACTGAGAAGCTTTTACATTATTTTTGTGCAATTCCCACAAAAAGGTCAGGTATAGGTCAGTGACAGCATTACGTGTAACTCTTCAAAGATTATGCTATGTTTACTTGAGAGATCAGCACAGAGACACGAATTTCTTTGCCAAAGGGTCAGCGCAGCAGTTATGGGGCCGAAGAAGGATGGGGTAATCTTTCCTCTCCCCCCCATCGAGGGACAGCTGGGTGTTACTGACCAACTTATTTTCACATGTCCTGGACATGTCCTTCGATGTGTATTGTGTCCTTAATTTTTCCAGGACATGATTTTTGTGGACACGAAGACAAATGTCAGTGTTGAGTCCTATGTCCTCCCCATATCCTAAGAAATTTTGACTCACATACATTACATAACAGTATCTAGGTGCATACCTACATATCTTAAGTATTTTTGTACCACAAGCTTAATGGATTGCACTTAAATGAATGTAACATACATGCAACAGCCACCGCTCTTAGTATGTTTCACCTGAAAGTATCAAAAAGGAACCTTAATTGAAGTAAACACTACATGTCCTCTCATGTCCTGTCGTGTCCACTGTGTCCAAAATTTAATGTCATGTGAACTTTTTCAAAAGCACTAAAAACATGAGATGTCTAGGACATGTCCTAGACTGTGTCTTTTTCAACAATTTTTGGACACAGATGCAGCGGACATCAGACACGTGAAACTAAGCTGACCCAAACCTACACTTCCCTAAAATTAAGGGGGTTACTCTTGTATGTAAACCCGTTTTGACAGGATTGACTGCTCCTGTTTTTCCAGCCCCTTGCTCAAAGACTGCATCACAGAGAAGCTGCGTTATTGGTCAGACAACATTTGGTTTGCAACAGAACTGGTATCTGGAGTCTTGTAGACAAGACCAGTGTTAGTAGAGACTTTTTAGTAGCCATTAAAAGAAAACGGAACCACTCACCAAATTGGCCCCAAAAAGAAACGGGTCAAAAAATTGAGGTTCATTATTTTTGGCAACTGAATGAATTCTTACTGTGGCTGCACCAGCAAACTTGGTGGCCTAGTTTACCATTTTGGCAAAGTTTAATGAAAAAATAGGAATTTTACCAAAAAATAGTACCTGTGACATAGGCCAAGAATCAGCCCATTTTTCTACCCATTGGTACAAAATACAAAAGGAGCATTCTCAGGACTCCCCAGGCGGGAAGTCCACTGCCCCTGATCCAAAAGGCAAGGACTCCCCAACATTTGAGTCCACCGCCCTGGTCCAAAAAGCTAGGACTCCCCACCACAGGAGTCCACTGCCCTATGGGCTCCAGAACACCAGAGTCCATAGCCCCTTCATTTGGGAAGGTACCAAATGTGTGTAGAATCTACACACATTTTGTTTGCATTGTTTGGATTGGAAGAGCAGCTCCGCTGCCCTTCCATCCTCACAATTAGAGCAAATTAAGCTCATAAATTAAAATCTTCTACCCCTGTCGAAACTACCTATATTTTTTGTGTGATGTTTTTTCTTGCGCCGAACGGCTCAGGTCACCATCTTAAGATAGCCATGGTGTGACCTTCGCACACCAAAACCAACAACATCCAACCCCTCCGACACAAGGTACGCTAAATATTTTTTGATCGCGAGTGGCAATTTTAATTTTTTCGCGTCACCGATACATTTTTTTGCGCGATCCACGATCTCTCCAAAATCAGCTACGCGTTCGACGAATTCCTCCGGTTTTGCGATCAACGAGCTCTCCCAAAATTCTCCCATGATCAGCGAGTTAAGCAATAAACTTCGAGCAATCGACTTCGGCAATTGGGGAGTCCTATGAGTTGGATTAATTTTGTGATCAAGAATTCTTGCGAATTAGTTGGAAGCAAGACTTTCAAGAATTAAAAGTCGAAGAAGAGAAATTAAAAATAAAAAGAATCTTTTTCGAACTAACCTCCACAGGGCACCCAAGACCTTTTTCAAGGCCTCGTTTTAAAATACGCCCATTGGAGAGGCAATTGAAAGGATGTAGTCGAGTAAGTTGAGCCCAGAAGGCCTCAAGCCACAGGAGTGTGAGAGGAGTTCAGGGAGGTCCAAGCCACCCATCTCCTATATTCCTACAGTCATGGACACCACCAAGGTGGTAAATAAAATCAAGGTCTCCAACAAGATGACTTTGTCCATCCCCGTTTTCGATGAGGGAAGTCCGGAGCAGTTCCTGAACCATGTTCAGACCTCACTGGAGATTATTTCCCAGTGGGGACTAGACCCGGATTTTGAAGAAGCCTGCAAGGCAGACAAGAAGGCTGAGGAAAAGCTGACTGCTGCTATTGCTGCCAAAGCCAAGCATAAGGGAATGGACAAAAGTTCTACCATCCTCCAGGCATGGACAAAGACAACTGCTGCCAAAATCCGTAGCCAAGAGGCCATAGAGTCTGCTGGCCAAGCAATCTTCTTGCAGTATTCCACCCAACTGTCGGAAACTGCTCGTAGACCTTGGACCAACATCGTAGGGGAACAGATCAACTGTGAACAATGGACAGATGTCTATGGGGTTGAACACCCCACGAAACGATCTGCAACCTGGCACTCCTTCAGGGAGTGTGTCCAGTTGCACCTGCAGACTGTCTTTAGGACTGATGCAGCGGAGCAAGAACGGTTCTATATCAGCAATGGGCTGAAGAAACCTAACAGGGTACCTATCAGGGACTTTGTGCAGAGGATCCAATGCCTTAACGGGTATGTAGAACTCTTGCCGTGCCTATTTTACTCTTCGAAGACTGCAAAGTCAATGAAGGTATGTGCACCATTTGATGATGCCGACTTGGCAAGCCACATCCTCAGGATGGTTCCTAGGAACTGGCAGGACCAATATGAGCTCAGTGGAGCTTTGGTACTGCAGAGTGTCAGGGAACTCCCAGAAGTCCTTGAATGCATTGAAAAGGCCTATCCCACCGTGAAGGTTGGAGAAGGACCAAAAGTGCAGCCAAGTCTAGCAACTCGACTAAGAAGAAGATGGTCTCTTTTAGTGACCAGATTCCGAAGAAATGTCGCACACAGAAGTACTGCTCTCTCTGTAAGAAACATGGAGGCACACATACCACACACAATACTCCAGATTGCCAGAAGTATGAATCCAATGGTACCCCAAAGCCTAGCTTCAAGGGGAAAATGCCAAATGGAACCTCTCGTGGACAAGAGAGACCTGCTCGAGGAGGAAGTAGCTATGCGCAGCTATCCGCTAAAATCGACAAACTTACCAAGTCCAACAAGAAAACGAAATGTGCTATCAGCAAGAAGAAGCGTAAGCATCATGACATGAGTGACAGTGATGATTCAGACTCATCCTGAGATGATGGGTTGAAGAGTACTAAGAAATTGTGTAGTAAACTTGACTGTAATGACATGATCAACACCTATCTTAGTCCGATTAAAACTTCCCCACGTGCCAATATAACATTTTCTGATTCAAATATTGTCAGTTCGAATCCAACACCAGAACTAGGAAATCTTGCAGTTGAACCAACACAGAGTGAAACAATTGCCGAATTGTCGGACCCCGAACTGTTGGGTGACCTTTTCAATAGTGTGAACCCCCCTTTGACAGGTAAAGAAGGACGGGTCACTACTGTAGTAGCCAAAGCACGTTATATAACGACTTAAAATCCAGCCCGTAAGAACCTTGAACACTCTATAGGGCGCCGTACCAGTAACACGATCATCAAGATCCTACTAGATAGTGGATCTGATGGTGACCTCATATTTCATGCCAAAGGAACGGAGAAACACTTTCCCTACTTGACTAGGCAGGTGCCAAAGTCTTGGCATACTTCGAATGTGAGCCTCCTAACCAAAGGGAGGAGCGTAGTTAACTTGAAATTCTTTGAGTATTCAAACAGTAAGGAGTACTTAGTGACTCCCGATGTAGTAGAGTTCGATAAAAAGAAAGTGACTAAGCCAGTGTTTGACCTCATTCTTGGATGCAAAACCATGAAAGAGCTCGGAATTGTTCTAGATTTTCGAACAAAAGAAATTTCCATTGGCCACGTCATTTTGCCAATGAGAGATGTCAATAGTCTGACCAAAGCAAACCTGGATAAAGCCTGGGCTGTTAACAACAGCATGGCAAATGAACTGCAAAGTACGCAGGAAGCGACACAGCGGGTAGTTAAAATCCTAGATGCAAATTATAAAAAGGCAGACCTCCAATCAATTGTAAGCAACAATTGTACTCACCTTAGTCTCCAAGACCAAAACTTGTTACTGGAGTTACTCACACATTTTGAGGAACTTTTTGATGGAACACTAGGTGGTTGGAACACAGAGCCCGTGTCCCTTGAACTCAAGGAAGGCGCTAAACCATATCGTGGTAGGGCATACCCAGTACCAAAATCGCGTAAAGAAACAACGATTAACGAACTAAATCGACTATGCAAACTGGGAGTGGTAGAGTTTCAGCCCGAGTCGAAATGGGCATCACCACCATTTATCATACAAAGAAAGATGGAACTGTACGCTTTCTCACTGATTTTAGGGAGGTAAATAAACGACTAGTCAGAAAACCGTTTCCATTACCCAAAATCAGTACAGTTCTGCAAGAGCTAGAAGGATTTACCTATGCTACAACCCTAGATTTAAACATGGGTTACTATACCATAAGATTGGTCTCTGATTCATCCAAAATATGTACCCTCATCTTTCCATGGGGCAAATATTCCAACCTCCTATTGCCAATGGGCATTGCTGGTTCACAAGATATTTTTCAACCAAAAATGTCAGCACTAATGGTAGCCTTAGAGTTCGTAAGAACTTATCTTGATGATTTGTTATGCATCACAAAGGCAAATCTGGAAGACCACCTTGACAAACTAAAAGTGGTGCTTACCAGGCTACACGAGGCAGGCTTGCGAATCAACTCCCGAAAATTGTCTTTCTGTGCCATAGAAACTGAGTATCTAGGTTATACCCTCACACGCACAGGGATTAAACTAAAGCAGAAAAAGGTACAAGCAATTCTTGCAATCTCACCACCACAAAATGTCAAAGACCTCCGTAAGTTCCTGGGAATGGTCCAATACTATAGAGATCTTTGGGCAAGACGCAGTGAAGTGCTTGCGCCACTCACCTCACTGGTAGGAGAGTGTGGTCACATCAAGGTCACCAGAGCCAGCAAGACGGAGAAATGTCCATGGTACTGGGACACGGTGCATCAAAAAGCATTCAATGATGTAAAGACTACAATTACCAAGGATGTAGTCCTGGCCTACCCAGATTATTCAAGGGAATTTGAGATATACACTGATGCCTCGTCTAAACAACTTGGATCAGTTATCACCCAGGGTAATAGGCTGCTTGCGTTTTTCAGTAGGAAACTGTCCACAGCGCAACAGAAATACAGCGTGACCAAACTTGAACTACTGACCATAGTGGAGACACTAAAAGAGTTCAAAAGCATGTTGTGGGGACAAAGATTGAAAGTCTACACAGACCACAAAAATCTAATCCAGGACACCCTCCGGTTAATCTCTGTCCGTGTCTACCGATGGAGATTGCTCCTCGAGGAATTTGGCCCCAAAATTGTTTACATTAAAGGCACACATAATACTGTTGCCAACGTCATCTCTCGCTTAGACATTGGACCCATTCCGAGTGATCATGAAAACTGGATGACATTTTCAAAATACTGGTGTCATTACACCATGCAAGAAGAGAGTGCAATCGACACCTCTGCATACCAAGAGGAAATGAATCTGGTATTGGCGAAGATGTAATCTACCCGTTAACAGTATGAGAGATTGCAGAAGCACAAAAGCTTGATGCCAGCTTGAAGACAATGAAAGATCAGTACTTGACACAATTGGTTGAAAGTACGGAACTCCTCTGTAAGGATGGAAAAATGATCATTCCAAAAGATCTTCAACACCATGCAGTTAGTTGGTACCACCACTATCTACAGCACCCTAGACACACTAGACTCGAAGAAACCCTTCGTGCTGTGATGTACTGGAAAGGTATGCAAAATACCGTCCGTAAATATGCCAAAAACTGTCATGCATGCCAAGTAAACAAGAGACATAAGCATAAGAATGGGAAACTCCCTACTAAGATCGCCATCACAAACCCTTGGGAAGTACTATGTCTGGACCTAATTGGCCCGTATACAATCAAAGGTAAAGATGGGACAGTAATTGATTTCATGTGTCTGACTCTGATTGATCCAGCTTCCAGCTGGTTTGAAATAGTTGAACTGCCGGTAATCACTGAGGCAATGATTCCCCTCGATACAAAAGGGTGTAGGAGCAAAAAGGACAATGAAGAACCTAAGTTAGCATACTTTGATAAGTCATCAGCAATGATCAGCAACTTAGTGAACAAGACCTGGTTTAGTAGGTATCCACGTTGTCAATACATAATTTATGACAATGGAAGCAAATCCAAACTTCACTCCAAAGCCCTATGTGAATCATATGGGATCACGAGTAAGCCTATTAGTGTCAAGAATCCTCAAGCGAATGCTATTCTAGAACAAGTGCACCAGGTGATATCATCGATGCTCCGTACAGCTGAAATAGACATGGCCCTTCAGTAGAACCAAGCAACATAGATATGTTCGTGACGAATGTCGCTTGGGCCATTCGCTCAACATACCACACAGTACTAAAAGCCTCCACCGGTGCAGCCATCTTTGTAAGGGACATGTTGTTCGACATTCCCTTCCTGGCTGACTGGAATAAAATTGGAGAATACAGGCAACACCAAACAGACCAAAACACAGAATGGGAAAATTGCTCACTTCGTGATTGGGACTATAAAATTGGTGATCAAGTACTTCTTTTTAAAGATGGTATACTCCGCAAAGGCAAAAGCAGGTATGAAAGTGATCCTTGGACTATCACAACAGTTCATACGAATGGCACCATCAGGATTCAACACGGAACAAAATCAGAAAGATTGAATATTCGAAGAGTTACACCTTTTTTAACAACCAAATGTAAACCAAAAATAATGTCAGTTTTCAAAAACGACATCTCCCTCTTCAAACAACACTTACTCGTTACATATATTTAACAGACTCCTTAGTTTGTTATAGTTACTCTCCGGAGAACCCTTTTTTTCACCTAAAACATAGTTAGTTTTTTCCGTTTTTACCTGATAACTCCATACGTGGGGGCGAGTGACATAGGCCAAGAATCAGCCCACCATTGGTACAGAATTCAAAAGGAGCATTCTCAGGACTCCCCAGGCGGGAAGTCCACTGCCCCTGATCCAAAAGGCAAGGACTCCCCAACATTGGAGTTCACCGCCCTGGTCCAAAAAGCTAGGACTCCCCACCACAGGAGTCCACTGCCCTATGGGCTCCAGAACACCAGAGTCCATAGCCCCTTCATTTGGGAAGGCTAAATACATACCAAATGTGTGTAGAATCTACACACATTTCGTTTGCATTGTTTGGATTGGAAGAGCAGCTCCGCTGCCCTTCCATCCTCACAATTAGAGCAAATTAAGCTCATAAATTAAAATCTTCTACCCCTGTCAAAACTACCTATACTTTTTGTGTGATATTTTTTTGCGCCGAACGGCTCAGGTCAACCCGTTGCAAGCTTGTGTGAAGCCAAACACTATCAATTGCATTACTTGTTCTCAAGTTCTGATGCTTGATAATGGCAGTAGTCAGGAAAAAAATTATTATAATCAGTATAAGTAAAAAATATTAATGAAAAATTCCGAGACACAAAGGATTATTCAAAGACACTGCCACAACAATTCTTCCACAATACCACAATAACACATCTAATGATAATGAAAAAGTTGATTGTACATAAGAAGATAGCTGCCTGGGGGAAATCACCAGGGGCATATAGCCAGAGGACAATGCCTGGCAAGTGTAGACTTCCAGATGTGACAATGATGCTGATGTCTGTACTTCAACAAAGAAAGAAGGAGTTAAGGCAACAACTGAAAACATATGATTTAACTTTCCATGCTCAGCATGGAGTAATGCTGGGAATGAAGGAGAATGAACTAATGGCATATTTATGAAAGCGACAATGTATACAAAAATCGGATCAATGCAATTGAAAAGGAGATGCAAAACCAGGTCTTGGCATTGTGACATTTTAGTTTCTGGTCTTCAGCTGGAGTCATTGCCAGATAGTTTGTCCCTATCTGGTTACAGTCATGAGGACAATCACCACCAACAAAGCTAATTGTCCAAAACATGCTCATGAAATTGATAACTTTAATGACTGTTGAGATGCGAAGACCAATTCTGACAATGCCGTCCTGTCACTGGATTTGTCTGCACTTAGGGTTGAGAAGGTGACATTTCATCAGATGCTGCTACATTCTTACGAAAAGACTTTCCAACAACACAAAAGTCAGGTTTAAAGTTCAGGAAATATGAAGACTTTTGGTGGTCGTACAAGAGGTATAAGGCAGTAATGAAGGCAATAGTGTTGCTTCATGACAAGTAACATCAAAGCAGTGGGATTAAAATATGTGTGTCCTAAGTACTAATTCACCACCTACAAATCTACAAAAAATCATTTTTGCAACATGTCAGTTCAATCCCATCTTTCCTAAGTTTCCTAGAGATATTGTTTCTAACGACAAAACGGTGACCTATTGGCCAACGTGGGTGGAAATTCGTGGGTCTGAGTTGATTCTTCTTCGCTCTCGCCATAAATCATAGCTGAAATAACCGTACTTGTAAAGGATATTAATCACCTGCTGCATCAAGAGCGACCCACTCCCAAAAGCCATGCTGACCCCCCAGTACTTGCCTTCTAAGCCATCTTCCGCAACACTCATTGCCATCCCTCCAAACTCAACCATGATAATTTGAAGCACTATGGTGAGTGACAAGATCCCACAAAATAAAGGATTTTTGTCAATGCCACGGAACACATTTACTAATAGTATGATAGAGAAAATGATAATTTCAGACCAGGGGGCAAGTTGATAACAGAAATGGAGGAAGCATTTACCACTTACCTTCTCCTTGAAGGCAGCGACTGTTGACTTCATTGAACAATTGCATCCATACAAATGTGTTAAATATCAGAGTATAATGCACTGATTTTTCTTTCTTCCATCCTGGATAAAGACCGTCATCACTTTCAACAAGATGCCCATCCTCGAACCCGAACACTTCTGGCCCAAAAAACAAGAGGAACATTATAACGCAAACCTGATAAAATGCCTGTCCAAACATGTTTGCCCACATCCTTGAAGCAATGATACTCTTGGAGCGGTTAGTAGGAGACCTTTTCAAAAGTTCATCAGTGGGTGGTTCTGATGCAAGGGCGAGACTGGCCAACGAGTCCATAATTAGGTTGACCCACAGTAGCTGAATCGCCGCTAACGGAGACTTGGCATAGGCAAAAGAACCCACCAACGCGGTGACAACAGCGGCAATATTGACTGTTAGCTGAAATTGAAGAAACTTCTGGATAGAGGCGTAAACGTTTCGTCCCCACTTCGCCGCAGTCTATGAAAAAAATGGCCAAAGATAGTTGATCAGCATGACATGTTAAAAATATTGAAGGAAATATCAAACAACAACGGAACTCACAACGATAGAGGCAAAATTGTCGTCAAGTAGGATAATATCAGCAGCATCCTTGGCTATTTGCGTGCCCGAAATACCCATCGCAAAGCCAATGTCAGCACGCTTAAGGGCAGGTGCATCATTGGTTCCATCACCTGTCATAGCAACAACTTGGCGATCAGGGAAGATGACTATATTGTCGACACTTTTCAGCTCTTTACATTTTTCCTGGTCCACGAAAAGCATTGACTGGTTCAAGCCGTGAGCTAAAGTGAGCTTATCATCTGGTGAGCTCCTCGCCAACACACGGAGGTGTGGCCATATTACATCAAAGGCAGTCTGATCGAATTCCTTACTCCCATCCTCGTCAATTTTGTACACTTTTTGACGAAATGTTTTTCCGTCCATGAGAACGTTTGGCTTCAGATTTGATGCAACCTTTTCAACTCCTGTATCGATGAAATGAAAGTCCTGAAGTATTCCAGCTTGATAAGCAATGCTAACAGCAGTGTTTGGACTGTCGCCAGTAACTAGACGGACATCAATCCCAGCATCATAGCAAGTTTTGATGGCTCCGGGAACTTCAGGTCTAAGTGGATCTTCTATTCCAACAAGTGCAACAAACACAAGCTCTGTCTCAATACAGAGAGCTTCAGAGCCATCCGAATTCAATAGAGTTTCACTCTTTGCATCAAAATCAACATCCACTGCGATGTCATTATAAGCAAGTCCCAAAGTTCGCATACCACGGCGTGCATATGCTTCAGCAACACATAGAATATCCTGGCGTGAATCATTACTCATTTCCATAGAAGAATCCTCACTGTCCGTATTGATCAACTCGCGAGTGCAACGAGCAACTAGAACTTCAGTCGCCCCCTTGCAATAAACGCGGTATCCCCCACTCTTCAGAGGCACTACCCAGCTCATCATCTTGCGAGCAGATGAGAAACCAATTTGTTTTCCCTCAACCAAAAATTCAGCCAACTCTCCCTTCCCACTTCTTCCGCGAGTACTGTCACGAATTTCTTGATAGTCATGACCAAGATCATGTGCAAGCACAAGGAGAGCCACTTCAGTCGGATTACCAGTGGAGTCAACTAACTTGCTTCCTTCAAACTTCACAGTAGTTTCGTCCATAGTATCTATGGCAATCAATGTCGCTATCAACGATGTGGTCGACTCATTAGGACTCTGAGGATCTTTCTGCACAAATTCACCCAACGAAATGGCAGGGTCATTGCAAGAAAAATCAGTTTTGGTTGTGTAAATGGCACGGGCAGTCATTTTGTTTGCAGTCAAAGTTCCTAAATTTGAGAAAGTTAGGAGAACGACATTAAATAGGCAATAAGGGCCATATCAAATCAGTGCTTGAAGATAAAATCTTACCAGTCTGGAGAAGAGGGCATGAAGATGATAGAAGAATATTACAAAATCAGGTTGAGTTCCAATATGAAATCAATGATATCATTCCCATTCACTCACTTTATCGGTGCAGATTGTCGTAGCACACCCCATTGTCTCACAAGCATCAAGATGTTTCACAAGATTCTGTTCCTTCATCATTTTGTTAGACGAATACGCGAGTGCAAGAGTCACGGCAAGTGGAAGTCCTTCTGGGACAGAAACGGCTAAAACTGTAATGGCAGTAACAATGTACTCGATTAAGGCCTGCTTCGGATCTTCGTCACCAAAAGCAAAACCCTTGATGCAGTTTACTACAAATGAAACGATTGCAGCACAAGTGCCTGCAACACCAATTCTCTTTGCAATTTTCTCGAGCTTGACGAATAGAGGCGAGTCTTCATCTCCATCGAGGCCCTCGCCCTCATGATCAGATGATTCGTAGACACGAGCCTTGATCTTTCCAGCCACACTGTTCGTGCCAAGAGCAATCACGACCATTTTGGCAGCGCCTTGAACAGCTGTAGTTCCACTTAGCACAACATCACCAGGATTCTTGGAAATCAGTACTGATTCTCCCGTTAGCGTAGATTCGTCTATTTTCAGCCCGCCGCTGAGAGGTGGGCCTAGCACAACGCAATCTGCTGGGATGCTGGCGAGATTATGTGAATTCACACTGAGTATGTCTCCGACAACAATGTCATCGTCAGTTACGCTGATTTGTTGTCCGTCACGAATAACCATTTTGGTATTGGTTTCGTTTAGACTGTGGGTGAGACGAATGAAAGCAAACTGCTTGGCGTAATCGATGCCAGCAGTCACCAGCACGACGATAATAACCGACGTCAAGATCGCAGCACCCTCGAACCAACAATGACCACATTGTTCGCCAGGCTCGAGTCCGATGGTAGTCTCAACAAGAATGCCAATGATCCCAAGAGCAATGAGCATGAGAAGCACGAAATCCTGGACTGCGTTCCAGCACAGCTTGAGGAACGAATCGAGTTTCTTGTCGGCAATGGCATTCGTTCCAAAAGCGCTCCTGCGGAATTCAATCTCCGATGCATCGTTACGAATTCCTTCGTCAGGCTTCGACCTGAGAACAACTGTGGCAAGTGCAGTGGCCGCCATCTCCATATCGTGCTTGCGCTGCATCGTATCCTTAGAGTCCTCCGCGAGGGATTTGCGTCGGCCGTCATCGTCATCCTCGGTCCCGATGCGCCTCACAAGCGCCTCGATTTGAATGCGATTGTTCTTAAGACTCTCCTCTTCCTCCGGAGAAGCGGCGGGCAGGTTGGATGCCGCCTTGGAGAGGACGCGAGCCAGCGCCTGATGAGTGCGCTCGGTGCTGAGATCGCTGAGATCTTTGGTTGTCACGACGAACGGTGCGTCTGGATCGGCGGCCTTGGCAAAGATCATGTGATGGAGGATGGCGGAAGAAGCGCTCTGAATGGAACGAAGTGAGCTGTCAACAATGTTGGCCAAACCACCAAAGCGAGGAGACTTGATCGGCCCATCGTCTTCCGTTTTCCCCAATGAAATGTCGAGCACCACAAGCGGATCGACCTTGTTTCCAAATCCTTTTCCCGCCTTCGAAAAGGAGTCTTCTTTCGGCGTTTTCATTGACGATTCTTGATGCGAAATATGTTCGCTTGCGTCACCAGGCGTAAGCTTACTGGGGCAGAATTATTGTGCGCGGTCTCGATGAATGTATTGACCATTATTTATTATTTCATTGAATCGGTCGCGATTTGAGCGAGGATCACGATTGGCGATTGGCGCTATCATTCTTTTCGCATAAAAACATTCCCATCGTTGGGAGTATACATGCTGTCGTCAGAATTTCGTTACCTGGGTTCACGACATGACGTGGCGAGATAAATTTAGTCTCGTGCAATATTTTTTAATGTAGAACTACGTCTATGCACAATAATATTATAATGACACGGAATTTGGCCAAGACGTCATTTTCCCCTCAATTTCCATTACAAGTAGGAAAACACGAAAGACATATTATTTACTCTTACTAGTGATGACATCTTTTTGTTTGAATGAGGACTTCGAAGCTCCCAAACACTCAATTAAAAACTTCTCACAGTCACTATAATTCGTTTCACACTAAAATAGATTTTACATGATTATGACGTGACATTTTAATCGACATCATCATGACAACGCTACTTCGTGAATACTACCAAGAAAAACAAAAGGAGTAACCCTGTAGACACGAACCAAAGAACCGCTTTAATTCCATCTCTTCAAAGCATAACCATAAGGAATTCTTTCAATTTCCTCAAGAGCTTTTATTGTTGGAAAATACAATGCATCATCGTCACCCTCATCCCTCCCAACCAAAGTCCTCCATCTACCGCCAAGAAGAAGAAGCCGCATTTCTTCCCCTTCCTCAGTTGACCGTCGTGGAGTTGGAGTATGGGAAACAGTGGGCCAAATTCGTCATTGTCCATGACACTGTAATAGTGATTTGTTTTCTGCATCCATAGTTGTCCATTGATTCATCCCATCTCAGTCTTTGTTGTGATTGCAATTGTGCCAACAGAATAGTTGTTTTGTTGCTGTTGTTGCTGTGTTCTTCATTTCATCACTGCTTCATGACACCTATTTGGTGGCATTGGTGGAGGTCTCCATTAAACAAGTTAATAAGTAAGTGAGGTATAATGATGCACTCTAATGATGACCCCTTTTGCATCATTGCTTCTCTTGTTGGTGGGTCCGGTGTGAGTGCTGAGGGGGGAAGTGCAAGTGTGTGAAGAGCAGCATGGAATTTGATGAAGAGGGCACATTGCTTTTGGTGTTGCCATGCTGTGACGGATGACAATGTTATTTGTAAGAGAGGGAGAGGCCTACCCATGGTCCAGTACATTTTGCCTCAAAACACATGCAGTTCTTCTCCAACATGGCATGATTGCTTATGCGGTGTCAGAGTGGTTGTCGGAGGTGGTTTTGTAAGGCCAGTCAACCCAACAACGAATCCTGAAGTGGAAATGTATGCATCTCAAAAGAGAGCTGTGTACATGATGGTATGTGTTGACAGGGAATCAACTGACCCCAGTGTGATCTTTAGAGGAGATGGTACGTATCAGTTGTTTTCTTCATGGTATTTCAAATTTTTGGTGGTTACATGAATGCAGTCATCTGCATTTTGTGAGTTGTGCTCTCATGGTGTCATTGTGTTTGTGATCATACATTTATTGGGAGTCTGTGAAGCTGGTTAAAATATCTTTAGCCAGCATAGGAATAAATGAAACATAGGCTCCAAATAATTATGGGTGGAGGACATAGCTTTGTCAAGGACTTTTGGGTATTGAAGTTGCCTCGCGTCCCCTTCTCGGTGTGAAAATCAAGTCAAAATATCATACAGCCCACTCATGTAAACTAAACACAAAATCTTTGTACAACAAAGGTGAAAACGGGTTTACCCAAGATAATGTGATAGATTGCATGAAGGAATGGTGAAGTGTCAAGGGTATCAATGACATAGAATTTGCCAAATACTTGCAACACGCATCCATTTCCAAAATCAATACTGTAGCATCATCCATTCCTCCCTCCATCTGAATTCGCCATTATCATCTGAGTTCTTATAAGCATTATCCTCCTGCTCATCAATGCATGCCAACCAATCCATGAAACTCACCATTTTCAGAGTGACAAATCTCTGAAATCTCTTGTGCCCATCAACCATTCCATTCCATTTGTTGTCCAGATTCCCCAATGAGGAGAGTAATCTCGTCAATACACTGGAAGAGAATGCTTATAACTTGAGGTTCACATAGTAAAAATTCTCCAATGGATTGTAGTCAAGATGAACAAGCTGGATGACCTACCAGGACTGGGCTTGCACATAAGCATGTCTTGGGTCATACTCAGTGCCTGTCTGTAGTCTGGAGTAGGACCTTTCCAAGAACAATTTGAAGACAGCTATAAGAAAGGCAAGCTGATGTCACCCCTTTGAAATCTTTTCCATCTTGATGAAGTTCTTCAAGAAGATGATGTCTGTGTGAAGGATTTCCTCAGCCCCTGCATGTCAATGCAGAGTGGAAAGGGGAAGGTCCAATAATGGAGTAGTAAGTCACCTAATGACATTCTAAGTGTCCTCAAGCTCCCTAATACTAACAACAACTGATGAGGAGCAGTCTTCTTGACTGACACTCCTGCAAAATATCATTCTCATTGATGGATGTAGTCTCCTTTGATTTCTTGGAAGTGGTGGCATTCTTGGATATGGGTGTGGTAGCAATCTCCTGTTGTTGTCCATGAGATTTTCAACTTCTCCTTCAGATATATTGGTGTCATCTTGGGTGCCCTGTGAGTAGGGAAGTGCACTGGTGAAAAAGTTTAAACATCTGATGATTCTAGTGAAACTTGGGGATCACCGATGATAGTATTCATTGAAGACTATTGAAAGTTTCAGGTCAAAATAATCTTGCTTTTTGTTATATGTCCAATAACGTTCTTGATTAGTGACTGGACTAGGTCACAAGCTTTAATCATAATTTTTTATAATTTCACGTGATTTTTGTTATGCACTTATCCTGTGCATCTCAGATGAGTCCATTAACTGCTAATCAAATATTTATAACATATAACATGCCCTTTAACAACTATAATCCAAACCAACATATTCCCTCCATTACTCTTTTGTTGCTTTATTTGGATTCAACATTCTTGATTCTGTCTAACCCTGAGATTTGACTTTTCATTCATATTGGAATGACAACATAATTGTCACAGTTAACATATGCAGACTCATCTTCATTGTCAATTGAGAAATCATTTCAATTGTGAAGCTGATTAGTTCACTTTTCAATGATAGCATAATATTTTTCCTTGCAGCCCAGCACTTTGACTTACCTTCTGCTTCCTAGTTCTCTGTTCTTTTGGCTGTACTTGCCTTCACTTCAATATTTTCATCTGTTCCAACTTGTATAGACTAATGCTAGTTTTGATTTAGTGGTGTCATCATCTTAAGAAGTGCTGAAAAGTTTATGCGAGGCACATGTGCAACTTCACATACTTTCAATAAAGTGATGAGCGAATGCAGTAAATTCAACACAACTCCTTGCAATGACAAAGGATGGTGTGAATTTTCCCAACCAAGTCCCAAATAATGAATCAAAATGTGCTACTCCACTGCATTAAGCCTGTTTGTTTCACTTTGCAGCTGATTATTCACTGAGATTGCCATGCTAGCAGTAGTCCAACAGCAAAGAGAATTATATACTGCTCCTAAAAATCAAGTGTAACAATCTGCCCTTCCTGTGTGCAATCTCTTCTTTTTTCAAATATGCTGCTTTTTGTGCATCCCATGCTACATCACTTGATTTTTGATTTTGATGTGTCAGATTGGGCTGTGACTATGATTGATTCATGCCATTCTAATGGGAAAGAGTGAAATGTAAAAAGATGCATTCCAACTTTCCACCTCTAACAGTAATTCTAGTAACCATTTCTTCATGGTCTTATCCTAAGTCATTGTTTGCACGAGTCTGCACTTCACCAGTAACCTGTTGATTCTAACCATACCACTTGTGTTCAGTGAATGTTTAGTAGAAGTGTGAGTGCATTCTGAGATGCTTTTGCCTGCATCTTTGTTCAAACATCATTTTATCCTGATCTGATAGCTGAGATTCATGGAACTTGTCATTTATACTAGAAAGTTATGCCAAATTAGTTTTGAAGTGTCCTGAAACTCAATTTGAAACATTGTGGTAGCTTCTTCTTTTACTATGAAACAAGACAATTTTGTTTTGGATGGATAAAATAGTTTAGCATCGAGTTCATCATACTGTAAACATTTTGGTCATCTGACTTTCATCCAGCAACAGGTTTTCTTTGTTTTCGGTGAAAATTACATCTAGGCATTCCCAAAATGAATCTCCTTTGATGGCTATGAAAGATACATATCTATGTCATATTCCTCACTCAGTATCAAGGAGCCTTTTTGAAATCCCTTAAAACCTTTCTTCCATCAAATCCAGAATTGACCTCATATCATAGTATGTGAAGCAAAATTGCCTAAATCCTTGGCATTGCTAGCTAACTGCCTTGTGGGCAAACATATTGAAATGTAGCAATACCACCACTTCTGCAGATGAAGCTTTGTGAACAATTTTTGTTGCAATATTCCACCCCTATTGATGCCTATTGATAGACACCAGTGCAAGAACTGCAGATAATATAGAAGATTCATCAAGACAGCAGGTGCACAAAATACCCCAAGATCGTGTCTTGAATCACCACATGCTCCAATGATTGGATATAAATAAGGGTGTTACATCCAACTCTTGAAAATAGATTGATCCTTTGTATAGTTTGCTGTGGGCCCAATTTCCTTCTCATTGCAATGTAGAAGTCATCAATTTTGGGGTTGACATGCAAAAGATGGAAGGTACCATATTCAAATCATCTTCCAACAGATGTGTGAATGTCTTGCTAAGTTGTTTTATGACTGAGTCAAAACAGATATTGCATACATGTTGATAGCAATTGTGTTTACCTCTTCTGGCGACCAACCTTTGTCCACAGTGAGCTCCTATTTTGCTCATCACTCATTGACGGAATTCCATGCAGTTCAACAAGTCTCTGTTACAATCATTCTTTGTTTGGAAAGCTTGACAGTGTATTGTCATTATCTTTCAGAATCATTTCAAGATCTAACTAAGTAGTCCACTATTATCCCATGTCTTAATCTTTCCACATTATTTTAGAGCAATTGGTGTTATAGCATCTTCTGACAAGGACTGAAGAATGAAGCATGAGGTAAGCTTTACATTAGAGTAAAAAATAGCAGTATCAATTGTATGAATTTGTTCATGGCACTGTCTAAATCAAACTCTATTTCTTCTATTTGTTTTTTCTTTCTTGGCTATTTCTGGCATGAGCTCCTGAATGAAAAACAATCTTTCCTCTCCAGTGTCTCTTCAAATACTTCTCCTTGTTGCTCTATTTTTTCATGACATCATTGCATCAGTTGATGCTGGGATGATTCTTGATTTTGATGTTATGCACCCTGCCATTTTGACTGTCATAAGTGCATCAGATTACTTGATCATCAAAGCACATATGCTGGTATTCTTGATTTTTCAGCAAACTAAAGTTGGACAGTCTATTTGGATAAAACAGAGAGCATAGTGCTTTGCCTTCTCCATTATGCTGTATGTCTCAGCTTTAGGGCTGTTTGTGCTGCAGTGACAGCAGACTTCATATTTTGAAAAGGAAACAAAGGCAAAGCTATATTGCAAAAGATTTGTAATACATTCGATAGAGAACAAAGTTAAAAGTAAAACTGACATTAATTTTACTTTGCATCTTATTCCATTCTTTTGTGTGGGTAGAAATCAAAGAATTAATTAATTTGATATTATAAAAGTTATTCAATCATTTTGATTCATTATTTTGTGTTTTTGTTAAAGAGAGTTTTTGTTTTGGGCTGTACAATCTCATGTTTAATTTTTTAG
The DNA here is from genome assembly GCA_013187285.1 of Cyclotella cryptica. Classification (NCBI taxonomy): domain Eukaryota; phylum Bacillariophyta; class Thalassiosirophyceae; order Thalassiosirales; family Thalassiosiraceae; genus Cyclotella; species Cyclotella cryptica. The sequence continues at coordinate 248,778 of JABMIG010000169.1, forward strand.
AACAGAACAGAAAGTCAATACACTAAAAATGGAATGTTACAAATGAATAAAGTATTGATCCTGGCTTTAATATCCATCTTTATGATTTAAGTTTATTCTTCATGACATGACCTCTCTTGCTCTAAAACATTTGAATATGCTTTCAATTTTCATCAGACACCATGGCATCATGGTGTGCAGCCCACTTCTTTGGGTATGCATCCTCTGCCATCTTTTTTCATTTCACAGCATGTTTTTTTGTTGGTCGGTCAACTTCTTGCATGTATTCAATTCTTTCTTTGCTTTGTCAATGCCTCACTTGCCCTTTTTGGTGCCTTCAAGTCCTGGTTTTGTATACATCCTAGCTGCTGCTTTGGAAGCTACCCTCTTGGGATGGTGTTCTCAAATATTTATCAACTTGAAAGGGTTGCATGGGAGTTTTTTGTCCATTGCACACTTGAGATTGTGGCAGAATTTCCTCTTTGACAACTCTCTCATGAATCCAGACTTTTGGGAGGATCACTCCCTTCCATACTAATGCCTGGTAAGATGGCATGACAAAAGGTGAGTACTTTGTGAAATTTTAGTGTGAAAAGATGCAAAACATAACAATTCACCTTGTGTTTCACTGAAACATGCACCCCCTGCCTCTTACCTTCAGTGGAAGTCGAGAGAGTGATATGGAGTTGGCAGATAGGTTGTAAATTTTGATTTTGGTTGTCCCAAAAACACAAAAACCAGTAACCAGCCAGAATCACTGCAGTAATTTGGTTTGATTCCGATCATATTACTGTTCAGGAGTCTCAATATGTGATGTCACATGCATCAAGTCACTCTTGGAGTGTACAAACACCCACTTTCCTATCAACAGTAACATATTCTGTAGACCTTAAATTACTGTGGTGGTTACTGAGCATGAATTTTTGCTAGGTCTAAATTGATGATTAATGCCCATTTGTTACTGTGTGATCACTGCTGTATTAATTAAGATTTTCAACCAATGCTGATGCTGTAACTTCTCAGTGGAAATTTCCAGCCATTTTCAATTCTTAACACAAGAGATAATACTTCATAAACTCCACTGTCTGCAAGACAGGCAACTTTGCCACGTGGAAGTTTTTTGTGAGCCAAACTGACGACAAGTGACGACTTTGGCATTTTTTTCTCATCTGACAACTTTCACGACCATTTGATGACCCTGACGACTGCGTGTGACGACATTTTGACGACTTGACGACTTTTGGTGAAGACTTTTTGACGACCCTGACGACTTTATATGACGATCTTTTGACGACCCATGTTACGACTCATCGATTACCTCTTGACGACCCTTCTGACAACTCTGACGACCCACTTGATGTCTTCACGACCTTCCACCAAGAAGTACAGTTAGAGCAAGTCCCGAACAGTACGACTCCGTGATGACCATGACGACTAACGACCCAAACTGACGACCCAAGAAATCTACTGTGACAACCTGTGCGACTCCACCTGACGACCGCTGACGACCCAAGTGACGACCAAAAAACGACCCTGACGACCCCTGACGACTTTAGTGACGACCTCTGACAACCCAACTGTCGACTGGTTGGTGACCTCAAAAATCTCTTGACGACAACTGATGACTCCATCTGGCGATACTTATAGCCAAAGTCGAAAATTGCCTGTCTTGCTGACGAGTGAATGAATGTGTACACCATTTTTGTAGTGATTCCTTTTAATGTAAATAAATTAACTTTAAGTTTTGATGAGGTTTATTGTAACATAGGTTTAAAAAGTTGTATACACATTTTCAATACAAGCAACCTAACATGATGTGTAGCCTTGTTGCAAGGATAATTAAGACACACACAAATGGACACTTTGCAAGCTGCATACACACCACACACATGTTATGCACTATATAGTGGTGGTAGGTGCTTATTACATACCTTTAATTACAGTTGCAACACAATTGATTTCACATAAAATATCTCTTTGTGCACCACAGTGGTTTGTGCACAATTTTGCTGATACCACAGATTTTGGCAAAAATAAGATTTTTGGGGAAATGTAGTTTGGCTAAAATAGTAGTGCCGCGCCCATGGCCATCCAATCCAAATCCAATAAAACTGGAGGGCCATGCATGTTGTGTGGAGTTGCCCTACATTTCATCTATGTAGAACCTCCATTTTTGAGGAAGGCCGGAATTGTTATTGATGTCCCTCATGATATACTAGGTGACATTTTAAGAAATATATCTGTTTGAGTACTTTGTTATCAGTTTGTTTTGTAGAAAATTTGAACTTTTGTTTTGCCTTCATTCGATTCATCAACTTTTCTTTCAAGATTTGGACGCCACTACCAAATGGAAAGTAAATAGGAAAAGCATCTTCAAAATTCATTTCATGATCCTTCTACTTGCATCCATAAGTATTGTGGGAGCAGTTAATTCAAACATAGCTTGACAAAATCTACAATTTTATCAAATTTTTTTTTATCAGGTGGTTGCTCCTTGTCTCCCTTGGGTTTGTTTCTGTTTGCTTCATATACCTGTTTCTTATCTTGCTTTGTTTCTGTATGCTGCCTCAACACTAAGCTGCGTCTCTCTTTCATATAGAGACTCACATACTATGAGGAGATAAAGTGATCTAAACTTCACTAAAATAGATTATCAAATCTCATGACTAAGTGGGTTGATAAGAGACAATGATACTGAGATTTCAAAATGTGTTCATATTTTGAAGCATCATGGGACTTCAATTGTTTTGTGCTAAATTTATTGATAGAGAGTACATAACATTCAATTGACATAAGAGATAAATTGAAAAATGCAACTCTATTTTTCTGTTGAGAGCAGAGTGGTAGGGTTGCAAGCCCACCTGTTGTTTGTGTTGTTATTCACCCTGTTTTCGGCAGAGAGAGGATGGTGCATGTGCTGTGCCTGTATGTATTGTGTAGTATTTGAAAAATAAGAAACTCAAATTCCTTGGTTAGCAAATGGGACTTAGGGTGGCAAGGGGTACATCCTCATCTGAGTTGTCACATGAGGATAAGGAGGAAGAGAAGTCATATTAGTGTTTTGGAGGTGGGTTAGTACCAAATTTGGCTCATAACAAGAATGAGGAAAAGACACAGCCCCCACAAAAAACCAACCTTTATGGCAACTGGCACAATTCTTTATTGATAGGAGATGTGTGGGGTGAGCTTGATGCCACAGGTATACCCAGTTTGGTTTTGAGAAGTCTGGGAAAGTAACTTTTGAATTGGAATAATTTGGCTGAAATGAGATTGAGGAAAAAGGGAATGTCCCCCTTTAATAGTAACCTATTTTGCACAAGGCATGACTCTCAAAGGATGCATGATGCAAGGCATCAAAGATGGCAAGTTGTTATAGGTCAGAACAGTGATGGGGATGGCTGGTGAACTTCTTTAATTATGTTGATCAAAAATTTAAAAATGAGGACAACAGCTGCGGATTGAGAGGCCAGGGCAGATCCATAGCAGGGCAACTACAGTGTGCCAAGAGCAGCATATTATGTAGGTGTCATGAGATTTGTTTGGGTTGAAACTTTGGGGGGGGGGGAATTTTCTTTTGATTAGCTAGATGAAAACCAGGGGTTATTATAATTCCACAGCAGCAGCATCTAATGGAGAGTTAAGGATAAGCTTTCCTTCGATGTGTGTTGACAAGATATTTACAGATTACTGGGCTACAGCAGACTTTCCCGTGGTTGTAGACTTTAGTGAGGGTGGACTGGTGGCAGTGCAAGAGAGGTTGACACATTGATTCAACAATTAGCAATGCTTCATGATAGTAGAAGGTAGAGAGTGTCTGGATAGATATTTGCTGGTTCTGGGATGTTCTAGAGTGATTCGATGTTCTGGAGTGATTCCATGTCACATCTCCATCTATCTAGCACATAGAAAGTCTAACTATTTGACCATCTTCACAGTAATCTCAGTTCAACAGAAAGCAAAGTACTGAGAAATTAAGCAGTAATTCTGTTAGAATTTGAAATTCTGATGGAATATGCATCCTAGGTTGGCAAGGCTGCAAATGGCCCTGCTACTCACAGAAGTCAGGTTGCACAGTGAGTTATTGTGAATCAGGCTCAATGTCAATGAATCACCTCACCATGGTTGCCAGCATTTTTTGTGCTGTGTGATTCTTGATTAGTAGATCAACAGGGGTGCATAAAATGGGTGATGCAGGTGCATTTTTAATGTTACCACCATGCCACTGCATCACAACAGTTGGGGACAACTATGCCAGCGATGACATTTGAGGATCAAGTGTTGAGATTTGGGGAGGGGGGGTCAAAATTTGTTTTTATCGTGATTAGGAAGAAAGCTGGGCAATGTCAGTCAGAAATGGGTGTTAGTAAAGTGTGAAGTTGGAGTTGACTAAAACATGTTTACTTACCATAGTAATACAAATAACCCCCTAGTTGAATCCGACATTTAATGGTCAGCAAGTTGTTATGCAAAAATGACACCTGTAAAACTAAGAAGTTGGATGTCATATCCACAACCACATGTGCTGTGTGTGCAATGTGTGCAACACAGATGCACCAACATCTTCCATTTGCATTTAAATATAGAGATTTTCTCAGTTTCTTTTACAGAAATTCTATCATCATTTCTTGGTTTCATTCCATACATGTCATAGGGTAATGTAGGTTTAGTCAAGCAATGCAACAAAGGTACAGATGTTTACTTTTGAACTTTATGCTTCCTCTGTTTAACAAATGCAAGTTTGCCAATCAAGAAAAGTCTCCTATAAGAAGTCCAATCCAATGGGGCAACTTGCCTGTTGCAAAAAGTGTTGCAGCACTTGCTGGTAATTGGAAACGGATCATTTTTTCATCTCCTTCATCCCTTCATCTCCTCTTCATCATCCAACTCCTTCATCTGAAACTGAAACTGAAACTGAAAGCACCTTAGTCAGAGTGTCAACAGAACAATGCATAACATAAATGCAGCATGTAAAAGCTTTCAAACGACTAATCTTAGAATGGACAAAATATAAATATCACATGTGTAAGTACATGGTACATGGGGTTACTAAATATTTAAAAAACATTGACTAATAATGCTGTAAGTGATGGGCTCATATTTTTCTCTTATAAATCAAATATTTGATAAGTATTATTGCTTTCTATGTTTTGTGGTGTTGTTTTCTTGAGTAACTGGTTTTTATAAATCAGTTTCTTCATAAATGTGCACTCATTATGCATCATATTTAATGAAGATATCATCATTCTGATCAATATCTTGCAGAACGTATAGGTTACAGCTGTAACATTTTGATTGGCTGATAATGTTTGTTTACCACTGTTATACTTCTTTTAGGTGCCCTCTGTTGCACCATCCCCCAGCATATCATTTCGTTACCTCAATTGGGAAATTCCTTTGGCTCAATTGAGCATTTTCACAAATGCTTGATTGATGTGCCATCTTCAAATGTTCTCCCTGTATCTTGATAATGAATGTGATGATTGTGAAGCAGATGGAAGTGACCGTGCTTTTCTTTGCCGCCTGGTTTATTTTCCAGTCAAGATGTAAGGACATCTTTTGCCAAGATATTGCTCTGCCCAACATTTGTTTGGTTAACTACTGTATAATCCAAATTATAGGTAACACCGGTGTATAAGTAAATTTAAGTGAGTCTCACTGACATGTGTGTTTTTCTGGTATTCAATCCACCCAAATGGAACTAAACCCTCAAGAATAGTTTCCCCTTTGCATCAGCAATACTTACATGTGTATTGCTCCCCGTGGCTCCGGATTATTGCCAAGAAACCTCCGATGCTGTCGGAAGTCACCACACAACTCGCACAATGGTGGAGGGGTGGACAGCGTGGATGACAAAGGCAGGTAACATGATGGGAGGGGTGCAATATGTCTACCTCAATAGTTTTTTAGATACCAATAATTTTTCACCGTGTTGGAAACGTTACACTTAAATATCTTTTGACATTTGTAATTTGTATATCTTATAATCCGGCTTATACTGTAGGTCAGTGCCTTGAAACCCTGAATTGGCACCCACCCCTTATCGACACTGGTACCAGTTCTGGGACACACCATTTTGGTTTTGGCATGGGTACCACAATGGCGCCTAGCCAACACACTGTGAACAATGGTTGGTCCTATGTTGTTTGATTTCATCAAACATATATTTTCATTAGTGGGCTTGTCAAGTATGGTCTGAATCTCTTGTGATCAGTCAATTTCTTTTCTATACAACTATTGTGAAGGTTGACACATGTCCTATAGTAGCCAATCCTGCGCTCTCAGATGAAATCAAACATGGTTCACTGCTGGGGCAATATTTTTTATAAGCAAGGCAATGGCTAATGCTCACACAACAACACACTGGCCTTTCAACCTACCTCAGAACAAGAATCCAGAATCCTACTTAGTGTTAGTCTCTACCATCATCAAGAAATGTCCCCAAATTGTCACCGGGTTGATTTGTGCCACTTATGTCAATAGGGGATGGAAACATCCCAGTTCCAGCACTGGACAAAAATGGTATCCCCGTGCTGGAACTGGGACGGTACCTATTTGGGACCCAACATCATAGAGGAATATAGATACCTACTGGTCAAGCAATGCTCTCTAATCTCTAATTTAGACTTTATGCACCCTCTCTTTCAACAATGAGACTTTGGTGATCAAAACATTCTCCAAAATGATGACCAAACTGAACTAACCCTAATGGTAATCTAATCACATTATATTCTTTAACACTAATAGGAACCATTTCCAAGTCTACAATTTGGCCAGATAGGATCCAGCAACCATTGACAATAGGGTGGCACTGGACTAGTCATTAAGTTAAAATGTCTGGGATTCCTCAAAAATGTTATCTTGAAGTTATGCACCTCTAAATTCTACATATCAGTCCCCATTTCCCCCGAAATCTCATCTGAGTTGGGGTTTTGCTCGGATGAAGCATCACAGCCAAAATTTTGTCAACAGCCTCCGACCAATCATGGTGAAAGCATGCATGTTAGAATTTTTTTGGTGAGGGGCACTTCCTGTGGACAGAGAATGGGATGGTGACATTATGTCTCCAGGTGTATTTTTTCAGGCGAAATCATGGTTTGTGAGCATGGCGTCCATGAGTTTCTGCAAAATAGTTATTTCTAGGTAGTCGACACGTCTCCTGGGGCTTGATTTGTAGGAACGAGGATATTATATCAAAAATTCTTCTATCGCAAACATAGGAATCTGTATGATTTTACCAAAGAACCGAAACATAATATATTCATATTATGGGCTTTTCCAAAAAATCTCCTCCCCTTACTTCGTCATCGTCGGTGTTGCGCTATTCTATATCGAATTTGAAAAACAATTCCCACGTATGGTGACATGAGTATCTTTTGCGACGTTAAGCAACTGGCTTAAATGAATGGCCCAATGTGAAGACTCGAGAGATGGAAAAGTTGTGCGATTTTTATTCTCCTCGTCATGGTACAATATGTAATATAATATTATATGGTACCATACCGTACAATTAATTGAGCTCGCGACGTAGTGAGCCGCCAAAATAAAGGCCGCATATCCGCATTCCTCCTCTGTTCCTGACACGGTCGACCACTACTACTTCTCCACACCCAACACGGAGATGCAATCCAATCAATCGAGGAACGCCATGCCATCCAACATGGTCAGTGAATGAATAGATCAGCACGCTCCGAATGCCCACCGCGGTTCGAACGCCTCACTGACACAAAGAAGAAACACAAATACGACTACTCATACACACGAGACAGACAAACCATGTCCCTCCTTCGACCAATCACAATGAGACTGTCACCGGTAAAGAAACAGCAACAGCAACAAGAATCCACACACGACAACGACAGTAACAACGACAGAAACAACAATAATGACACTAGCATGCCAGAGTCCACAACAACAACAAAAACAGCGACAACGGCAGTGCCGCCTCGTTCCACCCGAAACAAAAAACACCCCAACGACAAAGACGACCACGACGACAACGACTCGCTTTGGATCACCTCCTCCACGGAATCATCGGCAACCACCGCCGTCATGGCAGGAGCAGGACGATGGCGAAGACGACGCAGCGGCGGCGGCGGCAGCGGAAATCTCTTGTCAAATCGATCTGCATCCACAGCAACGGCTGCGTTGGCATTCGAAGCAATGAATCACAACCACCACAACGGCGACAACAACGACAACGATGACGGCATGCACTCCGAACAAGACGAGCAAGATCCCCTCCTGGCCTTGTTCCGGGTGCACAATTCTCACCGGGTCAAATTCGATTTGTCTCCGCGAGGACGACGGGAGGAGGAGGAGGATCATCACCAACATGACAACGACAACGATGGTGACGGCAAAAGGAAGGAACTTAAATTCAACATTAAAAAGTTTGTCCAGTCTTCGTTGTTTCATCATGGGAATGGATCGGCCGTGACAGCATCAACATCATTATCGTCGTCGACATCGACATTATCGTCATCGTCGTCGTGCCTCATTCATTCCAAGGCATCATTAGATCAGGAAGAAGAACTAATCATGAATAAATTACTCTTGGGTGGACGTAAACAGTCCTTATCTTCTTTGGGACGCGTCACTTCATTTTTGAAAAGTGTTCGGGGCAGCCACGGTGGGAGTAGTGCGGTGGCATACCATGATTTCCTTGAGGAGGACGAGGAGGGGCAGGGTGCGCAGCACGCAATCCACACCACGAATGACAGTGTCGATGACAATGATGTCCGCCCGGGGAAGGAGCCAATGCATTCGTCATTGTCATCATCGTCGTCGCCGTCGTCGTCGTTGTCGACATCCAAAGAACGAATGGGCATGTATCTACGCAAAGCAAAACGAGCCCATCGTATCACACATCGGTATCGATTGGCCATGAAATACTATCTATTGACACTCAAGGAATATCAACTTTATACCAATGAAACGAATGGAAACAATCCTACTCGTCCTCCCAAAATCAACAACAAAATCAAAAACAAAAACAACAACAACAACGCCACCAACGACGCATTCACAACCCACATCCTAAAATGCCTCAACGACGTCCACCACGCCCAAACCACCCTCAACAACAGCGCCTCCATTGTCGAAATGGGGATACGACACGAAGATCGAAAGGAATACGTCAAGGCATTGAAAATGTATACCGTGGCGTATCGGATGAGGAGGGATTCGTTGGGTGAGGCGCATGCCAGTTTGCCGGTGTTGTTGAATATGATGGGGAGTGTGCAGATTAAGAGGGGGGAGTATGAGGAGGCTTTGGAGATTTATGAGTTGGGGTTGAAGAGACGTGGACGGAGGGGGGGTAGGAAGCAGAATGAGGAGGAGGAGGAGGAGGAGAATGGTGAGGAGGTCGAGCAGAGTAGTGAGGAGCAAACGAATGGTGTTTTTTACAATATGAACCCCTTAACGACAAGTGTCACCTTGAGAGATATGGGAATGATATTTGAACATTTGGGAAAGGAAGAAAAGGCATTGAGGTTTTATCATGCTAGTTTGAAGTATGCTGTCAAATACTTGAAGCAGAGGGAGGTGGCCTTGGCCAAGATGAATGTACGAAAGTTATCGCTCGGAGGAGGAGGAGGAGACGATAGTTCTCGTGGTACTGGTGGCGATGGTAGTACGGTGGAGGATGATTCCGTTGACAGATTCAAGTTGGGAACGACGGAAAAGAATTTTCGAGCGATCAGGATTCTTCCACCGATTCGTTTTTAGAAAATATCGATGCCCATGTCGATGAACCATTTTCGTTGGAGGAAGTACGTATTGTCAAGTCAACGAGCATTGACAAAAGTTTGACGAAACCGGTGTCTTCGAAAAAGGGTGAACCGCCGTCTGTGGTTACGGAATGTGAATCTGGGGAAATGGAACTTTTTCTTGAAAAGAGATTTGATCGATGGGCATTTTCACAAGAGGTTGCGAAGTCAAAATCAGCAAAGTTTTATTATGATGACTTGTTCGTTGGGCCGCCACAAGCTGCAGCTCCTGCAGCAGAGTCCGATGCCGCAAGGCGAATTGGGAACGGAGAAGGCGCCGACGTAGATATCGCCATGACGTTACATCAAATAGGCCAAATTCATCGACGGAGTCATCGCTATGCCGCCGCTCTCTCGGCATACAACGCCTCACTGCGGGGAATGAAACAAGTATTCGGTTCCGAACACGCACACATTGCCGCGATTCTTGGAAACATTGGCAATTTATACATGGAAACCGGAGATAACGACGAAGCCTTTGCGATCTATCAAGAGGTATTGGGTATCGAAACGTTGCACCTCGGACTCTCCCATCCCGAAGTCGCCGTTACTCTACACAACATTGCCACGATTGAATGTAGTCGGGGTAATTTCGCGGAGGGGATCTCGCTTTACAAGCAGGTGGTGGAAATGCAAAAGATTCGATTTGGACACAATCATATCACCGTTGCGGTTACCTTGGGTTGTTTGGCAGATGCCTACGAGAGGATGGGGAATCTTGAAAATGCTATGAAAATATACGAGGAGGCGTTGGCGATACGGATGGGTGTACTGACCAAGTATCACTTAGATGTGGGGCGGCTCATGCACAAATTGGGTAGACTGGCGGCGAGTCGTCAGGACTATTCGACTGCCATGGGTCATGTAAAAAAAGCCATTGAAATATATGCTCTTAACGAATTGCCATCCAATCATTTGTTTATGCGGGAGATGGCGAGAGATTACGCGGATATCCGGGCGGGGCTTGCATTTGGAACGGTGTGGCCATATTTTCACCTTGACGATAACATTGATGCAATTTTTGACTGCTAACTGCGGTCTACCGACGAGCTGCGTTTTCCGATATCACATGAGAGTTCATTTAAATTCAATAAATTTATTTATTCTTAGGCTTCTCTAGCATTAGGACTAGAGAGGAAGCAATCAACGGGGGCGACACTTTACGCGAGAGCCACACTTATCCTCTCGTAGCTATTGAAGCATGGCTTTGACGGCTGTAATCGAATCTTGTGTTATGACATGGGCGGTGTGAGGTTATGCCTTCAAGGAGGACTTGCATTCGAAAAGATGTTGACACAAGACATCATCACCTCCGAGATGAAATCGAGGTAAATGTGATCAATGACGCTGACCTTGAACGAATGAGCTTTTCGTATCACGTTGTAATTCAATTTAATTCAATCGGTTTATTTCACTCATTCGCTTCTCTAGCGTTTGGATTAGACAGAAAGCAACAGCGCCTACACTGACCGGAGCTGCCCTCACTCTCTAAAGGATGCGCCATCGAAGAGATCCTCGATTGCAACTTGCCACTAAAAAGGGTAAACGACACCTGACTTTCCTTCGTCCCACACCATGAAGACATTATTCTGCGTATCAAGATGCTGGAGATATGCCCTAGCTTCCAAAGGGGTAAATGGTTCTTGATTCTGCGAAGATGAGTAAGCGTTCACCTTGGTTATTAATTCTTCCACATCCATCTTCTCAACATGCAGTCTTGTCATTACTTGATATACTCCGGCCTTAAAAAGTTCCTTGCGTCTGTGATGACGGTATCATGAGATTATAGAAGGAAGTGACAACCGCAAGAAAAGCGAAAAGTACGAAAAATACTCACTGATCATCCACTTTCACGACCAACTCTCCACTCGCTGACGAAGAAGACACACTCCCTCCAGGAGAAGAAGCGGAAGGTTTCTTCGCTTTGGCCACATTTCCTTCGTCTCGTCTCTTCATATGATTTACAAACTCCTCGGCCTTGGTGGATTCCTTCTCGTAAAGAGTTTCCGTGAGAGTCATGGGACGACTACTGTTGGCGGACTCCTCTTTCGGGATCGTCTTGGCCTCGGACTTTTTCTCACCCGCAGGCTCGGCCGTGAGATCGACGTAAGAACGAGGCCGACTCGACTTTTTCTTGGAGGCTGCCTTAACTCGAGCGGCCTCCAATCCGTCGATGCGTTGGGCCAAGGACGAGGCATTGCTTTCTTCTGTTTCTTTGGTCATTTTGGATGCCACTTCCTTCAATTTGGATTGCGTATTGGAAGGGAAAGAAAAAGAAGCTGCTCTATTGGAAGCGGAAGCTTTTTTTTGAGTCGCATGATGGAAAGGAGTGACGGTGTTTATCGTGGATTTGTCCGATTTGTATACGTTATCGATGGTTGGGACTAGCTCCTTCTTCTTTGCGAATGGCGTGGTGTTTTTGTTATCAGTTTGTTTAGTCTTTGTTGTTGAAGCTGGTGTGTCTCTGTTGGTTTCCTTCTTGAAAACAGTGCCTCGAGCATCAAGGGTTACGCTGACGGGCTTCGACTTTTTGGCAGGGCCGTCGCCGGTGTTGCTTGCTTTAGTGCTGACATTTTTGGTCAACAAGCCAAAGTCATTTGGCTTACTCATAGCTACAGTACCAGCACCCGTGCTGCAGGCTCCGCCCCTGTTCTTCTTGACCAACAATCCCAAATCAGTCCGTTTACTCATGGTTATGGTACCACCACTGCTGCAAGCTCTGGCCTTGTCATTCTTGATCAACAAGTCCAAGTCAGTCGGCTCGTCCTTGTTTACAATGCCACTGCTGCTGGCTCTGGCACTGTCATTCTTGACCAACAAGCCCGAGTCAATGGGTGTCTTCATCTTCATGGTACGACCACTGCCGCTGGCTCTAGCACTATCTTTCTTGACCAACAAGCCCAAGTCAGTGGGCTTACTCATGTTCACGGTAGTCCTACTACCCCTGGGTTTGGTATTGTCATTCTTAACGAGTAAACCCAAGTCTGTCGGCTTCGACATTTCGACAGCATGACAATCGTCGGCACCACCGCTGGCTTGGGCATTTGACTCGACAGGCTCACTGCCACCACTACCGGCTTTGGCACTGGACTTCTTCCCTACCTTCTTCTCGTCATTCTTCCGGTTGGACGCTGGATTCGCCGGAGACTTTTTAATTTTCTTCTCCGATGGCATTCCACCTCGCTTCCGTCCGCCCTTGCCGCCATCCTCCTTCGTCTCAGTCTTCTTGTCCACAGGACCAATCTTGACCTTCCACCTCTTATCTCCAGGATGAAACGTCAAACTGGCCTTTTCCCCATCCTCAAACTCAACCTTGACAACCCATTTAATAATTTTGGATGTGACAACTTTGTGTATGGATTTGAGTATGGTGGCGTGGAGCCATCCGTCTTCGTGATTCCACCAGTATTGGATGCGGGTTGTGGCGGTTAGGTAGGGTAGGTAGGAGGATATTTTTCCGGACTTTGAGTGCGTTGTTATTGTTGGGGTAAAATGAATTTGATCACAACACAAATGAATGAGGAGAATGAGAATGAGGTTGAACAATGTTCGTTAAGGATATGGGAAGTTTCATTTTTGCAACAATTCATGCTAGAATGAAGCAAGTTATTCAATAATATGATTCGTTTGCAACATCTACCAAATGGCAACTCAATGTGAAAATTGTCATGTAGTGGCTCTTGTTGACATTTATGCAGAGGCCACCCTTAATGGGTCTCCGAATGACTAGGCAGGGTCCCTAGGACGTGAAGCATCCAGAAACAGCCTACAACCATGCGCCATGCAAGCAATCATGTCTCCAAGTGGCAGCCATCAACACGTGACATAACCGACATGCACCGCCAACAAAACAACAACCAACTCACCTTGATAAAAATCCACTCTCCATCCATCTCAGACCCCTCCGGCAATCCACCATGCTCTTCCTTCCCACCGCTCAACTCGGCATTTGTCATTGGAACGTTCTTCTTATTCTGCTTCTTCTCAACCTCCTTCTTGCCCCTCTTACGACTCCCACAATTCCCATCGACATCTCCCAACGCCACCCTCTTCTTTTGACCTCCTCCTCCTCCCCACTCTCCCATATTCATTTTGACATCCTGTTTCCGTTCCCTCTTGTCCTTTGCCATCCTCGTTGACGTTGCTGTCGTGGCCGACATGGACGAGACATCTTCCCGTACATACGTCAGTTCGATGCCACTCTCCTTCCCACCCAAAACGTATTTGACGTCGATTTTAGTGGGCTTCCCTCCCGGGTTGTTCTCGTCGTTGGAGTCAGTGTGGATGCGTGTGATGAAGGCGGTTCCGCCGCATCGGTTGATGCCTGGATGGGAGCGGGGAAGGATGGTAACTATTTGACCTACTTGCATGTTGGGTATGTTTGGGGTTGTTTGGGGTGTTTTTGTCGTGTGTGTGGAAACTAACTAGGCCGCTTCGTGGCCTGGTGAGTGGACCGGCGTGGTTTATTGTGTCATGGCCGTTCCCTTTCGTTCTTTGTCGGTGGCTGGTTGAATGGATCGTGTGGGAGGAGGAGGCTACACATCATCGTTATGGTATCATGTTGTCTTGGTCTGATTTACACATGCACACAAACATGCATGGTTTCATTCATGTCATGTTTCGGCCAATCGACGACAAAACAAACAAAAGGGGTGGCAAAAAAATTTGGCGCGGCTTTCTTTGATTTATGTCACTTTGACCGACATACGTATTTCAAATTATAGAAATGTCTTTTCGGAAAAAAGACATCCTCGTCTTTTCGGACAGGCCGCAGAGTATTCCCGATCTAAAATAATATTATGCTGGCTCGGAATTTCTTTGTGCGGCAAAATGATAATATTTGTTACCATGCTCCCTCAGTAAGTAAGTGTTGTGCTGTCTTGGATTAACTTCTGAATTTCCCCGTTGTTTCAACAACAATCATAGTCAACAAGCAGTCAGATTAGGGATTAGATAATATCATGACACACAATTCCTCTGTTCCAAAAAGATTATTGTTGCATTGTTAGAAAGCACAATACATATTTAGTGACCCAAGCCACTTGTCGAAGCAATGTTGGACCAATTGTGTTTCCATTCGTCATTAATCAAGTAAAAACCTGTCCCTGTTTCGAAATCTCCTCATTGAACATTGAACTGCCAATCAGGAGGAACAGCCATGGACCAATTGGATTGGTCTCACATGGTGTTGGAAACGATCTTTTTGATAGGCACTTTGTTACTCTTGCACCAGGCCATTGAGATAAGGGGATCGATAAGGAGGGGGCATTGTTACATGAAGTTAGGTACGGTCATAAACAATTAAAATAGAATCACGAGACAAAAAGCAACAGTAGCAAAATCAGCATACCTTTGAAATTTCAAGAGAAACTTCTCCATTGTAATCCTTGTGCTTAATATTCACCTCCATCTTGGATATATTTTCGTTCCAATTGTCAAAATCTACTTCTGCCATCCAGATTTCATTCAAGACTGGCCTTGTAAAACATCATAGCAATGCATTGAATACAATACTAATACTTGATGCTAGATCTTCTTGTAATTAAAGGTCTTCTGCAGGAGTGTCCCATATGCAAAGAAAGTTTTTCATTTAAGTGTCTCCTTCAAAGCAATCAAAATTGTGATATATGTCTTTAGTTGTTGACATAGGCCAAAGATCTGCCTTTTTTGTACCCCGGGTACAAAACTTAAAAGGAGCCTTCTCAGGACTCCCCAGTAGGAGAGTCCACCTCCCAATGGCATGGACTCCTCAACACAGAAGTTCAGAACCCCAAACAAGAGAACACACTAGAGAAGGGTATGAACACCCTTGAGAAGGGTATGAACATACCAATTTTGTGTAGGATCTACACAATGATCGTTTGCATCATTTGGATTGGAATTGCAGTTCCACTGCCCTTCCATCCTCACAATTGCAACAAAAAAGCTCATAAAATCAAATCTTTGACACCTGTCAAACCTACCTATAATTTTTGCGTGATATTTTTTGCGACGAAACGGCTCGGGTCACTATCTATAGATAACCGTGGTGCGACCTTCGCGTACTGAAGCCATTGACATCCAACCCCTCCAACACAAGGTACGCTAAATATTTTTTGGTTGCGGGCAGCAATTTTAACTTTTTCGTGTCAGTGATATGTTTTTTGTGTGCGATCGACGATCTCTCCAAAATCATCTTTGCGATCAACAAATTCCTTTGGTTTCGCGATCGACGAGCTCTCTAAAATTTATCCCGCGATCAGCAAATCAAGCGATCATCTTCAAGTGATCGACTTCTGCGATCGGGGATTCATACGAGCGGGATTAATTTCGTGATCAAGAATTCTCGCGAAATAATTGGAAGTAAGACTTTCAATAAATAGAAAGCGAAGAAGAAAAATTTAAAAATAAAATACAATCTTTTTTGAACTAACCCCCACAGGGCACCCAAGACCTTTTTCAAGGCCTTGTTTTATGATACGCCCCTTGGAGAGGCAATCAAAAGGATGACAACAAGCAAATCAAGCCTCGAAGGACTCAAGCCGCAGGAGTGTGAACGGAGTTCAGGGAGGTTCACGCCACCCATCTCCTACATTCCCACTGCCATGGACATCTCGAAGGTGATCAACAAAATCAAGGTCTCCAACAAAATGACCTTGTCTGTCACCGTCTTTGATGAGGGAAGCCCTGAACAGTTCCTCAACCATGTCCAGACCTCGATGGAAATAATTTCCCAGAGAGGCTTAGACACGGACTACGAGGAAGCCTGTGAGGCAGACAAAAAGGCTGAGGCAAAACTGATTGGGCCACTGCGGCCAAAGCCAAGTACAAAGGGACGGATGAAAATTCCCCCATCCTCCAGTCGTGGAACAAAGCAACTGCTGCTAAACTCCACACCAGTGAAGCCATAGTGTCCGCTGGCCAAGCAATCTTCTTGCAGTACTCCACTCAAGTATGGGAGACTGCTCGTCGTCCTTGGACAACCATCGTCAGGGAGCAAATCAACTGCAAACCCTGGACAGATCTGTATGAGACCAAGCATCCCACAAAACGCCTGGTATCTTGGACCTCCTTTCAGGAGTGTGTCCAGTTGCACCTGCAGACCGTCTTTAGGACTGATGCAGCGGAGCAGGAACGTTTCTATATCAGCAATGGGTTGAAGAAACCAAACAGGGTACCCATCAGGGACTTTGTGCAGAGGATCCAGCGCCTTAACGGGTTTGTAGAACTCTTGCCGTGCCTGTTTTACTCTTCGAAGACTGCAAGGTCTACGAAAGTATGCGGGCCGTTTGATGATGCCGACTTGGCAAGCCACATCCTCAGGATGGTTCCTAGGAGCTGGCAGGACCAATATGAGCTCAGTGGAGCCTTGGTACCACAGAGTGTCAGGGAACTTCTCCAAGTCCTTGAACGCATCAAGAAGGCATACCCCACCGAGAAGGTTGGAGAAGGACCCAAGACTGTAGCCAAGTCTACGGACTCATCTAGGAAGAAGATGGTCTCTTTTAGTGACCGGATTCCAAAGAAACGTCGTACAGAGAAGTACTGTTCTTTCTGCAAGAAACATGGGGGCGCACATACCACCCACAACACTCCAGATTGCCGGAAGTATGACTCCAATGGGACCCTGAAGTCAAGCTTCAAGGGAAGAAAACCAAATGGGAACTCTAGTGGACCAGAGAGACCTGCTCAAGGAGGAAGTAGCTATGTGCAGCTATCCGCTAAAATCAACAAACTTACCAAGTCCAACAAGAAAACGAAATGCGCTATCAGCAAGAAGAAGCGTAAGCATCACAACATGAGTGACAGTGATGATTCAGATTCATCCTGAGATGATGGGTTGGGGAGTACTAAGAAGTTGTGTAGTAAACTTGACTGTAATGACATGATCAACACCTATCTTAGTCCGATTAAAACTTCCCCATGTGCCAACATAACATTTTCTGATTCAAACAACACCAGTTCAAATAAAGCAGAAGACCTAGGAAGTCTTCAAGCCAACCTTACACAGAGTGAAACAATTGCCGAATTGCCGGACCCCGAACTGTCGGGTGATCTTTTCAATAGTGTGGACCCCCCTTTGACAGGTAAAAAAGGACAGGTCACTACTGCAGTAGCACAAGCACGCTATAAAACAACTGAAAATCCAGCCCGTAAGAACATCGAACACTCTACAGGGTGCCGTACCAGTAACACAGTCATCAGGATCCTACTAGATAGTGGATCTGATGGTGACCTCCTGTTCCACGCAAAAGGAACAAAGAAGCACTTCCCTACTTTACTAGACAGGTGCCCAAAGTCTTGGCACACGTCAAATGGGAGATTCCTACCCAAAGGAAGGAGCGAAGTTAACTTAAAGTTCTTTGAGTATTTGAACAGTAAGGAGTACATAGTGACTCCCGACGTAGTAGAGTATGATAAGAAAAAGATGACCAAGCCAGCGTTTGACCTCATTCTTGAATGTCAAACCATGAAAGAGCTCGGAATTGTTCTAGATTTTTGAACAAAAGAAATTACCATTGATCACCTCATTTTTCCAATGAGAGACATCAATAGTCTGACCCCATCAAATGTGGATAAAGCCTGGGCTGTCAACAACAGCATGGCGAATGAACCGCAAAGTATGCAGGAAGCAACACAGCACATGGTCAAAATCCTAGATGCAAATTATAAAAAGGCAGACCTCCAATCAATTGTTAGCACCAATTGTACTCCCCTTAGTCTCCAAGATCAAAACTTGTTGCTGGAGTTGCTCGCAGAATTTGAGGAACTTTTTGACGGAACACTAGGTGGTTGGAACACAGAGCCCGTGTCCCTTGAACTCAAGGAAGGCGCAAAACCATATCATGGCAGGGCATACCCAGTACCCAAATCTCGCACAGAAACAACTATCAAAGAATTGAATAGATTATATGCGAACTGGGAGTGGTAGAGTTTCAGCCCGAGTCGGCATGGGCATCACCATCATTTATCACTGCAAAGCAAAGACGGAACTGTACCCTTTCTCACTGATTTTAGAGAAGTAAATAAACAACTAGGTAGAAAGTCGTTTCCATTACCCAAAATCAGTACAGGTCTGCAAGAGCTAGAAGGATTTACCTACGATACAACCCTAGATTTAAATATGGGTTATTATACCATTAGATTGGATCCCGATTCATCCAAAATATGTACCCTCATTTTCCCATGGGGCAAGTATTCCTATCTCCGATTGCCTCAGACATCTTTCAAGCAAAAATGTCAGCACTAATGGTAGCCTTAGAGTTTCTAAGAGCTTACCTTCATGATATGTTATGCATCACAAAGGCAAACCTGTAAGACCACATTGACAAATTGAGAATTGTGCTTACCAGGCTACGCGAGGCGGGCTTGCGAATCAATGCCCAAAAGTTGTCATTCTGTGCCTTTGAAACAGAATATCTAGGTTATACCCTCACACGAACAGGGATTAAACCACACCATCACAAACCCTTGGGATGTACTATGTGTGGACCGTATCGGCCCATATAGGATCAAAGGTAAAGATGGGACAGTAATTGATTTCATGTGTTTGACTATGATTGACCTAGCTTATAGTTGGTTTGAAATAGTTGAACTCCCGGTAATCACTGAGGCGATTATTCTCCTGGATACAAAAGGGCGGAAGGGTAAAAAGACCGATGAGGAACCTAAGTTAGCATACCTTGACAAGTCATCAGCAATGATCAGCAACTTAGTGAACAAGACCTGGTTTAGTAGGTATCCATGTTGTCAATACATAATTTATGACAATGGAAGCGAATTCAAACTTCACTTCAAAGCCCTATGTGACTCATATGGGATCACGAGTAAGCTTACCAGTGTCAAGAATCCACAAGCAAATGCTATTCTAGAACGAGTACATCAGCTGATTTCATCTATGCTCCGAACAGCTGAAATAGACATGGCCCCTTCAGTAGAGCCAAGCAATATAGATAAGTTTGTGACGAATGTCACTTGGGCCATTCACTCAACATACCACACAGTACTAAAAGCCTCCCCAGGTGTAGCCATTTTTGGTCGGAACATGTTGTTCGACACCCCCTTCCTGGCTGACTGGAATAAAATTGGAGAATACAGGCAACATCAAACAGACCAAAACACAGAACGGGAAAATCTCTCACGTTGTGATTGGGACTATAAAGTTGGTGATCAAGTACTTCTTAGAAAAGAGCTATACTCCGCAAAGGTGAAAGTAGATATGAAAGTGATCCTTGGACTATCACATCAGTTCATACAAATGGCACCATCAGGATTCAACACTGAACAAAATAGGAAAGATTGAATATACAAAGAGTTACACCTTTTTTAACAACCAAACTTAAAACCGTATTAAATGTCAGTTTCAAAACAACAAAAACGGCTTCTCCCTCTTCAAACAACACTTACTTGTTACACATTTTTAACAAACTCTTTAGTTTGTTATAGTTGCTCTCATGAGAACTCATTTTTTTCACCTAAAGCACTTAGGTTTTTTGTTCCATTTTTACCTGATACTCCATTTGTGGGGGCAAGTGACATAGGCCAAAGATCTGCCTTTTTTGTACCCCGGGTACAAAACTTAAAAGGAGCATTCTCAGGACTCCCCAGTAGGAGAGTCCACCTCCCGACGGCATGGACTCCCCAACACAGAAGTTCAGAACTCCAAACAAGAGAACACACTAGAGAAGGGTATGAACACCCCTGAGAAGGGTATGAACATACCAAGGATCTACGTAATGATCATTTGCATTGTTTGGATTGGAATTGCAGTTCCACTGCCCTTCCATCCTCACAATTGTAGCAAAATAAGCTCATAAAATCAAATCTTTGACACCTGTTGAACCTACCTATAATTTTTGCGTGATATTTTTTGCGACGAAACTGCTCCGGTCACTTGTATGCTTGCGAGTAGGAATGAACTTCATGATTTAACCTAATAATGATTTGATAAGCGACATCAAATATTTTCTTTAAGTTCAAGGGCAAGCTTAGAAGGGGGGTGAAGTATTCCCAGGTATTGGAGTTTCAATGGATTTATACTTCATCTTGAAATGGGCTATGACAATGCGTACACAAAATCTAGATAATTTTGATTTACGTCTTGATGTTATAATGAATTTGCCTTTTCTCAACCTTGGCTTGTGTTGCTTCTTTGGTGATCTATTTTAAGATGGTGAGCATCCACAACTTAATGACTCATTTTGTGAATCTTTGTCTTTGTTACTGGCTCTTTGCCTTGGTCTGTGGTGGTTCATGGTGGAGGAATTGTTGGTGATGTGACCTGTTTTTTTCTTCTTTGGTGTGGTGCCACATGGAATATGGAGCCATGCTCAGGCAAGCTTAGAAGGGGGAGTGAAATATGATCCGTTGAGTCATGTTTCTTACATTAGCCTTACAGTGTAGTTTTCAGTTTCATAGCTCTAAAGGCAAATGAAACAAGTGAAACAATATATCTTGATTTTTAACCATACAAAGCAACTGATTTCAGACAAAGCTGGACATCCATAGTTTGGTCACTCCAATTTCTACATTATATCCAAAATGACCAATTGACCAGCATGTCACTGCAAGAGTTTTGTGACGTGGATCCCAAAATCTTCCACAAATCACCCTGAACTCATGATCAAATAATTAAGTTACTATTCTACCAAGGAAACTAATTCTCTCTCCTCCAGTCTGTCGTTTCAGACAAACCCATTCTCCAAGGTGACAACAGTCATGTGAGTCTTTCAATCATCCTTTTGCCATGGTGTGTCTGTTTGTAAGACAGCTTATGCACTCTCTGTTCAATCTGTTCACATTATCAACCATATCAGTGCAATTGGCTACTATTGACAATGCTTGCCTGATGGTAACCAGAATAATCAGAACACTAAGAACAACCAAAATCAAGGCCACAACCAGACTCAAGGCCACAACTAGAATCAATATGGTGAAAACTGTAGCAATGGCATCACTGCCTCAAACTGTGAAGCTTGAATGTGCTAAGGCTAAGATGATATGGACCTTGCATTTATTCCTGCCCCGAATCACAGGGAGGATTCGAATGAGGGCTTTTTTTATTTTATGACAAGATTGGTGATTGTTGCCGTGAGTGTGATTGAGCAATAGAATGATTACTTCAATTGGTGCTGTAGAAGAGGAAAGACTGTTTCATGGCTAAAAATGACTCTCCATGACAAAAGCTTAGCATTGGTTACTTCATTGCTGGCTGACATGACTTTTGATTTGTATAGCTAGTGAGATCGGAAGGCTACTGATTTAAAAGATAAATAATTTCTTGACTAATTCACACTTATTTGACAGCAAAATTTCGGCATTGAATAATGCTCATGATTGAAGCCCTCTAGAACACGAGTTCAGGACTTTGTCATTATCGAAGCTAGACCCAGTGTCATCGCCACGACACCAACCACAACATAAAACATTGCAATGTAAAAGTCCTTCCATGATGGATCCTCTCTCTTCAACTCCACCTCAATCTCCACCGCCGAAAGACGGTTGCTAGACGATGTTTCCGTGGTAGATTCAGTGTCCAATGAGGGCGTCGCACTTCCATAGGAAATACCAGGTGGCTTAGGTTGTATTAAATGAGCTTGCTCAACGTTTGAAAGTGCAGAGTCAGAGGGGTACCGAGGCATTTGAATTCTATTGACATCTCTATTTGCATTGCTCAAATGAGTCCTGGGAGGAACAACTGTTAAGCGTTTCGGCTTGAATACGCCAGGAGATAATGAATCTTCCTTCTCGGTGTATTCAGCCATTTTTCTTTGACCTACTTGAGCTACGGTTGACCAGAATGGCATAAGAAGGAGATACCAAATGATGACATCGATAGATATTGTATCCATCCCTGACAATTCAGCCGACTGTTCCTCTCTCTGGTCGACGGGAGGATAGCACCACAAATATTTTGATGACGAACTCCAACGGGATTGTATTAATGCAATGAACTCGCTGTGGTAGACCGCAATGAAAGTCATTCCAGGTCCAATATATGCTAAACTGCTTCCGCCCTTACAGACAAAATTCAAACACACATTTCCACTATTTAGTTTGAAAACCAAAAGCCATACTAACCATATGACAAGACGACGAAAACAAATCGTGAAACTTACAATTGCACCAGCCGCCGAGAGGACAAGTCCTGTGTTTAAGTTCATCAGCGCCGGCAGTAAAGAAGCCATGTAGAGTATCCAAGTAAGAATCACTCGACGATCGTTTCGGGATAGGACGATATGATCGTCCCCTTGAACGAAGTGTAAGGACGAGACATTCACATGAGGAACAAAAACAGAGAGAACATTAGATGTTTCAACCTAAAATAGCATACCTTCATGAGCACTAATCCCCTCAAAAAATAGCACCACACAAGCGTGGCGCGCAATGTACAAGTTCATGGGATAAGCAAAAAACATGGTTGTCGCCAAGATCGCTCTCGAGACTAACCCAGACCAATGATGAACGTCCATATTATTCAAGACATTCCCCACAGTATTCTCACGGTAGGCCAAGTATCCACACAGACCAATGGTCAATTCGAGCGTGCAACATGTCAGCATTGCCGATCGGGTGACGACCTTCCAGCGAGACTTGGTTGGGTTGGATAATGATCCTGCGATTATGAAGGAAGAATCTTGACAAACCTGGAACGTAGAATTATTTCAAGATGGAACAGTTCACCGTAAGTCAAGTGGCCGAAACGTAGGAGGACACATGTCCGAAGCAACAGAGACAACTCCAACGTATCACTCACAAAAGCAAAACTGGCAACCCCAAATCCAACAAAAAAAGAATTCTCATCAAAGAACATCTCCCTTCTCAAAAATTCTCCCAGCCCACCCGCCCCTCGAACCGATTCCACCACGGGACTATATCCCGTCACCATTGCCACGAGTATCAAATTCAAAACGACATTCAATCTCGATGTCTTCTCCAAATCCGCCATATCCCTTTGCATACTGAGGGGAAGTATGACGATCAAACTGCTAAGTAGCATGATGATTCGTTTCATGTCCTCGTCGTGGGGAGTATCCTCTTCGTGGGTAGAGGTGACGCCGAATAATACCGGTAAGACATCCTTGATGATGGTGAGATAGGCAATCATGGCGCCGTACGATAGAAAAAGCATGTTGAGACTGAGAAAGATGAAGCCGGGACGACCGAAGGTTGCTTCCATGAGTGTTTCGTAGGAGTTGACGTTGGCGAGTTTTCCGGTGGAAATGACTTGACGTAGGGAATAATCTGGGAGGAGATGTTTTCGGTTTATTTGACGGTTGCTGAAATCAGTGAGTGCGGGACCAAGATTATACCGCTTGATGTGCAGTGGCATGAAATTGAGTCTTACCCGTCATGGTTGCGCAAACTATTATCATGATGGTGCCAGAGATCATCCCGGCTTCCTTAATGGCATACGGCTGCCACACCACATATATAATACAATACCATCAAGATTACAAGAGGTCAGAACGCGGAGAATCATCACGAACGAATGCCAATCAATGCCAAAATTCTCCAAAGGACATCATTCGACTCACCAAGCCAACAATGCCGGCACCAATGGTAACATTACAAAGATTGGCGTAGGCACCCAACAGCGATGATTTCTTCTCCTCGTCGTTCAGCGGCACGTTTTTGACGATGGGTCGACGAGTGCCGTGCGGAGTTTGAGATAATCGCGGATTGGAGGGACGGAAGAAGGGCGATTTCGGAATGGCGTCACTTTTTTGTTGTTGGTTTTGTTGCCGTGATGATGTCTTGGGCTTCGTGTGGAGAACGGCGTCTTGGGGAGGTGCGTGAGATTTCTTGGATGAGATCATTCTGCCGAGGTGGGAACGGTGATTATTGTTACACTAGTAATGGTGAGAGATCTTTGGAATGGCGCGTTTGGGAATCGATGCAGGTCACATCATTGCGATTGGCCGCTTGATGTAAGCTTGATTTGTGGAACGATCATTATGAATCCACAGCTGGAAGACAGGCAACTTCGCGAAAAATCGCTCAACTACAGATGGTCCACACCGATGTTGCTTCATGCTGGTAAATACTGAGAGAACGTAAATGTATTACGTAACGTAAAAATAAATTAATTAGGACAGAAAAATAGGAGTATGGGACAACCGTACCAGCATAAAGCTCCGGGCCTTATAGTCCACAACTGTGCCCACCACTATTTTTTCTCCACCGAACTGCCATCACGGGATCACCATGAACCTGGCACCTCCTCTCCCTAATACATTGCCGCCGCCGGGTGCGCAGCCCGTTTTCGTCCAGACCGCTTACGGTCCCGCCTTCTACAACCCCGTAGACGGCTCTCTGCACCTTGCCGGTATTCCCGGCGCCGTTATTTACCCACAAACGGCGCTGCAGCAGCAGGTCTCCCAGGGAGTCGCCGCCGCCGCCGCCGCCCCCGCCGCTTCCGCTGTCGACCTTTCGACTACTCGTCCTGCCGTGGGACCGAGTGATCATGCCGCACCGTGCTGTACAACCACTGTCACGGGGCCCTGCAAGCGTTGCCGTCAATTGCGCCCGCCCAAGCCAGCGTCAGGATGTCTACATTTACGCCGTCCGAGGATATGGCCGCTGCGCTCGAAGCTCTTTCTCAACGTAAATGGAGGATGAGGACAAGTCTACGTCAGCAACAACTACTCGCCGTCGGTACCCTCCATGAAGATCAACGTTGCAATGGCTTCGTATTGAACGTGGACGTGACGGGAGGAGGTAAGTCTCATTCCATGAGGATGAGCATTGCATACGAAGGTGCAATTGGAATCATCTGCATTCCATTGCTTGCTCTCACCGCGTCGGTCCAAGCGAAGATGGAAGACTACGACGAAAGCGTATGGACCTGTGCTTGTTGTCCATTTGGATGAGCATTGCGCTGGTGATTCTGCCCGCAGGTCGGTCATCGACCTACTTCACCGAGTGAAAGCAGACACAGACCGAACCATCATTGTACTCACCTCACCACAGTACATCGCGGACAACAGGGATTTCCAGCAGTGTCTCCTGAATTGCCGTGACCGAAGTACTCTACGGACCTTCCAATTTGATGAGGTGCATCTATTTTGTCTGCAGGGTGTTGGATTCCGGGACTGTATAATGAATCTTGGAAAATTCCTCAAGAAACTATTCAAGAGTCCTATTCGTCCTTACATAATGGCTTGCACTGCCACTTGGTCGACATCTTCTTTCAAATCACGGGGATCGAGGTTCAACCACATAACATTGTGTGGGCTCCCACCCAAGCATTCAGGCAACGAAACATTGTCCTCAAGTTACAATTCAGCGAGGAGCCTATTCGCTACGTTCCTGGATTGATAGTGGACCATGTCCAATCACAATTGAAAGAGAAGGAACAAATTCAGGCATCAAGGATTGGGTCTTTTGTGGTGCTTTGTAGCTCTAAGTCAGAGTGCCACAAGATATACCAATCAACCAAACTTGCGATGGACGCAGCGGACATTGATCTAGATGTTGTCGAGATTCATGGAGACCTCAACAAAGTGACAAAGTTTTACCGGTGTAGAGCATTTTGTAGTGGGGAGATGTGGGATGACTACGATACTGACAGGGTTGTTGGATGTTTTGGTACTTCGGCAATAGATGTTGGCTTCGATCATCCATTGCTGGTTTATCAAATTAATGTGGGCTGGTGCCATGACTGGATGCAATGGCGCCAACGCATTGGATGTCTGTCTAGACACGGCGAACGGTCTACAAGTCTTCTCATCATTGGATTCGGTGACTACGTCTTCAACGCTGTAACGGCCCAACTACGCCGATTTGATCCTAACCTTTCTTCACCTCATGACGGACAGACTAATGAGTTATTAAACTCTAACACAACTGTTTTCTCTCAAAACACCACTCCACAATACAGAGGGGACCAGACAACAAATGCCCAGAGACGGATGGTAGCTACAATGTTTCACAATCATACAGTGACAATGTTGCGGCTCATCTGTTGTCCTGTCTACCAACATGGTGGGGTTCTCCATGTCGAGATCATTCGCTATCTCTTCGTCGAAGTCCGAGTCGTTGTCTTCGGCAAAATATGACTCAGGAATGTCACCGATACGACGGATGTGAGGCGTTGACTCGGAAGAACGCAACGATGAAATCAAATCGAAGGAGGACAACAAGGCGAGTCGGAAGACTTCTGGCGCTTCGCAGGTGATTGGAATAGTGGAGCGTCTGAAGCCGCGATGTCTTCGGTGCTTTCGAAGGTACACCGAGTAGAGGCGGCGGGCTCGGTGAAGCGACGAGCGTGAGTGTCGAAACCACGGCCACAGGTGAGCAGGGGATCATCAGAGTCCCAATGTTGGTTGGTACCGCCAAGTGGGTGTTCGGCGGCGGCGCGGTGAAATAACAAACGCGGAGGCAGCGGGGAGATGTTGTCGTTGCGAGGAGGGTGCACGCAGGAGGAAACGGCGTGTTTGGTAGCCGTTTGCGTGCTGGTGGACGGAGGAGGTGAAGGATGGTCCGTGACGGTCATGGTGTTTTGCAGTGTTTTACGGTGGGCAGAGAACTATCTGAAATTTAGTGATGGGCACAGTTATGGACTCTAAATGCCTGAGCAACTGGGATGCACAGATTGGACTTACTCCTACTACTTTTCTCTAATTATTTTTTGGTTTTCAGTGACGTAATTAATGTCTGAACTAATACAGGTGGATATGTAGCAACAGACATCTATGTAAGTGCTATTATGTACTCATCTTACATCTATCCTATAGCATCCCAGGAGATCAGGCCTGTGTGAGATGGTCTGATATGACGGGGACGAAGTTGACGAGAATTCCGACGAGACCCATTTTCCCGCCAAATTTCGAACAATGGGGACTCCACATGTTCCCCAGGTGTTGTGAGACAGGCGTCAGCGCTTAACAGTGAAGAGGTTTCACAGTTTCACCACTGGCATGTTTGTGTCCTCATAATATTACGCATTTGCACATGTTAAACTATATAAAAATATGCCAAAAAATGTAACACGTCATATCTTACACACCCTGTACGCACCAACCTCTCCACGTCCACCGCACCATAATCTCTACGTTCCCATCCTGCCCACCATCGCAATCATCTCACAACCTTGCTACCATGCCCCCTAGATATCCCACAAGATTGACGTGAGCTCCGCTATCATCGCACTAACATCGACGTGCGACGAGCATCGACGTGATTGCTGCTCCACGATCTTCACCGCCATCGCACGGGCTTCACTGCCGTCACACAAGCTCCACTGCCATCGCACGGGCTCCACTGCCGTTGCACTAGCTCCGCTGCAGTCGAACGAGCTCCACCGCCGTCGCACAAGCTCGACGAGCATCTCCGGAGCTCGACAAGCCTCACTCGAGCTCCACCGCCGTTGCACAAGCTCCGCCACCGTCAAACAGGCTCCACTGTCACTGTCATTGCACGGGCTCAATGAGCATCTCGGGGGCTCGACGAGCATCTCACGAGCTTGGCATCTCACAAGCTTGACTTAGCTGGCTCGACGAGCATCTCACAACCTCGACCAGCATCTCCAGGTCAACTACCATCGTACGAGATCCATGGCCATCGCGCGAGCTGCACACCCATCCAACAAGTTGCAGGGCCATCTTACGAGCTCGACAACCATCACGAGATATTGAATTCTATCTCGTGAGCGAGAATTTTGATTGGACAACAACAACAAAAACAGCAGCCCGTTGGCTACGAGAAAATACACTCCATTGGTTAGAAAAGGGTAAGTGATACAACATCGGCATTGTGCAAATTTCATGATAGCTTTCTTACCATTTTTAAATGATGTTTGCATTTTTATCAAATATTTTTTATATCAAAAAGAACATTTCTTACATTGACAGTTGCTTGTGACAGATTTTTACAGAATTTAAATTGTAGGCCAAAAAAGAAAAGTAATCACGAAGTTACCACCCGCCTCTTTTAGTCTGTAGAAATATATACCCACAAGACTTAATTGTATTCCTTTATATCAAACAACTATTTACTTGTCTCGTGACCTGCCCTAAGCTGGTGATCCTGATCAGGTGCTGTCCAAGTCAGGAAATAGTTCTTTTGTATCTTGGTTTCAATGTGATCTCCGGGTTGTATTTGCTGCTCCCCAGACACCGTCCAACAAGAATCCACCAAGAAAGTACTGCAGTCACTACCCCACAGGCAAGGTGACATCAAATATGTGACCTGCAAGAAGTGCTCTTTGACAGTGTGCATACATTGTTTGGAAGCTCTCACCAAAACAGTGCGATCTTCATCCAAGTGCAAGACAGTACACCCTTCTGATCCATGGCTGATTGCTCTTGCAGACATGATGTCAGCTGCAAGTAGCAACTGTGACAATTGCCCAATGGGATTTTGTTGCTTGTTTTCTTCTTCAATTCCAAATGCATCGAAGTGCACATTGGTGAAGCCGCCTAGAGCTCCACTGCTTCTGTCCTCTGCAGCTCAGGCATCAGAAGACAATGAATATGAATTCATCAATCATGACACTGCCAACAAGAGAAGCAGGTACTTTATGAGGAGGGAGCACATAGAAGACCAAACAAGTGTTAACTTCCTTAACCAGTACTTCATGACACTGAACCCCCCACCATCAATGACACCTCCAAACACCCATGGAATCCTTTGCAACATGAATAAGAGTCGTTTTCGTTCGAAAAAGCCCCTCCTACAGCTGAATCAAGTTCAAGGAGTGTTGATATACCCCGAGATCAACCTTCTCCTCCAATCAGATGATACTAACATCCATTGGAGCTGTGATCATTTAGCTTTAGCTGAATCGCAAGTGGACTCCACCCCAGCAATCATTCATGCAGTCATAAACTCAGTAAATGCAAGAGACATTGAAGACTACATGGAAGAGCAAACGTGTACTACCACACGGTTGAACAGCAAGTCAGAGCGCATCGTACTACAAGTGCACTCACCAGAAGACAAGACCAAGGAAATGGATGTTGCTGTGGATGTTTTCAGTGTCCATCAAGTCATGAAGATCGACAGTAATAATCCACTAAAAGGTCAAAGTTCTTTGATCCATCCTTTGTTGCTGGATTCAATTTTTCGGACATGAAGATATTGAGTGAGAATGTAATGAATGTTGATTTGAAGTCAATTATCTTGCGCATTACTCACCTTCTTTGCACTATTCGATATTAGTGAAAGTTGTCATTGCACAATCATTTTAGGATTGTTTAGCATGGAAGAATCCATCAATACCTCCAAGCTTTTGTTACTTCGTCCAAGTGGAATGCTTTGTAATGTCTTGCTGATGAGGTCTAAGAAAGACAACTTCTCGCTAGAAATTTATAAGCAATTGCATTCATATGCAGGGAAAAAGAGGATTTGAAGTTAGGAGAACGTGTGGCTCTTCTGGGACAGTCGATGGGGAAACCGACAAGAATCTCCTGCATTTCCTGAGTTACCATGAGGGAATATTACCTCGACTAGCAAGAGGATGCATCATTCTATGTGGTGGAGACAGATACATTTTCTGTTACGCAAAAGTGTCTCCTTCTCCAGTAGTTGACATTTTTGTTTGGGACTACTCTCCACCAAGAGAAGGAGGTCAATTTGAAATGCCAGCTCCGTGTATTGCAAAGTTTCCACCCATTGCTGAGATGATATATCTTAAGAGCCTTGCAATCTGTATTTTGAATTCTTTTAACACTCACCGTACAAAAATTGGGAAGGAACCAATTGCTTGTGGTCCCTTGCAGTTTGAAAATGTTAGTCTATTGAAAGCACAGAAGAAGTATCGACAGGCCAATCAAGAAGAAGCAATGTTTTGTTTTTTAGAAACATTCAACAGTTTCAACCATTACAGTATGGTTGCATATCCTGTGGGTCTACATAAAGACCACTTCAAACATGCTAAAGAAAGCCTGGAGAATAAGGTATTATTTTGTCTGAATCCCAATGTTGGAAAATCTACTAGCAGAGGGGGTTGTCTTGTTGGGCGAAGTTATGTGTATGCGTTGTTGGATTGGTAAATTTCTTAAAATGATAAATGTGGGAATGTTTAAGTGATGTCTTATGTTATATAGAAGCAATAGATAGTTCGACATCATTGTTTTGCACCCAAGTTCCTGGGTGATCGTTTATTGTTTTGTTGAACACATATTTCTTGGTTTTGTTGTTATGGGTAATTAACATGTTCATGACCTTACCCATAACGCAAATGTTTGTTCAATTTACATCTTCATAACCGTTGATGAGCAGAAATGAAATACAAAACAGCCTATTTTCAATGGAATTGTCCGTGTCTCCTTCCAAGAAACTAATTTGATGCACACCAAAGGTTTCATGTTTGAAGATACGGTGGAATGGTTCCGTAAATTAGATGTAACGGTGGCTTCTTGACATTTTTGCTCACATTTGTTTTCTTCATCCTATCACGTAGATTCAACTTCAAGCATTCACGCCTTGGACAGTTCGTCACCAAATGACCTTGATTACAAAAACTACAGTGAATGTTTCTGCTAGCATTTCCATTCACCTGTACCATATGAGAGGACCCAGAAACATCCTGCGAAAGACCGAGTGCCTGAATTGACTTCCTAATTTTTTTCGATGCAACATTTGACTGGATTGCATGCATTGGTTTTGCACAAGTTTTGCGTTGTGTCGACCGTCCCATTGCAGTAGGCACGTCAATTGTGAATTCATGTGCGGCGTTTAGAATTGTTTCACTTTGATTGTTATCAACAGTCATTATATCTTGTAACTGCAACACAAGATTTGAGATTTGAAACTGTTGCTCACGGGGAAAACTGTTGTATCCACCTGTAACAGCTGACAGAATGTTACTGATCTGTTTTTTCCCGAGAGGTTTTACACCACCACCCTGTTTTGTTTGTAACATTGAAGCCGACGACTGGTTGACAATTTCATCATGTTCAGTCGATTCCATGCATGTACTGGCGTTCTCTGCATTTCCATTTCTTCATATTCAAATCCAATCAGTCCCTCAATAAAAACAGTCTCAGATTCATTCCAACCAACTAACGATCCTCTCACACGTTGTCGACGTAAGTGTCTGTCAAGGAAGTAAGAGCTTTCAAAACCACCTCTGACTTTAATCTCATGAGCACACATATCCAATTCTCTCAATCTTTTGTTACACACACACCTCTCGTTCTTTGACTTGAAAGTTTGGCTAGGAGCGTTGTCGTACCTTGCAGATCGAACAACATAAATCTGTGTGTGATGTTCATCAATTCTTTCCTCCATTGTTAAGTCATTAAGAGCTCTTTCTGCTGCTCTCTTGTATCGTTCATAAACTGGAAGACACAAAACAGATGCAGCTTTCAGGAGATCTTTAATAATCCACGTTTGTGGTTCATTGTTCAGCCGGCCAACTTCTACTCGCATCTTCTGTGAGTGGCCTTCCTTTGTCGTGGCAATAGATCTTTGATGAGAGTTACAGGATGCTCGCAGTAGGTGTTCCCTCCCTGTGCTACGCCAGGGCTCAAGTGTGAGATTACACTCCAATGGTTCTGCTCGCTACATGCATTTCCATGAAGTCCACAATTCTTTGGTATCTTGGCAAGGCAATGAGATGCATATGTGTGGCATCTCTCAACAAAATCTACAAGTTTCTCTTCCAAAGCACCATTCCTTGGTATGATATTATGCAATTGTTGGAGAGCAAGCTCCGATGTCAATTGAAACTCTTCCTCTGACTTGGATTTCACCATTTTTACCGTATCCCTGTAGCAGTTCGTACCCACTTTTTCCAAAGATTTTCACCAAACCCAAATCAAGTAGATGCCATTGATCCAAAATGAAATGAGCATTAACAAAACCCAATTTCTGGATTAAGTCTTGATCAAAAAAACCATCTGCTGCAACAGCACTGACATCAGACAGTGAACGCCCGGGAGAATGTGCCTTCAAAAAATTACATTCGAATTGGTACATGTCTTCTCGCTCTCCACAAAGAATCCCTTCACACCCGATGCAAACTTTCTTTGTCTCATCATACATTGCTAGCGAGAAGTATGGCCAAAGCAAGGTATTTATTCCCCTTTTCATCATATCAAGGCCAACAAAGTCACCGAATAATTCAAAATTACGCCTCATAGTTGGAATTGGCCAGATTACGCCTATTAGTTTCTTCCCAGACTCACTTGTACTAGACGACATTTCAGCCAGTTGGAAGGCAAATCCTTTTGCCTTGGATTTGATTAGCTCCAAATATTCAATAGATGAAAATAGTTCCGCGTCTTTGCTGACAGATGACCCTGTCACTTCAAGCCACAGCGACCGGGCAAGTTCATATGCCTCGTCATCATCAATATCTATCTCATTCTCAATCCCATCAAGTAGATTACCTGCATTCACCACCTCTTTAAACTCCTTGTAATCTCCATCTACTCTTCTGTAGACAGGAAGCAATCTCATTACCTTCACACGAATGTTGAACACATCGTACTTCGAAAATTCCTTGGCCCTAGACCAGACTGGCTTCATAATTTGGTGATTAGATTGGAATCAAGTCTTCCCAGATTTTCCATGTAGTTGCATAAAGTGAAAATAGCTGCTTTTGGCATGTTGTTCATGTATTTTTGAGCTCGCTGAGAAGTGTTCACTCTATTCTGTTTGCTTGGTTGACAGGCTGAACCATGAGTACAACATCCATCGATGATTTTAATGGGTCTATCCCATCTCTTCATATATCTCCACTTTTGTTTGGTAGAATCAGCAGGCATGTACCTCTCGACCAAAGATGCAATTTTGAATTGAAATGTGCATCCCGCATTCAAAAGGACCATTAACATATGCACGCTTTGTCTTATTGGTGCCCTGTCTGTTGCATTTAATGTACTCTTTATCGAGCAGGATGGTGAAACTTTGATGCTTTGCCACAAGATCCATAGCTGTTATCAATAATTCTCGACTAATCCATACCTCATCAGCTTGGAATAAGTGCCTTGAAAGCTCTTCATAATCATAATAATTGGGGTTATAGTCTGGAGATGCCTTGTCGCAGTATTGGGTGTATCGGGAACTATCAAATTCAACAACCAGTATTCCCGTCTGCTTTAAAGTGCCATTAACAAAAGTTCTGATGTCTGTTTCTTTTAGGGTTTTGACAAATTTGGCAACATTAGTCGGAGAATAGGAGTTAACGGAAGCGGCGTGGGCCTGGACAGATTGACAGTCACTTGAAGGATCATCTAATAATGTCTGCTCGACAACAAAATCATCAATGGCTGCATCTTCAACAGACGCATATCCGACAGACAAAGCCATAGCCACGGCATTGTTGTTGAAAGAATCCATTGTAATCAAAGGAATATCTTTCTGGGTTGATGCTTAGTTTGATTCACTGCCTTTCGCTAATCCAGCGGTACTTGGCGCGTAATTTCAGCATACCATTTGAAGGCGATCATGGCTAATTATCATCGTACAGATGCATTAAATGGATTAGCAAGGTGCGCCAAAAAATGTCCACATGACAAGAATATATATCCAGCGAGCCACATTTCTGACTGGTTGAAGTTTCATACCGAAAGTTTCAAAAGAGGATGCTATAAATTTTCAAAAAACCTTTATGTCATTGAGATATAAAAAATACCATATTTATGGCGGGAAACTGGTCTTGTCAGAATTCTCGTCAAATTGGTCCCCATCATATCAGACCGCCTGCTCAACCATCAACCCATGTACTTACCATAATGACTCATGAATGTGTACTAACAATGATTTTGTACTATTCCGTTGTTAATTTTATTTTACTTGCGAAGCCCGTTTTTTTTCCACTACCTTTATCTGTATGTTCGCATGCATGTGTGCCCATTCAGACAAAAGTAATTTTGATGTCTCAACCATGGGGTGTCCTATTCTCTTTCCATGAATTGGACTACTGTCATTGGTATGGCATGGGTACTTGGCGATAAGTTCCATTAAAGTAGAAATTATGATTACTCTGGTGCAATTAACTAGGTTTTCAAAATGAGAAATAAATGTTCTAAAACTGCATAGGATATTCTCCCCCATGATACAATGAGCTTGCAATGAAGTATAATTTTGATACCATGCAGGGAAGATCAGTCATCCCTTGAGTGGTAAGGGTGGAGGCAACTGATGGAAATGTCCTTGACATACTTGCCTCTCCTGATGTGTACTTTACCATTTGCATAGACGTGAATGACTTCAAAGGGACCATCAGTAGGAGAAGAGAGCTTGGCTTTCTTTGCTTGTTCATACGTTGGTTCCACAATGAGAACCAGGTCAACAACTTTGTACTCATGTTGCTTGTGGTTTCTATTTTCCGTGTCATTGCTTGCAATGGCTTGGAGTCGACACTTTTCTTTGAGAAGATCCCAGTCAACTTTGATATTCTTCTGATCCATATCAAAGGCCATTTGTCCAGCATTGTAGGGTATGTTGGATGGGGTAGTGGTACGTACAGCCCAAGCTACCGCTTGAATTAGGTGGTCCATTTTGTTCTGCCAGTTGTTGTCTGAGTATATGGAGGTACGAAGGCTGTCTCCGAGTGTGATGTGTAAGCATTCTATGACTGATTGCACAGTTGGATTTTCGACCATTGTGAGCTTCGATTTGATGCTGTAGCTGATGAGGAGTTCTTGAAATTCCTCATCAATAAATTTGCTGCTGTTGTTGTGTCTGCTCTGTTGGTCTTGGATAGCAACAGAGCCATTGCTTGTTCAATTGCATGGCACAGCTTTTGGAGTTGGCCGTGGGATGAGTGCAAGTTCAAGCCATCCGCTTCATGCGTCCACCCTTGACATGACATGAATGTGTGATATTCAATCTTGTCTCGAGATGCTTTGGAACCAATTTGAACTGTCCAGGGGCCAGCACAGTCCATGTGATTTTAGCTTTGAGGGCCGATAAGAGGGGTAAGATTCCGTATTGTGGTTTACCAAGGATTTTGTGGCATTGACAAAGGGTTTGACATGAGTTTGCATGCCTTTCCAGCCAAAGGTTTGACTGATTGAGTTGAGGGTGTGAGTTACTCTGGGGTGGCAAAGATTGGTATGGTACCACTCAATGATTTGTTGTTGAAGACTCCGAGGTACAATTCAGAATTGGCATTGGCCCACTATATGTCAAATATCTTTGGCTACTCGTGTGGCCTCAATATCCAACCCCTGAGATGCATCCAAGGATGCAAAACCCTTTGAGACTATCTTGAGAGCTTAAGTCCAGCTCTACACATCCTCAGCTTGTCGCTATCACCACCTAAAATTAGCCCCAGTTAGGGGTCTAAATTGAGATAGTGGTTCAAAGTCCAATGCGTAGAAATTGATTTGTTTTCTACGCTGATGTTGATGACAGATAGCATGCATCGTGAAAATTGCGGGATCATGTTAGGATGGTACTTTATGCGCATACATGCGTGATATTTTTTGTGACTTACAGTAATTCAGACTATCTGACGCTTTACATCAAAGAATGTTTTGTCAAAACAAGTACAATTTCGTGTAGGAATAGTACCTGGCCGCCATAATGGTTCAAAGTCCAGTCAATGGGCCAAAGTCAATTCTGACTTGTACCCAAACTTTGTTGTTGAAGGTGTGTACCTCATGGTCTCCAAAGCTTAAAATGCCATAGTTCAATTTGTAGAGGTCCTGTTTGAGTAGGGACTGGAGCTTGCCATTTTTGTCCTGTTCCAATTCAATGAGAGTCATTGCGAGTGGGGAGTCTGGGTTGTTCCCCTGGTAGAGTTTGTCAATCGCATAGACTTCTGTGAGAAGACTTGGTGCAATCTTGTCGCTCATTGCAAAGCAAGTGAGACTGTCGGCGCAGGTATTGTGTTTGCCTGCAATGTGTTTGAACTTGGCGCTGTACTCTTGGTTTAAGGTGATTTGTTGGCACAAACTGCAAAGGCTTGTGTGCTTTGTCTCTGCTTGAGTAATGTTCATGTGGTCACTTTGAATGATGACTTCACAACCGTAGATAATGTTGTGGAAAAATCTGCATGCTTCAAAGGTGGCAAGAAGTCCCTCCTCTCTGACAGTTTACTTGAGTTGAGCGTCATTAAACTTCCAAGAGAACACGCTGATGATGTCCTCCCGTACCATTGACGGATTGGGCGAGCATTGCTCCCATGGAGTACATCTGCAAAGCGTCTAGGTAGACGTTGAAAGGTTTGTTGGGGTCAGGGCAGGTGCAAAGGATGGCATTGGCAATAGCAGCTTTGTTTTTGTCAAATGCTTGCTGTTGTTCCTCCCCCCAGACAAATGGTTGGTTATCCTTGGTAAGTAGCATAATGGGGGTCATGATGGTGGCATAATTAGGGATATGGTTCTTGATAAAGTAGATGGTTCCGAGGAACCCTCTCACTTTAGTGACGTTGTGTGGTGGCAGAAGTTTGAGAATTGTTTCGATCCGCTTGCCGGTAGGTTGAAAGCTGGTTTATTTCACGAGGAACACTAGGAATTCACCTTGAATTGTGCAGAGTTCACTCTTTGTTAAGTTGACTTGTATTCCTGCTTCCAACAGTCTTTCAAAGATTTCAGAGAGGATACTGAGGTGAGAGTCGAAGCCGTCACCTTTTCCATGGAAAATTTCATTGATGTAAGGATTTGGTT
The DNA here is from genome assembly GCA_013187285.1 of Cyclotella cryptica. NCBI lineage: Eukaryota > Bacillariophyta > Thalassiosirophyceae > Thalassiosirales > Thalassiosiraceae > Cyclotella > Cyclotella cryptica. The sequence continues at coordinate 286,072 of JABMIG010000169.1, forward strand.
TATTATTCTTCATCGGTTGGAATATTCTGACCATCCTAGAATGACAGAAGTTGGTGGCTGGCTCAATTCCAATTGGCAATACACAGCACTAAAAACAATTGTTGTCATGATAGTGAGAATTTCACATTTTTTTGTCGGTGGGATCAAGAGATAGCCCATGTTGAGGTCAATGAGAGAGGCAAAGATGAATCCTATAGTGTCTGTGAAGATTTTGTTGATGGTTGGAAGCGGGTACTCTTTGCATTCGAGGACTTTGTTGAGTTGGCAAAAGTCCATGACAAGTTGGATGGTTCCATTCTTTTTTGTTACTTCAAAGCATGGAGCCCATTCATGAGTTCGATTTCATCAGCAGTGAGTTTGCATAGTGCTCTGGTGTCACATTGTTGGTACACTTCTTCTCAAATGACTTGGCAGTTCTTGAGAGGTACCGGGTATGGTCTTGCCCAGATAGGTACTGCTCCTTTCCTGACCTTGATTGAAACTGGGTCACTCACTTGTCCATTTGTCATGGCAGCTAAGGAAAAGCTGCTCATGGTCTTTCAGTACAATCAGTAGTTTGCTCTGTTGTTCGGCGTTGAGATTGAGGCACTTTTGTACCACCTCCTCAAGGTTTACCTTTTCGTATGCAACAGCTTGCAGTGCCTTGGTTGCATTGGATTTGTCGGTGGGCACTTCATAGGGTGTGCTGTTGGCTTTGGTGTCAACTGGGGGTTGTTTGCTGAGTTGGGCTTTGTGGCATACAATCCTTTACTCTATCCAATAGTCTTGAGTGACCATGGGGATTCCTGTCCCCAAAGGAATTTTTTTGTCCCTGATGCTTGTGTCAAGGTCAAGTGCTTGCATTGATTCCTCTCCCAAAATGACTCCGTAGTTGCTGCTTTTCTGGGATAGAATTACCATAAGTTCGAGGGTGAATGTGTGATTGGTCAATCGACATGGCAGCAGAGCATTCTTGATTTTCAGGTTCCGGTCAGCAGAGACTGTCCCGGCCACAGTTGTGAAGGTGCGATAGCTTCTCGTTATTGTTGATAGGCCAAGCATTTCTACCAACTTCTGGGAGATTAGACCTTTGACCATGCAGCATTGGTCAAGAAGTACCTTGCATGCGACTATCTTTTGATTCTTGTCAGGGAGAATGATCACGGTGATTGGGTGTAGGTTGTCGTGGTTGGCGGAGTGCTGGGTGGCATTGATGGCCATCACTTTGCCGTAAGAACTGGTATCTTCCTCGGTCTTGTAGTCAACTTCTTCAAATCTCACTCCTCGAGAGGGAGAGCAAGTGTAACTATTTTCACTTTCCGTTGTTGTGACATAGGCCAAGAATCAGCCATTTTTGTACCCTAGGGTACAAAACCTAAATAAGAGCATGAATCAGCCTTTTTTGTACCCCTGGGTACAAAACCTAAATAGGAGCATTCTCAGGACCCCAAGTAGGAGAGTCCACCTCCCGACGGCATGGACTCCCAACATGGAAGTTCAGAACCCCAAATAAGAGAACACACTTTTGGAAGATCTGAACATCTTTCAGAAGGGTATAGACATACCATATTGTGTAGAAGTCTACACAATGTTCGTTTGCATCGTTTGGACTGGAGTGCAGTTCCACTGCCTTTCCATCCTCACAATAGCACAAAATATAGCTCATAAAATCAATTCTTCGACACCTGTCGAAACTACCTATAATTTTCGCGTGATATTTTTTACGATGATTTTCGGCTCAGGTCACTATCTATAGATAGCCGTGGTGCGACCTTCGCGCACCGAAGCCATCAACATCCAAACCTTCCGACACAAGGTACGCTAACAATTTTTTTATCGCGAGCGGCAATTTTAACTTTTCGCACCAGCGATACGTTTTTTTTGCACGATCGACGATTTATCCAAAATCGGCTACGCGATCGACGAATTCCTACGGTTTCGCGATCTACGAGCTCTCTAAAATAATCCCGCGATCAGCGAGCATCAGCGATAAACTTCGAAGCGATCGACTTCTGCGATCGGGGATTCCTACGAGTTGGATTAATTTCGTGATCGAGAATTCTCGCGAAATACCTTGGAGCAAGACTTTCAAGAAATAAAAGCCGACGAAGAAAAATTTAAAAATAAAAAAAAAAAAATTCGTTTTCGAGCTAACCTCAACAGGGCACCCAAGACCTTCTTCAAGGCCTTGTTTTATAATACGCCCCTTGGCGAGGCAATTAAGAGGATGTCGACCAGCAAATCAAGCCCAGAAGGACTCAAGCCACAGGAGTGTGAACGGAGTTCAGGGAGGTCTAAGCCACCCATTTCCTACATTCCCACTGCCATGGACACCCGAAGGTAATCAACAAAATCAAGGTCTCCAACAAAATGACCTTGTCTGTCACCGTCTTTGATGAGGGAAGTCCTGAACAGTTCCTCAACCATGTCCAGACCTTGATGGAAATCATTTCCCAGAGAGGCTTAGACACGGACTACGAGGAAGCCTGTAAGGCAGATGCAAAGGCTGAGGCAAAACTGACTGCGCCACTGCGGCCAAAGCCAAGTTCAAGGGGACGGATGAAAATTCCCCCGTCCTCCAGTCATGGAACAAAGCAACTGCTGCTAAAATCCACACCAGTGAAGCCATAGTGTCCGCTGGCCAAGCGATCTTCCTGCAGTACTCCACTCAATTGTCGGAGACTGCCTGTCGTCCTTGGACCACCATCGTTGGGGAGCAAATCAATTGCGAACCCTGGACCGATGTGTATGGGACAGAGCATCCCACAAAACGCCCGGCATCTTGGACCTCCTTTCAGGAATGTGTCCAGTTGCACCTGCAGACCGTCTTCAGGACGGATGCAGCGAGCAAGAACGTTTCTACATCAGCAATGGGCTGAAGAAACCAAACAGGGTACCCACCAGGGACTTTGTGCAGAGGATCCAGCGCCTTAACGGGTATGTGGAACTCTTGCCGTGCCTGTTTTACTCTTCGAAGGCTGCAAGGTCTACGAAAGTATGCGGGCCATTTGATGATGCCGACTTGGCAAGCCACATCCTCAGGATGGTTCCTAGGAACTGGCAGGACCAATATGAGCTCAGTGGAGCTTTGGTACCACAGAGTGTCAGGGAACTTCTAAGTCCTTGAACGCATCGAGAAGGCCTACCCCACCGAGAAGGTTGGAGAAGGACCCAAGACCGTAGCCAAGGCTAACGACTCATCTAGGAAGAAGATGGTCTCTTTAGTGACCGGATTCCAAAGAAACGTCGCACAGAGAAGTACTGTTCTCTCTGCAAGAAACATGGGGGCGCACATACCACCCACAACACTCGGATTGCCGGAAGTATGACTCAATGGGACCCCGAAGTCAAGCTTCAAGGGAAGAAAACCAAATGGAAACTCTCGTGGACTAGAGAGACCTGCTCGAGGAGGAAGTAGCTATGCGCAGCTATCCACTAAAATCGACAAACTTACCAAGTCCAACAAGAAAATGAAACGCTTATCGGAAAAAGAAGCGTAAGCATCACGAAATGAGCGACAGTGATGATTCAGACTCATCTTGAGATGATGGGTTGGGGAGTACTAAGAAATTGTGTAGTAAAATCTATTGTAATGAAATGATTAACACTTATCTTAGTCCGATTAAGACTTCCCCACGTGCCAACATAACATTTTCTGGTTCAAACAAGACATGTTCGAACCTGGCAGAAGACCTAGGAAATCTTCCAGCCAACCTTACACAGAGTGAAACAATAACCGAATTGTCGGACCCGAACTGTCGGGTGACCTTTTCAATAGTGTGAACCCCTTTGACAGGTAAAGAAGGGCAGGTCACTACTGTAGTAGCACAAGCACGCTATAAAGCGACTGAAAATCCAGCCCGTAAGAACATCGAACACTCTACAGGGCGTCGTACCAGTAACACAGTCATCAGGATCCTACTAGACAGTGGATCTGATGGTGATCTCCTGTTCCATGCAAAAGGAACGGAGAAACGCTTTCCCTACTTGACTAGGCAGGTGCCAAAGTCTTGGCGCACGTCGAATGGGAACTTCCTAACCAAAGGAAGGAGCGAAGTCAACTTAAAGTTCTTTGAGTATTCGAACAGTAAGGAGTACACAGTGACTCCTGACGTAGTAGAGTATGATAAGAAAAAGATGGCTAAGCCAGCGCTCGACCTCATTCTTGGATGTCAAACCATGAAAGAGCTCGAATTGTTCTAGATTTTCGAACAAAAGAAATTACCATTGATCACATCATTTTGCCAATGAGAGACATCAATAGTCTGACCTCATCAAACTTGGATAAAGCCTGGGCTGTCAACAACAGCATGGCAAATGAACTGCAAAGTACGCAGGAAGCGACACAGCGGGTAGTTAAAATCCTAGATGCAAATTATAAAAGGCAGACCTCCAATCAATTGTTAGCACCAATTGTACTCACCTAAGTCTCCAAGACCAAAACTCGTTGCTGGAGTTACTCACAGAATTTGAGGAACTTTTGACGGAACACTAGGTGATTGGAACACAGAGCCTGTGTCCTTCGAACTTAAGGAGGGCAAAGCCATATCATGGCAAGGCATACCCAGTACCAAAATCTCGCAAAGAAACAACTATCAAAGAACTGAATAGATTATGCGAACTGGGAGTGGTAGAGTTTCAGCCCGAATCGGAATGGGCGCCACCATCATTTATCACTGGAAAACAAGACGGAACTGTACGCTTTCTCACTGATTTTAGAGAAGTAAATAAACGACTAGTCCGAAAGCCGTTTCCATTACCCAAAATCAGTACAGTCCTGCAAGAGCTAGAAGGATTTACCTATGCTACAACCCTAGATTTAAACATGGGTTATTATACCATTAGATTGGATCCCGATTCATCCAAAATATGTACCCTCATTTTCCCATGGGGCAAGTATTCCTACCTCCGTTTGCCAATGGGCATCGTGAGGTTCACCAGACATCTTTCAAGCAAAAATGTCAACACTAATGGGAGCCTTAGAGTTCGTGACGAGCTTACCTTGATGATTTGTTATGCATCACAAAGGCAAACCTGGAAGACCACCTTGACAAATTGAAAATGGTGCTTACCAGGCTACGCGAGGCGGGCTTGCGAATCAACGCCGAAAGTCGCCATTCTGCACCTTTGAAACAGAATATCTAGGTTATACCCTCACACGAACAGGGATTAAACCACAGCAGAAAAAGGTACAAGCGATTCTCGCGATTTCATCGCCGAAAAATGTCAAAGACCTCCGTAAGTTCCTGGGCATGGTCCAGTACTATAGAGATCTTTGGGCAAGACGCAGCAAAGTGCTTGCCCCACTCACCTCACTGGTAGGAGAGTGCGGTCACACCAAGGTCACCAGAGCCAACAAGACGAAGAAACGCCCATGGTACTGGGACACGGTGCATCAAAAGCATTCGATGACGTTAAGACTTCAATTGCCAAGGATGTAGTCTTAGCCTATCCCGATTATTCAATGGAATTTGAGATATATACTGATGCCTCGTCTAAACAACTAGGATCAGTTATCACCCAGGGTAATAGGCCCCTTGCGCTCTTCAGCAGGAAGCTGTCGACAACGCAACAGAAGTACAGCGTGACCAAACTAGAACTACTGGCCATAGTGGAAACACTCAAGGAGTTCAAAGGCATGTTGTGGGGACAAAGATTAAAAGTCTACACAGACCATAAAAATCTAATCCAAGACGCCCTCGGATTAACCTCTGACCGTGTCTACCGATGGAGATTGCTCCTCGAGGAGTTTGGCCCCGAAATTGTTTACATTAAAGGCATACATAACACTGTTGCCGATGCCATCTCTCGCTTAGACATCGGACCAATGCCGAGTGAGCACGAGAACTGGATGACGTTCACCAAATGCTGGTGTCATTACACCATGCAAGAAGAGAGTGCGATAGACACCTCTGCATACCAAGAGGAAATGAATCTGGTATTTGCAAACCGCAGCAAAGAAGATGTAATCTACCCGTTAACAGTACGAGATTGCAGAAGCACAAAAGCTTGATGCCAGCTTGAAGACGTTGAAAGACCAGTACTCGACACAATTGGTCAAAAGTACACATCTCCTATGCAAGGAAGGAAAAATGGTCATTCCAAAAGATCTTCAACACCGTGCAGTTAGTTGGTACCACCACTATCTACAGCACCCTGGACACACTAGACTCAAAGAAACCCTTCGTGCTGCAATGTACTGGAAAGGTATGCAAAATACCGTCCGTAAATATGTCAAAAACTGTCATGCATGCCAAGTCAACAAGAGGCATAAGCATAAGTACAGGAAACTCCCTACTAAATTCGCCATCACAAACCCTTGGGATGTACTATGTGTGGACCTTATTGGCCCGTATACAATCAAAGGTAAAGATGGGACAGTAATTGATTTCATGTGTCTGACTATGATTGACCCAGCTTCTAGCTGGTTTGAAATAGTTGAACTACCGGTAATCACTGAGGCGATTATTCCCCTGGATACAAAAGGGCGGAAGGGTAAAAAGACCCATGAGGAACCTAAGTTAGCATACTTTGATAAGTCATCAGCAATGATCAGCAACTTAGTGAACAAGACCTGGTTTAGTAGGTATCCACGTTGTCAATACATAATTTATGACAATGGAAGCGAATTCAAACTTCACTTCAAAGCCCTATGTGACTCATATGGGATCACGAGTAAGCCTACCAGTGTCAAGAATCCACAAGCGAATGCAATTCTAGAACAAGTGCATCAGCTGATATCATCTATGCTCCGAACAGCTGAAATAGACATGGCCCCTTCAGTAGAGACAAGCGATATAGACAAGTTTGTGACGAAGCTCGCTTGGGCCATTCGCTCAACATACCACACAGTACTAAAAGCCTCCCCAGGTGCAGCCATCTTTGGACGGGACATGTTGTTCGACATCCCCTTCCTGGCCGACTGGAATAAAATTGGAGAATATAGGCAACACCAAACAGACCAAAACACAGAACGAGAAAATAGCTCACGTTGTGATTGGGACTACAAAGTTGGTGATCAAGTACTTCTTAGAAAAGATGGTATACTCTGCAAAGGTGAAAGTAGATATGAAAGTGATCCTTGGACTATCACATCAGTTCATACGAATGGCACCATCAGGATTCAACGCGGAACCAAATCAGAAAGACTGAATATACGAAGAGTTACACCTTTTTTTAACAACCAAACTTAAAACCGTATTAAATGTCAGTTTCAAAACGACAACAACGGACTCTCCCTCTTCAAACAACACTTACTCGTTACACATGTTTAACAAACTCTTTAGTTCGTTATTGTTACTCTCATGAGAACCCATTTTTTCACCTAAAAACACTTAGGTTTTTGGTTCCTTTTTACCTGATACTCCATTCGTGGGGCGAGTGACATAGGCCAAGAATCAGCCATTTTTGTACCCTAGGGTACAAAACCTAAATAAGAGCATGAATCAGCCTTTTTTGTACCCCTGGGTACAAAACCTAAATAGGAGCATCTTCAGGACCCCAAGTAGGAGAGTCCACCTCCCGACGGCATGGACTCCCCAACATGGAAGTTCAGAACCCCAAATAAGAGAACACACTTTTGGAAGATCTGAACATCTTTCAGAAGGGTATAGACATACCATATTGTGTAGAAGTCTACACAATGTTCATTTGCATCGTTTGGACTGGAGTGCAGTTCCACTGCCTTTCCATCCTCACAATAGCACAAAATATAGCTCATAAAATCAATTCTTCGACACCTGTCGAAACTACCTATAATTTTCGCGTGATATTTTTTACGACGATTTTCGGCTCAGGTCATGTTGTGACTTCACCTCGATTCGACCAAGATCTGTTGTTGCGACAGGTGGAACTTTCGTGAGAGGTGGAGTTCCGGCTCTTATTGCTCCAATTATTGGTGCAATCCTTCCACTTGTGTTTTCCATCATGGTTTCTGCATGGCACCTTGTTGCACCTCTCCTTTCTGGACTGATAATTGCCCTGGCTTCCACTGTGATTGTGGTTGTGGTCATTTTCATTGTTTTGCTTCTGCTTTGCACTTGTTTGACTTCATTTTCAGTGTCCAAGATTTCCAAGATTTTGGGAGCAAGTTTGATGACTAATCCTTTTCACGAAGTTTAGCACCTCCTTTTGTCGAGGTACTTTAGTTTCATCACGTGTTTGAGATTGCAAGGGATGACTTTCATCACCATCTCATGCATTGTGAAGGGTTTGGCGTTGTTGCTGAGGACTTCGATGTCCTTGTTGATCTGGAGCAGGCGTTCCACTGTCTTTTTGTGGTCTGTTCCTTCATAACACAACTGCCCGTTTTCCATGACATCCTTCTGGTGATCAATTGTCATGCTTCCAAGATATTTCTTCCTGAATTTTCGAATCCCTTTCTTGAATTTGTTGCGCTGGGCCACCAAATTTCCCGTGTTGTGCCAAGGCCTTTGACTTGGCTTTCCCAGATTTCTTCACAGCAACCTTTGAGCGTTCATCCTCCAATTTGGCAGAGGACCTTCCACTTTCCTTCCATGAAGATATTGTAGCAATTTCCAAGCTCGAGCAGTTGTTTTTCAAAATCAATCAGAAGTTCCTTTTGATCCCCGTCTGCGAATATGTGGATGAGCTCCTCAATTTGATTTCTATTGCTGTCTTTGAAGGTGGCCTTGATTTGGTGATCGTTTCACTTGGTCTCTTTGATGTTAAAGATGAATGACATCTTTCCACTGTTGCTTTTTGGCTTCCCATGCTCACAATGATCATCATTGGTGGCGCCCAAATGAAGAGACCTCACTTATTTTGATCAAAATTTCCTATTCCCTTTCCATGAATTGGACTACTGTTATTGGTACGTCATTGATACTTGGCAATAACTTGCATTAAAGTAGAAATTACGATTACTCTGGTGCAACTAGGTTTTCGAAATTAGAAATAAAGCATCTAAAACTGCATAGTATATGGGAGATTGATGCTGATCGACAGTGCAATCGACAAATTCTCAACAGCGTCCCAATCTTAGGTCCTCCAAATTTGAGTGCGAATAAAAGCTATCTCTTCTCATTGCACTTCACTTTGGATGACCAATGACCAGGTTCCTGAATCAAAAGAGATTACCTTGTGTTTAGTGCCATATTGTGCACGAGTTGCTTGCTCATGAAATTGTCATCAAGAAATTGTACCCTTCTTGACATATACTGCACTACTCATCTCTCAAATATATGCCGCCTTGCATAACATATCCGTCACAAAACTATCATATTTCTATTCAATGTAGCAAAATTATGACATAGCATCAATGGACAATGAAAAGAGAGAGGGATCCAAAAAATGCTCATACGTACAGATCAAGCTGTCATGAGTGGTAATGTTGGTTGAGCAAAAGCTGTCAAAACTATTTTTTGTGAGTAAACTGAACATTACATAATGATAAAGTGATTGAAACATAATAGTTTAATTATGATATCTAGCCTATGAATATATAATCTTATTGCTCAGGCTATTGAGATACTTAAGTTTCTAACTTGTTTGCAACAAGCCCCATCCCTATACGTTATAAGCAAATGCTTATTGATTGTTTTCATTGCAATTAGAACAAAGACAATTTAAATTCACTTGTAACTCGTTAAGAATCAGGTTACCTTCTAGAGCATTTCACATTCTCAAGTCACAGGAATTCTAAATGGCAAATGGAAAAACAAGCAAGCATTTGGATACAGACACCATTGAGGATGGCCTGACGGACATCGGATGCACCATAGCAGACTTCATCAAGCCGACATTCTCTCAAAGATAGAGCAATTGTGCTGCGATAGTGATTGCAACGCTTGATGGTCCATGAACTCCTGCAAGTGCAATAATTAAATGGCAATGCAGAGCAATGAACCTATCATCAGCTGTTCTGCCACATCTATCGGGGTCCAGGAAACATTACTAACAGCTAAACTTACAAAAATTTCATAAATTGTTAAATGATTTCAAATTTGTTGGTAAAGGTAATTTAGATACTTCTTAATTCCTCTGTAGTTTAATACGAATTTGAAAGATTTCTACATGTGAGTATTAGTGCATTGTTGACGGGATTCAAAAAATCAAATGACAACTAAATAGTAGACAGGTCCTGTCAAAAATGTTGATAGAAGGTTGATCTATCAACTTTTTAGTCAACATGTCAACTGTGTGAGTTGATACTATTGACTGCTTGATATCAACTAGCCATTGACCATATTACATAGGAAGTTGTCAGAGGCACATACATGCCAATCTTAGTTTCACATGTCCTGGACATGTCCTTGGACGTGTCCTATGTCCTTAATTTCTCCAGGATGTGTTTTTTGTGGAACGAGGACAAACATCGGTGTTGAATCCCATGTCCACACCGTGAGGAGATGTCCTGGACATGTCCAGGACATCTCCTGGACAGTGTCTTTTTCAACAATTTTTGGACGTGAATGCAGCTGACATGTGAAACTAAGATGCCCATTATTGACCAACTATCAACACTTTCATCACTCGTTGATAGTTGGTCGATGAGATGCATTCGATCTATTATCTGTTGAACTTATTTGCACTTGTGTATGAGCAATATACACCTTTCGTGGATGGAAATGGCTATATTGTTTACAAAGTAAGCATGACCATAGGACAGCCAAGATTGATATATCCAGCTGATTGTCTTGGGCTTATTTGGCATCGAGTAGGACATGGGGTTCGTTAATGGTCCTTCAGATGATATTTGGAATGAAGATGTCTCCAGTGGCAAAATATCTTTGATTTGCTTGCAAGATTTTGGTTAAAGTCCTAAAGGTTGGTGATCTTGCCAAGATTCAGATACCGCCTCCAGAAAAGTTGGAAGAATACTGGGCACTCATTGTGGCTTGTGGCTTGCCATCACACCATTGACATGGTTTGCAGACTATGGATGGTTTGAATTGCCACACTGAAAAGCTCTTGATAAAATAGCGGAATCTAGTTTTCTCAATGGATAGAAACAGAACTATGTCTCTGCAGTGTTAGTGTTTGTTGTAAAGGCACAATTGACTTGGGATTCTTCAATATCCCAGGATGCTGTCATGGCAGTTCAATAGCGTATTAGGGGGGTGTATAGACCAAACTGTGAGTTTAAAATTTGCCATCAAATCAGTATGTGCAAGTGGTACTTGCCCATTTCTTATCAAGTCATTGCAAGATGACATTACTACCAATGAATGACTGTTGGAAATCGGAGAGGAAACAATGAGATAATCTGATGAGTGGGGAATGAGAGCTCTGCAATCCTCACATTAGCCAGATTATAGGATACAATGATTTTTCAAGAGCATGGAGAGAGGAGGATCAATCTTAGGTGTATGTTCCATTTGATAACTTACAAGCAAGACTTGTAGGAATCAATGAAATTACAACAGTGTACCTACCAGCTCTTCAAAATGATCACAATCTTCTGTTTGCACCTATCTAAATTTAATTTGTAATGAATTTTGTGACAAGGTAATGTACATTTTGTAATCCTGTCTTGCATCATGAATTTCTGTACAATTTGATATCAACGTACAAATTTCTTAATCCCTTAGAAAATTGAAGGTTTTACTCCTCCTCCTTCGTGCCTTTAATCTCTTCCGTCTCTTCCTGGCATTGGAGGAGTATGAGGAGGGTTGACAGTATTAGCAGTAGCAACAGCAGCAGCAACAAAAAGCATATCCTCCCCATCATAATCATCATAGGGGTCATGAATTGTTGTTGCATCTGGAGCTGTATGCAACGATCCTTCCTTTGTTCTAGAATTATTTCTTGGAAGTAGGAGCGTAGTGCAAGGAATTCTAGAACTGGCTTGCCTTGACAGCCCCATCTAGTGGGTAACCCTAACACTGACCCTATTGTGCTGTGATTGCGAGTGATTGTTGCCTTTACAGTGTTGAATGCTTGCTGATGGATGTTGTCTCAATGCCACAGCTTTTTCTTTGTTTTATTAGCCTTTGTGACTTTGGTATGTCCACACTCCCCAACTAAGTTGGTCAATGGTGCAAGTATTTCACTGCGTCTTGCCCAAATGTCTCAGTAGTACTGGACCATGCCCAGAAACCTACAGAGTTGTTTAACATTTTGTGGCGGTGTTAATGCAAGGATTGCCTGTACCTTCTCTGGTTGTGGCTTTATATCATCTCTGGATAACACATATCCTAGGTATTCTGTCTCCACAGCACAGTAAGATGACTTGCGTGCATTCACTGTCAAGCCTGCGTCTCGCAACCTGATGAAAACCCGCCTTAGTTTACTAAGGTGGTCTTCCAGGCTACCCTTGCTGATGCATGATAAGTCATCAAGGTAAGTTCAGACGAACTCAAGGGTTGCCATTAGCTCAGACATCTTAACTTGGAAGATGTCGCGAGAACATGCAACACCCATTGGTAACCGTAGGTAAGAGTACTTACCCCACGGAAAGATAATGGTGCATATTTTGGACGCATCTGGATCCAATCTAATGGTGTAGTAGCCCATGTTTAAATCAAGGGCTGTGGCATATGTAAAGCCTTCTAGTTCTTGTAGAACAGTGCTTATTTTAGGAATTGGAAACAGTTTTCTGACAACCTGTTTATTTACTTCCCTAAAATCGCTGACAACCCAAATGGTGTTGTCCTTCTTGGGTATAATGAATGTGAGCAGTGCCCATTCAGAATCATCTTGCCATTTGAGTACCCCTATGTCATATAGCCTCTGTACCTCCCTTTTGGTGATTTCTATCTGCTTCTTGGGTATGGGAAAAGACCGACCATGATATGGCTGTGCTCCTTCCTTCAACTGGAGGGAGACCGACTTACAATCCCAGTCACCTAGTTTCCCGCTAAATAGCTCCTCAAATTCTTGTAGGAGCTCCAGTAACTTTGTTTGTTCTGGGACACTTAGGTGTGCAGTTGTCCTTGACAATTGCCCTGAGATCTGCTTTTTCATATTTAGAGTCTAGCATGTGTATGAGGCATCTTGTTGCCTTGAGCGTACTTTGGGGTTCTTTGGACGTGTCTTGGTAGATGCTATCATTCATAGTCCAAGCCCGTTCAACTGTCGCTCTTGTTTTTAGTTTATTGATGTCTCCCATTGGCAGTGAGATGTCATCTACTGTGATTTCCTTTGTCCGAAAGTCCAGGACAATTCCTAACTCTTTCAAGGTATTACTACCAAAAATGAGGTCAAACCCTGGTTTGGTCATGCTATCCTCTTTGTATTCCACAACGTCAGCTTGTAGAAAATACTCATTGCTACTGGAGTATTCAAAGAATTTAACTCTGATCTTCCCCTGTCCAGTTGTCTGGAAGCTCCCTTTTGACGTATGCCAAGACTTTGGCACCTGCCTAGTCAGGTAGGGAAAGGGGTTGTCTTTTCCTTTTGGTAGGAAAATAAGGTCTCCGTCAGACCCAGAGTCCAGTAGGATTTTGATTTTGTTACTGGGGCGACTCCTCAGAGGTTGTTTGTATTCTCTGGAGGACTGACTTTCAGTCGCTGGTTCCATTATGGCTATTAGTGCCGTAACACGTAGGCGGTCCTTGGTGTGGGATGCAACCATTTGTTTTGGTTGCTTGAGACTATGGTTTGCACTGGGAGTATTAATACTATCCTCAGTGGCTTTTGTTTTATTACTGACATTGTTCTGGTCGTAAGATTTTTCTGAAATGTTTGAGGTCGTAGTCTCTAAATCGTCTCGAATTTTTAATTCAGACTTTCTTGTTTTGGAACAAGATATTTTTGACGTCTTCTCTTTGGTGACAGTCAATTTATTTTTTTACTTTTATTAGTTTGGATAGCTTTACTCGGACTGGGGGTAGTATAACTGTCAATTGCAGTATTTAGCTTACGTTTCTTACGTACATTTAATTCGCCCGTGCTATCCAACCCGCGCCTTCAAGAACTTTCGTTGGAGTTGCTGTCGCTTTCTGAGTCATTGGCACGACGTTTCTTGCGCTTGCTAGACTTCATGCGTAGTGTTTTCTTCAACTCCGCCCGGACTATCTGGGCAACGTTCGCACCCTCTGGCTTCCTTTCTTTTGAATGGGGCTTACCTGTGCCCCCATTCTTCTTGATAGGAGTACCGTTTTTGTTATGACGGCGGCAGTCATGGGTGTTGTGACTTTTGTGCGTCCCCCCATGCTTCTTGCATAGCACACAGTGCTTGTCAGTCCAGCCCACCTTCTTGGGCTTTTTGGGGATGCGGGAGTCCATTGACTCCATTTTGCGCTTCTGATCATCCCCCTTTACTTTGGTCGTGCTGGATAGCTTCGCATCGAGTTCCGCATTATTCTCGATGTTCTCTAGGACCAAGAGAAGGGCCCTAGTACTGACTGGAGTGGTATTCTCAGTGAAGTCGTTCTGGGTCTGCCAATTGGCCGGACACTTGCGCAATAAGTGAGTTGCAAGGTCGGGGTCATCCAAGGGCAATACCTTCTTAGGAGCCTGATTTGCCTTCGGGCTGTAATACAAGCAGGGCAATGTCTTGAGGTAGCTATTGAGCTGTTCCACTCAGACAAAAAACTGATGTATTGAGACCCTGTTGGGCTTCTTCAACATGTTGGTGATGTAGTACTTGAGGGCCTCACCCACGTCATGATGGAACACCTGTAGCAGGTGGAACATGACGCACTTGTGAAATGAGTCCCAAGTCTTCATGGGAGTCTCCATGTGTGGGACTCTCTTGATGTCTTCCCAAGGAGCGCGAGTCACTTGGGCCTTAATGATCTTTTCCCAAGGCTGTTGGGCCTTGTCGGAGAGGAGGTTTTGATACAGCTCAAAGGGCTTTGCTCCTGTCATTGTGATGGCAAGCTTCGCGGCTTCAAGAGCCTTTAGGGCCATGTCGTATGAGGCCTTGGCTTCAGCTAGGGCAGGCAACACAGCCTCCGTGGTTATACCGGGCGCATCTCCTTTACTGCCCTTCTTCTTTTTCTTGGAGTTGCGCAATTGCGCGTACTCCCCCTTCACAATCTAAGCATTGAGCTTAGCTGGCTCAACAGCCCTCTCTGCTTCGGCAAAGCTTGTGTCAAGCCCATTTGCTTGCACGCGTGAATCGCGGAGCGTACATGCAGTAAGAACTGCTCGGGAGTCCCGGACGCCCATACTGCCACCTTTAACTCATTCCCCATGTCGGGAAGAGTCAACTTGAAGTAGGTGGTCTTTTTAGTCTCCTTGAGGGCATCCTGCACGGGATCCTGCTCAGGAATGTAGCGTACGGGGGAATTCTTTCCTTTGACGCCACGTTCGCACTCAATCCACTTGAGCCCTTCGGGAAATACGTTCACGGAGGACATGGCTCATAGCTTCTCTCCTAGACTAGTTCCCCAAAAAAGTTTCTTGTAGGAACTCCTTGGAGGGCTGAGGAAGAAGTCGTTTGCATGGTTGTGCGCAATGAACGTAGTACTCTGCGTGGTAAAAATTCATTTTTCTTGACCGCCTGTGGGTTGTTGGGAGAGCCTTCTTTGAGTGGTAGTGCAATGAACTTACCGAGCTTGACTATCGTACGATAGTGACCTAAGCCGGAAGTAGTCGAAAAGTAGTTGTAGATAAAGGAGTAGGAAAAGAGGTATTCCAGCTGATTGGAAATTATTTTTATGCGCTATTTAATTGGGTGAGAATGAGGACTGTAAACTATCAGTCCTCATGCTTTTAACATGAAATTTTCATGGTAAATCGATTTGTGTCACAATTGACTATTTGTGAAGTTTTAACTGTGAAAACTTATCTGTAACATCAAGTGTTTCTATGGGGAAAGACTTGTTGTGTTGTGAAGTACTTTCTTGGGAAGTACTTCTTGTGATGTGAAGTGTTTTTCTGTGAAAAACGATTCATGTCTTCTCGAGACAACACTTTTTGTGAGGTGAAGTGTTTATACTTCCTTTGTTGTGGAAGTTTATTGATTTGGGCTCATTAGGTCCTGTTTTGGGGTCTAAAGGCCTGGGGAGCTACCTTGGCTCATGTCATGCTGTTGTATACAATAAGCAATAGAAATAGTCTCACATTCAACCCTCCAAGTGAGATTTGTCTTAAATGTGTTATACTACTGCTTAAAAAGGAGTAGAACTTGTACTACTGCTAGTTTTGCAGTAGTACAGGTAGAGGCAAGCCCACATAGATTGTCATCTGCGGGCATATTCCATGCTACCCTACTATTGACAATCATGCAATCAAAAATCCCAAGTAAACTAACTCATTTGATGCCATTTCTTAAAGTGAGCCTGCTTCAAGAAGAACCACCATTTTTGTCTCCATTGTTGACACCACTCATTTACAGTATATACGGGAGCATAAGAACCACAAAATGTGTGGTCATTTTGAAATGATACCTTTAGTGGTTCTTGTACCCGGAATGAAGCTAGTAAAATGTATCTCTTGTCTTATTGTTTACCTCTATTACCCTACCTGAAGTGCACCGTACACAGCACATCACACGCATCACAACAATCAATCGCCAGCATCCGGTGCAGCACCTCATCATGGTGACGGATAGTGAGTGTTCGGTCATAATTAAAATAACTTGGCGAATATTTGAATGCACTGGGAACTACACATATGGGGAAATTGATGTTGACGAGGAGAATCTAAAGACGATAGCTTTAGAACAAACAGAGTGTGTTAATTGGCCGAAAAAACAAATGTTCACAAAAATCAGTCATTTTGCAGTTGTGGTTCTTATACCCCTGTGGTTCTTATGCTCCGGTATATACGGTAGTTTTCTCGTGTGCAATGTGTCAGAGCCTTGGAAATCAATCCAATCACTACCAATTTGTATGTTGACTCCTACTTTCTTCAACACCCCAAGAGTTGAAATGAAAGAAACTGGTCTATTTTTCATTCCATTGCCCAAAAAGAACTTTATTCACCGCATCATAATTTTCTAACAATGAACCCCGGGCAAAACTCTTCTTCAAATTCATTGTCATTGAATCCCAACCCTTTTGATTTTTAAGAATGGTTCCACAAGCAAGGATTTGGTATCTCTCAGGAAAAAGCACAAACAGTTACCGAGCAGTGTACCACAGAACATAGAGACATCAGAAAACAGGCCATACTACTGCTCGTTTTAGCAGTAGCACCTGTACTACTGTGTGTTTTTGTTAGTGTAGCCCGGAGGGTTAATAAACATGCACAACCACAACCCAGTCTATAATCTACTCAATATTTTACGGATGAAGGATTCACATCAGAAAACAATCAGCACTATGGCAATGTTCCTAGTCTATGAATGGATCAACTTGTGACAACTTAATCAATTAGAGATGTGTTTGTTTTAAAGCTAACTTTAGTTTGTAGAACATCAATTCTGAATATGATGCCGTAGATTTGCACAACCTATCCAACTACAGACTGTTGCAAAAATGCCAACCTCTCCCTCTAGAATTTTAATTCTTGGACGTACGAGTTGTAGTGCAAGCACTTCCAAAACTGGCCTCCCTTGACAGTCTCATCCAGTTGGTATACTTCCTAAATGTGCAGCAGGATGCCACAACTGGTTTTTGTCTGCCCTCCCTTGGGACATGCCATTCTTCATCGTTAGTGCAGTAGTTGGAAAAACTCTCTAGTAGGGTAGAACAAATCATAACAACACTACATCTCTATAAGAGAAGCATGAAGGAACGGAGCAACTGAATCCTTACTCATCATTACATCCTATAAATGGATTTCCATTCTAAATCCTCGTCACATGTCGAATCCCCAACAAATCAAAACACTGCCTCATCGTAATCGCCGTAGCTCGACACAACAACAATCGACTTTCCATCTCCGGACTTCCCAACACTTTACATTGAGTGACAAATTCCGATGCCGCAATGGAAAGAGCGTAGACGAAATCGCAAATGTGATAGGGGAGAAGATCCTTGAGCGTTTCTTCGATGGAATCGGCAAAGAATTGGAGATGCAGTCCTAGATTTCGTTCCGATTTGTGACTCAGAGTGATTTTGGCCTTGCCCTCCTTCAATAAGGAGTCGACATCCACGCCGTGTTCCGCCTTGCCCTTTGTCACGATGGATTCCAACCGGGCATGCGCATACAAGAGATAAATTGCCGTGTTGCCCTTCGTATCCAACATTCGATCGTACGAAAAGATGTAATTGCTCGTGGGATTACGACGCAAATCAAAGTACTTCACCGCGCCGTATCCCATGGCTGAGGCTGTGGCATGAATTTCCTCGGGGGGTATGTTGGATCGTTCCTTGAGACTGGTTTCCATTCGGGCCACCGCTTCATCGAGCAAGTCGACGAGGCGTACGGTATCCCCCGAGCGTGTTTTGAATCGCTTCCCGTCCTCGCCTTGAACGGTACCAAATCCGATGTGATCCAATCGATGACTCTCGTCCGTGACCCAACCGATCTTTTTCGCGGCGGCAAACACCATCTGGAAATGATCACCCTGGGTAAAATCGGTAATGTAGACAATGTGAGAGGCCTTAACCTCCGTGAGTCGATACTTGATGGCTGCCATATCGGTCGAATCATACCCATACCCCCCATCACTCTTTTGCAGCATCAGAGGAACTTTAAACTTGGGCACGAACACACACTTGGCCCCTCCCTCCTCCACGCTGATCAAACCCCTTTGTTCAAACTCTTCAATGACGGGAGGGATCTTATCGTTGTAAAAGGACTCTCCGCATTCTTGTACGGTAATATCCAATCGATTGTAAACCTTTTCAAATTCCTTTCGCGACACATCGCACAAGACCTGCCATATCTCACGACACTCCCGATCGCCCGCTTGCAACTGGACCACATTCAACTGCGAAATCTTTTTAAATTCGGGACTTTCATCGAATCTCTGTTTGGCATTCTTATAAAACTCCGTCAAATCGGTAATATTGGGGACATTGCCACTAAAATCGGGATATTCCTCCTTGAGATATTGAATGAGCATCCCGAATTGCGTTCCCCAATCACCCACGTGGTTCACACGACGAACGTCATGTCCCACGTATTCGAGGATCCGACAGACGGATTCGCCAATGATGGTGGAACGAAGATGGCCGACGTGCATTTCCTTGGCGATGTTGGGCGAGGAGAAGTCGACGACGACTGTGCCCGCGGGGGTGGAGAGTTTTGGTTTGTGCGGCGATCCGTGGAGGAGGAGGTCGTTGACCCATCGGGAGAGGTAGGACGCCTTGATGCGGCCCATGATGAATCCCGGTCCGTTGACGGTGAGTTGGTCTAATATGGGATTATCGTTGGGAATGGCAGCGACGATGGCCTCGGCCATGCCAACGGGCGAATTGACACCGGGTGGCAGCTGTCCCAATGCCTTGAGCTTTTGGAACAGAGGCATGGCGGCATTGCATTGATAATCTCCGTGTTTGATGTCTTTGCATTTGAAGGCCTTGGTCTCAATCCCCAGCGAAGTCGCCGAGGGCAGACCCGCGATATGGCCGAGGCGAAGACAAACGAGGTGGCGCGGAGCAACGAAGGATCCGATTCGTCCAAGGAGGGCGGCAAAAGCGAGTCCACGAGCGATTTGGCCTTTTTGTACTCGGGAGACTGCTTGGTAATGTCGACGTAGGACTGAACGATGGCCGACGACCACGTCCCCTCCGCCTCCAGGAGCGAGAGGGAAACCACGACATCGGCAACAGTGAGCGGCGTGCTCCCCACCAAACTGGTCCCACCGTGCGATTCCAACGCCTTCTCCACGGTCTCGACGACCTTGGCGATCTTGCCGGCGTTCTTGGACGCCAGCGCCGGACGAAGCTCGCAGCGTTCGAACTCCATCCAGTCGTCCATCGCGGCCGACACGAAGCGACCGGCCGCGAGCGAGAGGGCCTTGGCGATGCCGTTGCCGCCGAATGCCACGAGCGGCGGGGAGGAGGACGCGTCGGAGCCGTAGAGCAGGGCGGGGCCGTGCACGAAGGAGGGGCAGGACGACGGCGGCGACGGGTGGAGCGTGATGGAGTGGAGGACGGACGACAGACATGCCTTGAGGGTGCAGCTGTCGTTTTGGGCGTTGGAGAGGCGATAGCAAGGTGGAGGGGTCGACGTGGCGGCGCTGCTGGGGACGATGCTGGCTGGAGCTTCATCGGTGGCTGCGCCGTTGCTTGCTTTGGCGGAGGCCTTTTCGGCCTTTTTCGCCAGCTTTTTTAGTTCCTTTTTGGAAGGCTTTTTGCCGTCTTCTTCGGCGCTCATGGTGATGGAGGTGTCGTCAAACACGTCGGCTATCTGTTTGTACCGTATAGGCCCTCTTGCGCAGTGTTGCGACGAACTGGGATGTTGGGTGTTGGATGTGGGGTGTTGGGTGAGGTTGGGTGGTCTTCAGGAATGCTGCGTGACAAAAACATGAGTGCTGCCAATCATACGTAGATGTTGAACGGTTCACATGATGTGAAATGTAAAAGATACGGTACCTTTATTTAGAGAAAAAGAACAAGATCATGAACTCATCTACAGGAGACAACATCACAACACAATGTATGAACAAGATAACAAAATCATCTATCAAGGGACACAGCATGTGATAATTCCAATCGAAATGTATCCTTACGAACCCATAAAAAATTATAAGGTAACAACATCACGTGTACCCAATCAAAGTTTTTAACATTTATAAATATTAGTGCGCCTTTTGGTGGACATGAGCATCTAAAGCATCTGTGCCCGAGCGGTCTAAGGGGTTCGACTCAAGTTCGAATGTATTCGTACTCGTGGGTTCAAATCCCACCGGATGCAACGATTTTTTTTGTGATTTCCGTCCGGAGTTTTTCCTTAGGATTTTCTTTGCCACTCTTCACATTGCACATAAATAATTACTTGATTTCCTCAACCTGAGCTATCAGGTAGGCCGATCAATAAACGTACTGGCAATTTATCAATGACATAGTCATTCTGAGAGATGTGTGTCGTTTAATATCACAAAAGGTACTACCTGCTGCTGCTCATGATAATGATGATAGTGGAGGCTTGCTTTGCTACTTGCCAAGTTGAGGTGGTGGAGAAGTGAAACAATGCCTCATGATGACGCGTCTTGTAGAAAAGGGGAAACAGTGGGTTGAAGATGGAATATCACATCTTTGAATGCCATGTCTGAACTCAACCTGATATGATGGTTATAATCTAATAATTTTGTGGAAAAAGGAAATGAGGCCCAAGTTTATCTGGTGGAATCTTGAAATGGCTGACATGTATGACAGGGTTACTGCCTATGATGTGAACATCACCTATCTGCATCCTCTGCTTCTCAATATCCCTAGAAGCTGCAGCCAATACCAAAATTGTTATATTTGATTTCTATTTGTAGACACATTTTTATTATAGTGGCTGCCAATCATCATGATGAAAGATCATGAGAGGTAGTATGGAGACATTTGATATTTTCTGGACTTTCAAATTCTCTGTGCATTGCATGATGGTTTAGGCATAACTTGACAAACATGGGGCAGCATCATCATTTTAATTCTACTATTCTGAAACAAGGGTGTTTGCAGCAAGCCCACGATGTACAGTATTTGTAACATGGTGCTTTACAGACTTAGTAGAAGTAGGGTTCAATGCCTATGTTTTAGGTGGTGAAGACAAAATGGCAATTGAAACATTAACAACCAAACTAAAAATTGTGAGTCATAATGTCCAAGTGATGTTTTCTGTACGAGGATTTCATGTTCTACTTACATATAGTTAATGAATGGTCTCAACGTTTCATTATATTTAGAGATCTCATCAAGGGATACTATGTTTCATCATATCCAGAGACTCCCATAAAGGGATACATCAACAAATTAGGACATATACTAATATTGCTGAGCATAGCAAGATGCATCGATCGTTGTTAATTAGGTGATAACTAATTTATGAGAGCTATTTTATAGTCAATACAGTCCCACATATTGATGACGCATTTCAGTGGCTCTTAGATCAGCCCTTTTGGGGCTAAGGACCTGAGAGAGTACTTACGTGCTACTCATGTACTGATAGGTACATACATGATTGCACATGGAGAAAATGATGGGTGATTTTTTCAATTGGCATGGGTGCGATGATGGACCGGACTGCTTCGCGGACGGCGGCTTCGTTGGCTGTGGGTGACAACATGTTTGTGTTGTAAAGGGGTTGGTTGATTGTTGAGTGGTTAGGTTTTTAATTGGTGAAAAAGTGTTAGTTATCACTGCTGAGCATAGCGAGATGCATCGATCGTCGTTAATTAGGTGATAGCTAATTTATGAGAGCTATTTTGTAGTCAATACAGTCCCACGTATTGACGACGCATTTCAGTGGCTCTTAGATCGGGCCTTTTTGGGCTAAGGACCTGAGAGAGTACTTACGTGCTACTCATGTACTGATAGGTACATACATGATTACACATGGAGAAAATGATGGGTGCTTTGACTGGTTTCGGCTAGTATAGCAAATATCTTCCATGGCAAGCCTTATAACACTCAGCACAAGAAGTAATTATGATGTTTTCCAAAATTTCCAAGATCAAAACTCAACATCATCTTAAAACAAGAAGGTTTTAGGCCTTGTCTTCAGCAGGTAAAATAGAAAATTGCAACAATACAATGTCCAATTACATTTATGAAGCAATGTTACATAGATTGATGTTGTCAGTGAGACCTGGTGTGCTATCTTATTGTTAAAATTCTGTTGATGTTGATTTGTTCAGTTGTATAAGACCATGAGCTCTACTCCCAACTTTGGACATGTACTTTCTTCACAGCTTTCTGACCCAGAGAGTACGCATACTGATGTTTGGATTGATTTGCACTGACAAAGGCTGTCCTTGAGAGATCATTTGTGGTACTGAGCAATGGCCACACAATCAAGACATTTAAGAACCTATTGCTGATAAATGGAATCTGTCCTAGTATGCTGCCACTGGTTGTAGCAGCAGTAATACACATACTATGTGTTTGCAGTTGCGAAGGCCTTTTCAGCCATGTCTTATACCCAAATCAAATTTTGCAAGGGATTGCTGCACATCAATGTCTGCAGAAGACCATACACTGTTGGGTGCATATATGCACAAATTGGATTTGATTGTAGGTTGTTATTTGTGAAATGTACCTCCTGGATGTCAGAATGATTGAGATGCTACTCGAACTTGATGGTGTCTCATATGAATCGGATATCCCTATAATTGACAATAATGAGGTGGGTGAACCAATTTATGATGACTCTGACTCTTATGATGTGTGTAGAAGTGTTGTCAATTATAATGAATTCAGTAAGATTAGGGGACAACAAGGACAACAAACAAATATGTGGTTCAGTACTTATTTACTGGTTAGTGTAGTTATGTCACAGCAAATGACAGGAGTCATAATCTCAGTAATACCTGTTGTGGCAGAAGTTAGAATCCAATATTCAATATCATTGCTCAGTGAGAGGTGTCACCAAGTATGATTGTACATTGCTGGAAAATGTGTTAGTTCTACCATGTTGATATCCATCGCAGGGTGTGGACAGGCTGTATGATCAAGTCAATTCATGGAAATCAAGATCATTGTAGTCATGGATTTACTATTGCTTATCTTCTTTCAGGTAGTCAGGAGCAGACTCTTGAACATATATTCAGTGTAATCAATAGCTGCACAAGGCCTTTGGATCAAGCATAAAAATATAAGGTCCTTGGTCTACAGCATAGGTCCGACAGGGTATGATACTGACTGTTCTGTATTTTAGGAGGTGGGCATAAGGCCTTTCTTCCATTGCCTTTGAACTGACAAGACCAAAATGAGCCTTATGTTCCTTGTGGCTGTTTGAATGACTGCACTCCCCTGCTGAGGGAGAATTGCTTTGTGGGTTTAATGGAAGTCCTTCTTTGACATTCTCCATGCAGGGCTTCCCCTGGCATTCTTCTTGCCATTGTAAGAGGTATGGACCTTTGCTGCAATAATGGTATCAGTCCTCTTGATGTGCATATCAAGGAAGGCCACACTTGATGTAGTCACCATTGTAATTGTCGTGGCATTTTTCTCATGCTGCAGCTGTGATGTTCAAACCAATTGGATTGATCAGTATAGTGACCAGTGTGATAGGACAAAGGTCATTGTAAGTTCACGTATTTTGGCCATTGACTTCTCTTTGAAGATCCCTTGGCCTTTGATTACCCACTTGAACTTTCCACTGCAAACATCAGTACTGTAACAGTAATAAAAAACATCCAAGTTTGAGATTATATATCAGTATTGATGACATGCTGCTTGTCAGAGCGCATGTTCCTCTTAGGTTTTGGCTGCAAAAAACAGCTTGCTCACTGTGTTCTTCATTGTTTGGGACCTACAAACAATGCTGCAAACAATCTGTCTTGAGGGGCAATAAGTTTGTATTTGTTGATTAAAAATTCTCAACAGAAATGTGAGTGGGCATGTTTCAAGTCAAAGCAAGCTGTTTGCTTGATTGCCAAGGTTGATGCACCTGACAGTGTCCTCCAGGTAGTTCTTTTTGGTGATCTGTGTAATGCTCAGATCATGACATAGGATTATTTTGGAGGTGCACAGGCCCCATTTTTTGGCCTCACAGTCTTCAGGTGTCTACAAAAATGTTGAGCTTTTTCCTTGTATGCCCTCTTTTATTCTTGAAGTTGGGTCATTTGAGTGATACTCTTCTTCTTGATGTCCACAATCATTCTAACCATAACAGCTATGGGCCAAACAATCCTTGGCTGGCTCAACTTCAAATGGTATTTCATAATCCTTCAAGTTGGGTCACTCAATCTTGATGGTAGACTCAGACCATCCATGACTCAATTGGGATGGCAGCTGCTTCTGTAGCACTCATCTTGTTTTGTGCCCCAGCCAAAACCTGGGGGACCCCTTGCTGCTAGCAACTAAGGATGGCAAAATGGTGTATTTTATGTGAGCTTGCACAAACAAATCAGCATCAAATCTGTAATACAGGTCCTTTTGAGTTTAACAGATATTTAGTTGATGAGTAAATCATTGGTGTAGTAACAATATGGTTATGGTTGAGGTTGTAAACTAAATCATGTCCAGTATTTTTCTTTGTGCAAGGAGCAGTTATTGTTCCACTCATATGTAATTGGTGCACAGTCTGGTCATTACATTGTTTTCTGATTTTCCTCTGTTGATTTCTGTGATAGACAACAAAATCAAAGCTAAAAAAGACATTTTCCTTGATGTTGGTAGAAGGCTAGGTAATCCAGATACTGATATGAACATGGGTGTGACACCTTACATTGGTGTGATATGTCAAGAAAGTTGTACTAGTGTTGACATGAGAGTGAGATCTTAGTGTAATTGTTGTGGTTTAAGGACACTGGAGTTGAGCATGTGTATGCAGGATGCATTGCTAAATTATATCATTCGTAAAATACAAAAACTAGTGGAAAGCAGACTCAAATGACACCACATAAGAATGAACAAATCTGAGGCGACAGATTGAGGCATCCCTTAGCCTGCATTCTTCTCATATTGTAAGCAGATTACTCAGAATTCAGTACGAACCTTATGTCTTGACATCTTCACTCGGCATGGCCTTTCAAGTCTTCAA
This sequence comes from Cyclotella cryptica, assembly GCA_013187285.1. Classification (NCBI taxonomy): domain Eukaryota; phylum Bacillariophyta; class Thalassiosirophyceae; order Thalassiosirales; family Thalassiosiraceae; genus Cyclotella; species Cyclotella cryptica. The sequence goes on from JABMIG010000169.1 coordinate 311,494, forward strand.
AGAAATTCAAGTATGTATCTGTTCGAGCAAAACATAACAATTCATCATGATCTGTCATTATGAGGACAAACAATAAATTTTGCAACTGGGCCAATTTTGGTCAAGCTGCGCATACTTACGTCCACCTTACAGCCTTGCTTTGTTTGTGCAGAGGCATGTTGGAAAAGCTGTTGCATATTGCTACTAGCAATGGATAGGCAGAAGGACAAAGAGTAATGGGATTCAGGTTGCAGCAGTTCGTCATTTTTGACCAAGATGTAGGAATCTTGCTAAGATGTCACTGAATTGAGATTGAGATGAAGGCATTAGCTTTTATAAATACTCAAACTTGTAAAAATTTTCTTAGAATTATCACTCTCTATTAGCTCTGGTTTCTACTTGTCACACTTCTTGGTCCTTTTTTGACTTCAATTTGATCTTGGAACATGCAGCAATTGCATAGAAACCAGAAAACTTAGACTCTCGAAAGCATCGGACTGCTAAAGAGCTCAAGCATGATTGTAACAAAATTTAATGAAATGAAAATCCTCCTTGGTGATCTCTTCCTTGGTCAGAAACTCATCAAAGCGTACAGCAACAAGTTCCATCTGAGCAGCATCCAGAGAGCTAGCACATCCGGAGAGCTAGCACATCCGGAGACATCCGGAGAGCTAGCACATCCGGAGAGCTAGCACATCCGGAGAGCTAGCACATCCGGAGAGCTAGCACATCCGGAGAGCTAGCACATCCGGAGAGCTAGCACATCCGGAGAGCTAGCACATCCAGAGAGCTAGCACATCCAGAGAGCTAGCACATCCAGAGAGCTAGCACATCCAGAGAGTCAGTGAATATACGACAATTCCGAGAGGCAGTGCTATTGTCGACATTACAAGGGGATGGAAAAAGTGAGGATACGTAACTTGGCATTAAAAAACTAGGATGTTAAATGTGATGTAATCTTTGGTCCATTTCAGACGAACATAAGACAGACCACATATTCCATCCACTGATATTATAAGCTAATTTGCAAACATTATCTGTTTGGCCGTTTTGTCGGCGGAATCTCAAGCTTCAACCCCATTAATTCAATAACACTCTGCTTCGTTTCGCCATTTTCGACACCAGTAAGACGTTCTTTCTCATTTATTAGTCTTTTCCCACGCGCGGGCACAGCCTTCAGTGTGGACAAATCTGGAAAACTAAACGTGGACTGGCGCGATCCAGAGAAAGGTACCGGGATTATGGCATCCGTCTCACGAGCATGTTCAACTAGGTCTCGCCAGTAAGGATTGACCATTATCGACGAGCATCTTGCGATTACGAATAAGAAATTCTTAGCCCTTGTGAGTGCAACGTTCATCCTTCTGACATCGCTCAGGAATCCAATTCCCTTGCTTCCTGCTGCTCTCACACACGAGAAGATTACTGCCATTTGTTGGCGATGAACCGGGTAGTTTTCAGCGAACAATGGAAAAATCGGGTCCAAAAATCTCAAATACCGGCTCACCAATATTTGCTTCGCGGCCTTGAAATGCATCGACGGTGTTGACCTCGACAAATCGTTCGTAATCCCCACCAAGACTGCTGCTAAACGTCCTCCGTAACAGTGCCGCTTGCTGCGCGTATGGCGTAATCTATGATGGGTTTTACACAACAAAAGAAACTCAGCGATCCATGAAGACAACCAAAGCAAATACAATCAACACGATGCAGGAGACACACTTACAACAGCAACTCGAGATTTCGTAGAAAGTCCATTTGTTCCGCTCTTGAGGTTGTTAAATACATGAAGTGCCAACTGGGCTTCTGCTGAGTTAGCTAGACTTGTTCCACCACGCTCTTCCGAAGACTCCAAGTCCAAGACAGTGAAAGGCTGTTTGCGTGAAATGAAGAGGACAGTTTCTTGTGAGATCAATATGGAATAACGCAATGGTCACGAGACAATCGTCACGAAGGCTTCTACCTGGAACGCAGGAAACTTTTTAAAAACAGACATCTTGAGAGGATTCCCATACTCGGGGTGTTTGACGTTGGGACCGTCCACCAACCTCCCGTCGTAAAATATCCTACGTGGAAAATCGCTTATTGCTGGATGCTGAAACGACAATGGAATGGACACTCTAAGGTAAGTCAACAAATAAATAAAATAATGAGCACACAACAGACACACCATTCTATATTGGGTGTCCAACATATGCACAGCATGACCCGCCTCCTCGAGTCGAGCAAATAGACTTCTGTCGTACTTGGTATCTCGTCCGGACATGGAAAAGATTGTTGCAGGCAACTGCTGAGGATCCCCTACGAGAATGGCATGAGAACTCCCTAGTTGCAACCCAGCCTACAGGGAATAGTAGAAACACTACAGGATGAGACATGATTAGCACTCAGAACGCAGAAAAGAACATAACGACTCTTACCAAAGTAGACGGCTCAACAGATTGGGCCGCTTCATCAATAACCACAACCTCGAATTTGTTCGCCGCCTCAAGTGCGCGATTTCCAGCAGTACCAAGCGTCGTCATAACAATATGCACCGAATCTAGAATGTACGTCTCAAGTTGAATACGCACATTATTAATGGCATGAGAGTGCGCCCCGCTAGAACCGCCCGAAGCAGCGGCCGTCGCCGCCGCATTCCGACAGAGTGAATAACGGTCAATTTTCGACGTAATGTTGTTGTACCGCTCGACCATCTTCACTACTCGGCTCACAAATGCCTTATACTCCGGCATGGCCCTGGCAGGAAAATGCCTCTCGCCCGGCTCGGGTGGCGGAGGAACTTCGTACGTAGTCGTCTTATCTTTATGATTGACGAAATATACGCGCGGTGCGCAATCGGCAGTCTCTTCGTCAATTCGAATTTCCCAGTCTTTGGATAAAGGATAGGGCGCGGCATTTTTCATGACATTCATCCTTTGCCTCAGTTTGGTAATGTCGGAGTGAATTCTTCGGCATTCTCCCTTAAGTCCTTCGATGGTATTCTCCAGCTTGGTCACATCCAGCGACTCGGACAGGTAGCTCTCCACCTTATCTTCTAAGCAAACATCCTTGACAGATGCACTCTGCCCGCTCCCTATTCGCACAATGGAGGGGTTGTACCTCATTCCATTCCCATCTACAAATCCATCCTCCATTATTTTGAGTATGATATTGTCCACGGCGGCATTCGATGGTGCGCACACCAATATCCGTGGTCGTTTCTTTGCGGCATCAGATAGAGAGAGGGTGGCACGTTTTCCGACGACGGCATTATACGATTCGGCAAGGACTTTTACTTCTCCAAAGTATTGGTTCATTTGTCGAATATGGAGTGCGTTGAGGAGAGCGCAGAGTGTGGTTGTCTAATGCATGGCGCGTTTGTAATTTAACACAAAGAAGAATGATCCGCGAATGAACAGTGGGCACACAAACCAATGTGGCCTAAAATCACGTCCGTAGTCGGACCAACGACTCACCTTGCCCGTACCAGGCGGTCCCTTAATCAAGGTAAACCCCCCATTCCCATACTCTGCCGCCGATGCCGATACAGCCTCCAACTGCGACAGATTAAATTTATGACGTGCATAGTCAGCAAATCCCTTACCCAAGGCAGAGGCACCTCCCATACTTTCAAGAATTCGCTTCTTGGCTTGCTTCTCCTTGAGGGATGGGTCGAGATTATTATATTTGTCATTGTCCACCGTTGCGCTGGTACTAGTGCTGATGTCTTTATTGTCATTCGTTTGGGATACATTCATTTTATTACACAAAATATACTCTGCGAGCGGCAATCGATCCATTCGACACAATGCCGTAAATTCTCGTAACGAAGTAATATTGGATCCAATTTTGAGGAGTGTCATTTCCCGCGAACCAATTTGTGTCCACAGGCTACGTGAGACAGTGATGACGAGGCCTTCGATGGATCGACGCGTATATTCAATGTGTCCTACGATGCCACATTGGAATGCCTCTGATATTGACGATTGTGTTTGTTGCTTTTGGCTGTTGTTTCTACCGTTCATCGTACCTTTTGTGGCATCCCATAGGATGGACTCTTCCTCCACCAAGACCACAATGTCATTTGCCATAAACATTCGATCCTTATACTCCCCCACTACCTCTTTGACCACAATTCCCAAGCCATCACTTGTTGATTCTAAATCCTTCTTTCTCGGCTGAAGCATCACACGAACGGGACGTTGGTCTGGCTTATTCCTCCAATGGGGAATATCTGAAATGGAATCCGACAGCAATTGAGCCCGCATTTCGTTGAGGAGTAGTGGTGCCCATAACGCACAGTATTCCCGGTGGGATTGGAATTTGTCCGGAAGTGGCTGGGCAGTACCTTGTTGTTGCTGTTGTTGTTGTTGTTGCTGCTGTTTGTTGTCTTTACTACCACCAACTCCATCATCCTTTCTGTTGACATCCTCCCGTTGATCCCGCTTACGCTTTCCATCGTGTTTATTCTTATTCTTAGTATCGGCCATGATTCTCTCATTCAACTCTTTCAAAAAATCCCACTGTCGTAAATTCTCCCAATAGTCATTCGGTTCGATCTTTGGATAATGTTTGAGTAATTTCGGTGCGTCCTTTTGTAGACATTTGGCCGTGTCGTTGTTGGAGAGTAAAATATTTGTTAGCGAGCCGGGGACACGTTCTGATTTTGCTGTTCGCAGCAGCTGCTGCTGCTGCTGTTGTGGATGTTAATACAGCCGGCCCACGCCGCAGCGAAGGTCGTTTCAACTTATTCTCCACCGCATCTCCAACGCCCCTTTTGTGAACGTCCTCCTCCTCGGCCGTCACGCTTCCCACTCGCTGACGAGCCTGGGCCAAAACCGTTTCGGCCTTGATTCTCGGCCTGGCACGTTTCAAAGCTTGTTTCGGCGTTTCGGCCTTGCTGACGCCACGCGACGTGTCATCGATGCAAATGGGATTGTGAGCCGTGCCTCGCGCGGTCTCTGGCGATGACGTCACGGTGGATTTCCCAGTGAGAGACGAGAGGCTTCGGCTGCCAGTGCTGTCGTTGTTGCCAGCCGGTCGCTTCGCCGTCAGCTTGGCGGCATGAGTGGCCTCGGCGGCGACGGCGGCGCGAACCATGGCGATGTCTCGTTGGCGTTCGAGCACTTGGGCCTCTCGGCTTTTGAGATGGTTCTTTGGATGATGGGGCATGGTCGGAGTTGGGAAGTATTTAGAAAAGTGGTGGAGGTGAATAGTGGAGGTCGGAATTGAGAAATGGGATGGAAAGATAAATTGATGTTTGTTGTGTAGAATATAGAGAAAAATGGCGCCATCGACTAAAAGATCGCGTATCTTGACCTTGATTATGGTACAATACAATATTGTACCATACTGATCGTGTCGAATGGGGCCTATAATAAAGGGCCAATAAAAGGTACACCGTATATATCGAGGGTACCATACAATAGCATACACAATAGTGGTTCTCAAAGTTTTTTTTTTCCTCAGATGCGATCTCTTCTTTTTTGCTACAATAGACCGAAAATTACTTAAGGGCACTTACGTCAGACGTCATGCCAATTTTAGACATCATATCTGATGGTCAGAAAACTATGAGATCCCTTTTTATACGATATTTACATCATCAGACGCAGTAATTACCTATCTATTTAATTTTTTTGTTATTTTTACGTGGCTTCACATATCTCGTCCATTTTCCGATTTCATTCAACCACGGGCATTTTGATCTCCGTGATGATTGCGGCGAATGGGAGGTATCGTCGAAGTGGCGAGTTAGACGATCGGGGAGAGGGCGTCGTAGGTATGGAAGGAATTCCTCTTGGAGTGCTTTCCCCCCTCGCCCTCCCCCGTGACGTCGAATCTTGCCCCTCGCCGTGACGTCCCCATGCCGCCGCCGTTCCGTTCTTCTACAAAGTTTTCGATGACAGATCTGCTGAGTGCATCCAAAAAATGGATGATGATTATTCTAAAGTAAGAGAGGCAGTGCGTAAGGCTTTCCCAGACAGAGAATCCAAGTACATGCTGGACTATCTCTCGTTGGAAAGGGTTTCTCATGGAAAGAGCGAGAACGACAACATCAAAGACTCGTTCAGGAACAGCGCACAGTTGGTGCTAATTAAAACTCCCACGGTCGAGCTAGACGGGGTTCGGCTTGAACACGAACTGTCGTTTTTCACGGATGATATCCCCTACGGAGTACTCATAGCTCGATGGATTGGACAATAATTGGGTGTGGAAACTCCATTCATTGACGATGGGCGGGATCCATCCGTGGCAAGAAGTTCTTGAAAGATGGTAAAGTCGATCTTGAATACTGCTTGTCCGGAAGTCATACTGCTGGAATCCCACCGGCATACGGCATAAAGAGTATAATGGATATCTTGGATTGAGCTAGCCTTTGGCATTTAACATACTTTGGGAAAGGGGGTTCCATGAAAAGCATATGGCATCTACGTTACTTATCATGCAAAATAATATTAACAGTTCCTAGATAAGAACGATTGACAAATTCTCCCTTATCAACTAAATAGTTGTATGCGAGATCACGATCGATCGCGAATAAAAGCAAACATCTGATCTGAGAAGGTCGCATCTGATCTAAGCCAAAATCGGCTTAGATCAGATGCGATCACTCAGATCTGATGTTTGGTCGCTAAAAACGAGGAAATTCTGGCATTAGAACACCCAAGGGACTTGCGAAATGTCCCTTGGATGTGACAAAATGCCTCAGATGCAATCATCTCCTCTACATACGTAGCCCGGTATATTACGTCACAGAAATTGTAGGAGTGTCGAGTTGGAGATCGCATCTGAGGAAAAAAAACTTTGAGAACCACTAATAATAACCACGTTGCTTTATCTTCACCTATTCCTCTACTCCGGGGTATTATACTTTTGCTTCATCTCTAGTGACGGCTATTCACACCGCATACCCATCATTCGAACCCACACTCCGGTTTGCTGTGATGAAGATAGTGGTGCTTCTGCTGTGGCCTCATCATTTCACCCTTTTAATTAACGACGTGATCCTATTTGGTGAGCAGCGGCACATGAGCACCAAACATGTCTCCCTAAATATTGTGTTGGAATTTTCTCACCACCAATGAGCACTTGGGTAAGTGTGAGAGGGATTCAATCCCATTGATTCGAAACCATTCTTCGATGGACAAGAAGTGAAGGGGTCGAACATGGCGAGCTTGATTTTATTTAGGGTTGAATTTAGTGACCACTTTCTTCTCTCCGCTGAGAGCTGTTTGGCTGAGGTTGTATTAGCTAATATAGGACACTGGATGGGCAGACACTTAATGATGTACTCCTTGCATAAAGTTTACTGCCATTTAACAACTACTGTGTCAACAAAACAAAATGACACAGATAGAGGTACAAGATACACCCTGATATTTTGTGATCACAAACAGTTCTCAGGCTGCAACACTCCTCTTGGCAGCAGCACGCTCCTCGAGAACTCGTTTATAATCATGGGGGAAGACTTTCACAAAGTTCTTGTGTTCCGCCTCCCAGTTTTCAAGCATGGTCTGGCCAACAGTGCTTCCTGTCATAGCAACGTGTTCTTGAATAAACCCATACACTTTCTCTTTCTCTTCGATAGTATCGATTGATTCCAAGCCAACTAGCCCCATGTTGCAGCGCTCTGGGAACTTTCCATTCGGGTCGTAAACATAGGCAATTCCACCACTCATTCCTGCACCAAAGTTTCTTCCTGTCTCACCCAAGACAACTAGATCACCTCCCGTCATGTACTCGGCACAGTGATCACCCGTGCCTTCAACAACAGCCAATGCACCTGAGTTTCTGACGCAGAAGCGCTCACCGGCCTTTCCTCTAAAGAAGGCTTTCCCAGAGGTTGCACCATAGAGGCACACATTTCCAACAATAACATTGTTCTCTGGAACAAATCCGTCATCAATGACACTTGGCGATGGGTACACAGCAATCTTTCCTCCTGAAAGACCCTTTCCAGTGTAATCATTGGCATCACCTTCCACTTTCATTGTGACACCTTTGGCAAGGGTGAAGGCAAATGACTGCCCGGCATGTCCCTTCAAGTTGATTTGAATGGTATCATCTGGAAGACCTTCCTTGCCGTAACGCTTCGAGATTTCATACGACAACATAGTTCCACAAGTGCGGTTCAGGTTGTTAATTTCTTCATCAAAGACAACGGGGGTACCATTCTCAAGTGCATCTTTTGCCTTCTCAATAAGGACATTATCCATGGCTTTGTCGAGACCATGATATTGTGTAGTCAAATTTCTAATGCCCGCGGTGGGATTAAGTTCTGAAGCAGGCGTGAGCAAAGGAGAAAGATCAAGTCCACGACTCTTGTAGTGAAGACCACGTCTGTTCATTTCCAAATGCTGTGTTTGACCAATCATGTCTTCCATTTTCCTGTAACCTAACTTGGCCATGATCTCTCGGATTTCCTCTGCCATCAAGAAGAAGTAGTTCATCACATGCTCTGGTTGTCCAGCGAATTTCTTCCTTAGCTCTTCATCTTGGGTGGCAATTCCAACGGGGCATGTATTTAAGTGACACTTGCGCATCATGATGCATCCCATGGCAATTAGAGGACCAGTGGCGAATCCGAATTCTTCAGCTCCAAGAAGGCAAGCGATCGCAACATCACGTCCTGTCTTGAGCTGACCATCCGTTTGCAATTTCACCCTATCACGCAGCCCATTGAGAACAAGAGTTTGCTGAGTTTCTGCGAGACCGAGTTCCCATGGAAGCCCGGCACCTTTAATTCCAGTCCAAGCGGCAGCACCAGTCCCTCCGTCATGACCACTGATAGTGATGTGATCAGCAAGGGCCTTGGCAACACCAGCGGCAACCACTCCAACACCGACCTCAGAAACAAGCTTGACAGAAACTTCTCCCTTCGGTTGCGCGTTTTTCAGGTCATGAATAAGCTGCGCAAGATCTTCAATGGAATAAATGTCGTGGTGGGGTGGCGGGGAAATGAGACCTACACCAGGGGTGGTGTGGCGATTTTCCGCAATGTATTCCGAAACTTTGAACCCAGGAAGTTCTCCGCCTTCTCCTGGCTTAGCTCCCTGAGCCATCTTGATCTGAATTTGGTCACTATTGGCCAAATAATGAGACGTCACACCAAATCGACCGGATGCAACTTGCTTGATGCTGGATCTGCGGTTGTCAAGGAATCGGGCTGGATCTTCTCCACCTTCACCAGTATTAGAGCGCCCTCCGATTGCGTTCATGGCTTTTGCGAGAGTCTCGTGAGCCTCGCGGCTGATAGATCCGAGTGACATAGCACCTGTAGCAAAGCGTTTTACAATTTCCTTAGCAGGCTCGACCTCGTCCAACGGAACCGAACGTGAAGGATCAAATTTGAACTTCAACTGTCCACGGAGAGTGACCTTCATATTTTGTTCGTTTGTCAAGCGTGCAAACTCTTTGTATGCTTCGCGGGAGTTGGTGCGTGCAGCGACCTGTTCAAACAATCGATAAATTAAGCGAATTGTGATGAGATCCTGACGAGAAGTTCAAATACTTAAACAAAACTTCCCGATGAAGAAAAAGCTTACCTGTAAATTAGCCATTCCTCCGGGAGTGTTCAAGTGCGCCTCGCCCCCATCGCGATAATGTAACTGTCCATCATTCTGGACCAAAATTGTTCCAATATTTTGGTTGTCAGGGTAGCCGATTTGGTGCAAACGTTCCAAGTCACGATAGAGAGCCTCAAAGTCAGTGCCTTGGATACGAGTCGTTGTACCTGTAAAGCATCGGTAGACAATTTCGTCTGCGAGACCCACGGCTTCAAAGACTTGGGCACCCTTGTAACTCTGAAGTGTTGAGATGCCCATTTTACTCATGACTTTCAACAGACCTTTGGCCACAGCCTTCCTGTAGTTCCTCATGATTTCTTCGTCGGTGTGATCTTTCTTAGACTTCGCTTCGACTAATCCGTCATGATTCATTTTGCATAGCGCTTCGTATGCCATGTACGGGCATACACCATCACACCCGTAGCCGAAGATGGTCGCAAAGTCGTGGACTTCCTTGCAGTCTCCGGCCTCGGCAAAGATGGCAGCCTGAAACACATCAGGAAAAGAGTATGTCAACGATTTCAGCTGAAGAAAGTAGTTGAATGTGTAGCTTCATAGAGACTAACCTTGGGCCTCTGCTTCGTCCTCAACAAATGCTGATGAACTGCTCCAACCGCGATCAATGATGGCAGAGCCATTCGATCAGGACCAGCCAATCTATCGGACAAAATCACCGCTTGTGCACCGCTTCCACCAATGATGCCTTGGATTGCATCAGCAGCCTCATCGCAGATTCTTTCGAGAGCCTTGGGTTGAGGAAATGGGAGTATGAATTTAACACAGTCGACAAAGACGAAACAAGATGACTAACAATTACAAACCAACATACCTGAAGCATACCGTCCGGCCCCGATCCAGCGGGAAAGGTACAATCAATGACATGCGAAGAAAATGCCTTCTTTCCGTCGTTATCCACGTAAACCTTGCTCTTCAAAGTCTCCATCTCATCCAACGTCAACACAGGATGACGAACATTCAACCGCTTGCAGTGCTGCTTGTCGGGATCGGCGAGCAGATTGCCCTCCGGACCAACGGGGCACACGAGACTCATGACAATTTCTTCTCGGATGGGGTCGATGGGAGGATTGGTCACTTGAGCAAAGAGTTGTTTGAAGTATTCATTGATTTGTCGCGGTTTCTCCGACAAGACTGCAAGGGCGGAATCATTCCCCATGCTACCCAAGGCCTCCTTGCCTCCGATGCCCATTGGGAGGAGGAGCATCTCTAGTTTTTCTCCGGTAAACCCAAACGCATTAAGACGACGATTGGTCTGTGAGAAATCAAAGGGGGATTTCGTGGCCGCCGCCTCCTCCGTCCACTTTTCCAAATCAATCATGGATTCGTCGAGCCACTCTCGGTAGGGATGCATCGACGAAATTTGTTCCTTGATCTCATCATCGGGCACAATTCGCTGCGTTTCAAAATCCACTAAAAACATCTTGCCCGGCTCCAACCTATGCTTAATCTTGACGTCCTCATCGCTCAACTCCGGAATGACCCCGATCTCTGACGACAGCACCACATGATCGTCCTTGGTCACATAATACCTCGACGGTCGCAGACCGTTCCTGTCGAGGGTGGCACCGATGTACCGTCCATCCGTGAAGGCAACCATCGCCGGTCCATCCCACGGCTCCATCAAACAGGAATTGTATTCATAAAACGCCTTTTTGGTTTCGGATAGGTTGGGATTATCTTGCCAAGCCTCGGGAATCATCATCATGACAGCCTCGGGCAAACTGCGTTCGGATCCCTTGGCCATGAGTTCTAGGACGGAATCGAAATTTCCCGAGTCAGACATGTTGTCCGAGGTCGCGGGGAGCAGTTGATGGGTATCGTCACCGAAGTAGTCGGAGGCCATGAGACCACCGCGGCTGAACATCCAATTTTTGTTCCCCCGAAGAGTGTTGATCTCTCCGTTGTGACACATCATACGGATGGGTTGGGCTCTTTCCCAGGAGGGGAAGGTATTGGTGCTAAACCTGGAGTGTACGAGACACAAATGCGAGATGAAGGTAGGATCTTTGATATCAAGGTAGTATTGCGAAACTTGTTCGGGTGTCAATTGTCCCTTGTAAGTGATGGTTTGCGAGGTGAGTGAATTGATGTAGAATCCGCTTTCAGGACCAAGCATGGATGCAACTTCTTCTTCGGCCATTTTGCGTACGCGGAAAAGCTCTCGTTCGAAGGTACGGAGGGATAGTTTGCGCGGTCCGGTGTTTCCAACAAAGAACTGGTTGAGCCAGAAACAAGGAAAAACGCAATTTGTAAGCACTGGACATGATATCATGTTGCGACGAAATGATCAAGCATCATCGACATTCATGCTGAATATCTCTAAAAACGAACCTGCTCAGTATCCGGCTCCGAATCCAAAGGATCACGTCCCAACATACTATTATCAACGGGAACCTTCCTCCATCCCAATACCTGCAACCCTCGCTGCTTTGCAAGCCTTTCCATGATAGATTTGCAATCTTGCATAACTTGCGGATTTTCAGGGGGGAAGAAAACGTTCCCCACGGCGTATTCATTGCGTGGGGGGAGTGCTATGGAGAGGGTTGCGGCTTGTGCTCGGAGAAAGGCGTCAGGCATGCCGAATAGCATTCCTGTGGGGTGCGTGTGTGGTGGCAATGTATGTGTTCGTGAGTGATGGCAACAATTGAGGAATGGCAACGAAATTGAGAAGAAAGCACACAAAAACGAGACGGCATCCAAACAAACCAGGGAAATCAAAGCGATCAAACAAGCAAAGTGGATGAAGCATGTCAATCAAATAAGGCAAGCAACCGCATACAGCCAACTAATAATGACACGAAATCCAAGGAAACTACGGTAACTCACCGGCCCCATCTCCACTGGCAGGACAGCATCCAACTCCACCCCTATGACTCATCCTCACCAGCATCTCATCGGCATCTTCGACGACCTTTCGAGAAGCAACGGACTTGAGGGATGCAACGAGGCCTACGCCGCAGTTTTCTTTTTCCATGGTGGGATCATACAGAGTCACAGGCAGCCTGTCGCCACCCGCCGAAAGACCGGTTGCCTCCGGCAGGCCACGCCGACGATGTTTGAGGATCTTTTCGGTGGAGTACCATTGTCGAGACGAGAGGGCCGCGGCGGCAGGGCGGGCAACGGTTCGTGCCGTCAGGCGGGAGGTGCGGGGCGCGAGGAGGGTGGATTTGGAGCGGAGGGAGCGCCTCGCTGCTTGGAGGGAGAGGGACAGCATGGCGCGTGGTCGTGTAAGAAGAAGGAGGCTCTTTCCGGATGTGCTGGGGTTTGTTGCGGAGAAATAGTATCAATCAAACTCGACCTCGGCGCCCTCCGGTAGAGATGAACCCCCGCTATGTGGTTTGTGAGTCAAGAGGAAAGAACAAGCTGATGGCCCAGTACAACACAGTGGTAAGGGGTAAGGAGCCAGGCAGGGACCGGTGTGATCTGTCCCTCAAACACAATACACCACTTGTTCTGCAGTGCCTGGTGCGTCTTGTATGTTGTAAGTCAATTGCTGACGGTATTGTACCTACACGAGAGGTCGTGATCTACTCTAGATATTGGGCGGGAGCTTGTCTGTGGACCACACGAGAAGTTCCGGTCAGCTTCCGTCGGAAGATTTGACGACTGATTCCCATGTGAAGAAAATCTTTGTCATCAATTTTACTACCTTTGTCCAAATTTAAAAGATACACATGACACATGATAACTTACATATGATTTTGTGCACAATTAAGTCGTCCCAACAGAGGTAATTGCATCGAATTGGTTCAAGTCTCGATTCCTCTCGTGAAAATGCCGCCATTCTCAAAAGATGCCATTACCTATGAAAAGTAAACTATGTCGTACTTTAAACAGGAATTATTTATGGACAATCTCAATATTTAAAAATATACAAAGGTAGCTGTTGTTATTTTTTAGTTACCTACATAGGAATTTATTTAGACTTATTATCTTTTTTTCACTCACACCAAGGGATTTTGGATATTGTACGATACATTATGTCCATATTACTAGCAGCCGCTGCAAGATTTTTTAGCACTTGATGCGTTGTAGGGCTGAGAGTGTAGAATTGAAGTCATAGATAATTAGTAAAGTAATGTGCTTATCGCTTCAAGCAGCCAATGATTTTGGTCATAGTTAGCTTGGGCTTTAAAGATGACGGTAGTGACAGTGTGAGAACACACTTTCACAAGCTATGCAGTTTTTATAAAGTTTTTAAAGTGAATGCCCATTTTACTTGGGCAATAGAGTAGTCTTGTGAGTTTTAGTAGAGCTATCGTGTGACGTGTTGTTATATTCTTGCTGATCGTGAAAAATGACGATGAATAAGAGTCCTAACTACGGCTATGCAGTTTTTATATCATTGAGCGTGAATGTATTTTTACTTGGGCAATAGATTAGTCTTGTGAGCTGTAGTCTAACTGCCGTGTGACGTGTTTTTACGTGAAGACATCATATCATTGTGTTTGATATCATATATACAAAGTCTTTTGAAGTTTTTATCTTTTATTTTTTAGTGTTTGCTGTCATACAGGCAAAGTCTCTTGAAGTTTTCAACTTTTTTGCGTGCAAACCAATAACACAAGCTGTCTAATCACTCTGTTTGGTAAGCTTGCTTTATGTAACTGTGGCTTCGGCAATTGCCATCATCCTAGCTTCGGTATGTCTTAATGGCTGTGGAATCAGATCATCTCGTTGTTTGGGTGGTGTGCTGAAGTGATTGTGTTGTGTGTTGTTATGGCGAAGTGTCTTTGCTTTGTGGTGGCGGTGGTGCGTCGTCTCCGGTTCGCCAGTTGGACTTTACGTTTTTGTTGCATCGTTGCTGTGCCAGAGTGAAGTCGTCTTCATCGTTTGCATGGTCTTCTGTTGGTATTGTATACTGTTGTCCTGGTGGTGACTTTTGGCGTTTTGGTGAATGTGGTTCGTCGTCTTTGGTTGCTCTCCGTCTCTTCATGCAGTCGCTGTGGTGCGTCTTCGTTGGTCCACCGGCCGTTGCAATGATTCATTGTGGTTGTTGCATTGTCTGTGAGTCTCAGTTGCCGTAAAGGGGTTTCAACATTGTTGAGTTGTATTGTAGTCTCCAGCCCTCTCTCATCATGACTATTTCCACCGCTTCTTCATAATTCCGAGACTTACAAAAGTCATCACACTGATTTTACCCATCAATTTTTTGAACAGAGGATTCACATTGAATAGGTGAGTTTGTTTCATTGGTATGAATGGTGTCATTTTCGTTGCTGCTTTGTTTGATTTTCACTCTTGGTCTAGTTCTGTTTTTATTGTCCAACACTATCTCATCATGAACATTCTCAATCTGTTCTTGTAATTATCCTTTCATACAGAACCCATCAACCCTGTCTTACCCGTCACCGTTTACTGGAGGATCAACATTTAATAGGTGAGTTTATTTTACTGATCTGTGCTATGTTCTTCTTTGAATTATACACTCACCTAAAAATTGCTATATATGTCAACAGGTGAGATGACTGAAAATTTTATTTTTGCCTTGAGGAAGTTCTATGTCAGAGTCATGAGACACAACAATCATCATTTATTGCATGATTTCTGTTCGGTGGTTATTCTGCTTGTTTCTGTGTTGTTGTAGTGCTTGTTCATGGTCGCATAGTGTTGTGTCATGTCTTCGACATTTTAGTCACTTTGTATATTATTATGTTGTGAGAAATTTGGTTTGGTGGTAGTGGTTTCTCGGTTCCTCATATTGTTGGGTGTTATCTGCACACACATTTTACAATCACCAGTGGTCTTACTCCTTGGTACAGCAATGAGTGTTATACTTGCCAAGTCACTCATCAATAATGTGTTGGCCTTCATTTACTGCATTTTGGGGCGTGTTAAAATTTGAGCTGGGATGCCACCAACAATTTGGCAGAATTCAAAAATTCAGGCTTAGGTTGGCGTGGTGTGCCAGTTTTCATGAGTGTCATGTTTGCTGCATTTATGTGTGCTTTTTAGTATAGGGCTAGTTCTTCATTGATGCATCAAAATTCTCTTATCATGACTGTTGATGCTGCTTTCTCATAATTCAGCCTGCCAGACAAAATCCATCACACTGTTTTACCCATCATATTTGGTCATAGATAGGACACGAATAGGTGAGCTCTTTCCATTGATGTGTCATGTTGGTGTCATTTTTATCAGATGTTGTACACTCACGTAATACTTGCCATTTTTGTAGTCGGGTGAGAAGATTGATAATTTATTTTTGCTTGAGGGTTTGTGTTACAGTTCCATGAGACACAACAATTATGAATTATTGTGACAGTTCTAGCGTATGGTTATCATGTTTGTTTCTATGTTGCTTCCGTGCCGGTTTGCAGTTTTGTAATATTGCACCATAATGGATGTGCTATGCTTGTCAATGGTTGTGTGTGGTGTTGGTTGTGCTTGCTTTCCTTTGATGGCGATTTCTTCGAAATGCTTGTTGCTGATAAGTTGTGAGCTGTTTCATCTAACAACACTGTTTTTCATATTATCACCAACAGCGTCATGTTTGAAGAACAGAGGACTACAGATGGTGCTGCTTCTATCGATATTGCTGGTGACAGCGGCAAGAAGGAAGTTGATGTAAGTGATTTGCATTGTATAGTGACTTTGTTAACATACATCACGTTGTGACTTACTTTGATATCATAAAGCCGACTGTTGTGCAAGAGGCACCTGATGTTGGTGTAAATTTACAAGAGGCAAATCATTCTAATTATTTACCGACAGATGAGGAGTTTGTGAGTCTTTTTGGGAAGTTGAATTTTTGTGTGTTATTATTCTTACAAGGTGTTTTTTAGACATTCCGCCGTGTGCTCACATTTTGCATGGAGGTGGTAGGATTCCCAATTTGCACCATGAGTCCACTTCCCTTGTTTCCTATGATACGAATCTCTCTCAAAACATTTCTACAATGAGTCAGAGTTGGACAAATGTGATGCAAGCTTTGGCCGACACTCTAGCTCGACAACAGCAAATTTTGGAGACTGGATTTAGTGGACTTCAACGACATAACCTGTTGGTGCAGAGGATTTGACAGATTGATTGAGTGCCTTTCACACACACACAGTACTTCGCTGTTAGAATCTGATTCTGGTATTGAGTTTGGAGAAGGCAACAATAGCAATGATTGGCAAGATGAGGATCCACATGATGGGTCGTATTGTGTGTGTGTTGAGCGTCGGATGGAAAGCATTATCAGTACTGCTTGCCTTCTTTTGGCGAAGTTTTTAAGTTTTGGAGGACAATCCAGAGTTACCAGGACACTTGAATCATTTCTTGACATAGCACACGTGCTGGCAGCTGCTGGTTGGAGTGTTTACCAAGATGATAAGGCAAAGCGATTTTGCCGTTCGTGCTAAATTGGAAGCTATCCTTAGTCTTTGGTTGTGTGATTTCAATGACTGGAAGCTTCCAAAGTTCTGAACAAATTTGCGGCAGCCTTTCTTATAGTGGATGGAAAGCTTTGTGTTGCTGTGTTTGACTTATGGTATAATCAAGAGGATGTCAGCATGGAACCCAAACTGACTATTATTGTTCCACAATCACTCAGAAACAGCGTTCTACCAGAGAAGGAAGTGAAGTCATTTTTCATAAGGTGTTTAATGTTCCCAATCAAGGTGGCTTTGATTATTTGGACACAGTTGTGCAGAGGGTGGTTCCTGCTGATGAAGATCCCAAGCAACTTGAGACTTTGATTGCAACTGGTGTAAAGGTCAAAGACCTCATACCAAAGTTTTCCAAAGTGAAAGGTGTTGCTTTCAGAACTGACTTCACAGATGCGTTGTACTGGTTCTTCACTGTGTGTTGTTCTGGAAGCGGTGGAGACTATGTTTGTGAGGTCCTTATCCGGCTGCAATCCTGCATCAAAAACAGTGATCCTCACAATTACAATAAGACATTCTGTATGGCAATTATGGAGGCTAATGTGTTTCTGATGAAGAGAAAATTTCTTTCTCTTGTTAACGATGGTGATGGCAAGCCTTTTGGAGAGTCTGCAACTGCTGATGATTTTGTTGCAGAGATGAAGAAGTATGGGAATCCTGGGAAGCAGTCTGGTTCAGGTATATTTGTCTTTGAATCATCAACAGTGCCCAAACAGGTGGGAAAAGTATCTACTTCAAGTTCGTTCTTTTAGTTCTTTCTTGTCATAAGAGCACCCCAGATACCTCAAGATAGAACCAGAACAGCCCCCATGTATCAAACTCCTTTTAAGTTCCCCAAGGGACGCGATGAGCCTCATGTCCGTGAGATACAAGTATCTAAACTACCATGCAAACTACAAGTAAAATCACGAGGAACCTCAGATACACTCACTGATTTAAGATGGAAACAGTTAGCAAATAACGAAATTGTGCTTACTCCATGACCTGAGCCGAAAATCGTCGTAAAAATATCACGAAAATTATAGGTAGTTTCGACAGGTGTCAAGAATTGCTTTTATGAGCTATATTTTGTGCTATTGTGAGGATGGAAGGCAGTGGAACTGCACTCCAGTCCAAGCGATGCAAGCGAACATTGTGTAGACTTCTACACAATATGGTATGTCTATACCCTTCTGAAAGATGTTTAAATCTTCCAAAGAGTGCTCTCTTGTTTGGGGTTCTGAACTTCCATGTTGGGGAGTCCATGCCGTCGGGAGGTGGACTCTCCTACTTGGGGTCTGAAATGCTCTATTTAGGTTTTGTACTCAGGGGTACAAAAGGCTGATTCATGCTCAATTTAGGTTTTGTACCCTGGGGTACAAAAATGGCTGATTCTTGGCCCTATGTCACTCGCCCCCACGAATGGAGTATCAGGTAAAAAGGAACCAAAAACCTAAGTGTTTTTAGGTGAAAAAATGGGTTCTCATGAGAGTAACAATATGAACTAAAGAGTTTGTTAAGCATGTGTAACGAGTAAGTGTTGTTTGAAGAGGAGAGACCGTTGTTGTCGTTTGAAACTGACATTTAATGGTTTTAAGTTTGGTTGTTAAAAAAGTGTGTAACTCTTAGTATATTCAGTCTTTTCTGATTTGGTGCGTTGAATCCTGATGGTGCCATTTGTATGAACTGATGTGATAGTCCAAGGATCACTTTCATATCTACTTTCACCTTTTGCGGATATACCATCTTCTCAGAAGTACTTGATCACCAACTTTGTAGTCCCAATCACGAGTGAGCTATTTTCTCGTTCTGTGTTTTGGTCTGTTTGGTGTTGCCTATATTCTCCATTTTATTCCAGTCGGCCAGGAAGGGGATGTCGAACAACATGTCCGTCCAAAGATGGCTGCACCTGGGAGAGCTTTTAGTACTGTGTGGTATGTTGAGCGAATGGCCCAAGCGACGTTAATCACGAACTTGTCTATATCGCTTGTCTCTACTGAAGGGGCCATGTCTATTTCAGCTGTTCGAACATAGATGATATCACCTGATGCACTCGTTCTAGAATTGCATTCGCTTGTGGATTCTTGACACTGGTAGGCTTACTCGTGATCCCATATGAGTCACATAGGGCTTTGAAGTGAAGTTTGAATTACTTCCATTGTCATAAATTATGTATTGACAACGTGGATACCTACTAAACCAGGTCTTGTTCACTAAGTTGCTGATCATTGCTGATGACTTATCAAAGTATGCTAACTTAGGTTCCTCATGGGTCTTTTACCCTTCCTTTTGTATCCAGGGAATAATCGCCTCAGTGATTACCGTAGTTCAACTATTTCAAACCAGCTAGAAGCTGGGTCAATCATAGTCAGACACATGAAATCAATTACTGTCCCATCTTTACCTTTGATTGTATACGGGCCAATAAGGTCCACATAGTACATCCAAGGGGGTTTGTGATGGCGAATTTAGTAGGGAGTTTCCGTACTTATGCTTATGCCTCTTGTTGACATGCATGACAGTTTTGACATATTCTGGACGGTATTTCGCATACCTTTCCAGTACATCGCAGCGAGAAGGGTTTCTTGAGTCTAGTGTGTCCAGGGTGCTGTAGATAGTGGTGGTACCAACTAACTGCACGGTGTTGAAGATCTTTGGAATGACCATTTTCCTTCCTTACATAGGAGATGTGTACTTTCGACCAATTGTGTCGAGTACTGGTCTTTCAACGTCTTCAAGCTGGCATCAAGCTTTTGTGCTTCTGCAATCTCGTACTGTTAACAGATTACATCTTCTTCGCTGCGGTTTGCAAATACCAGATTCATTTCCTCTTGGTATGCAGAGGTGTCTATCGCACTCTTCTTGCATGGTGTAATGACACCAGCATTTGGTGAACGTCATCCAGTTCTCGTGCTCACTTGGCATTGGTCCGATGTCTAAGCGAGAGATGGCGTCGGCAACAGTGTTATGTATGCCTTTAATGTAAACAATTTGGGGCCAAATTCCTCGGAGCAATCTCCATTGGTAGACACGGTCAGAGGTTAATCCGAGGGCGTCTTGGATTAGATTTTTATGGTCTGTGTAGACTTTTAATCTTTGTCCCACAACATGCCTTTGAACTCCTTGAGTGTTTCCACTATGGCCAGTAGTTCTAGTTCGGTCACGCTGTACTTCTGTTGCGTTGTCACAGCTTC